>WBNO01000454.1:34961-142167 GCA_013400575.1 Peucedramus taeniatus
GGCCGCTAAACCGCACAATGGGATTAACCTCCTTCCTGCTGGAGGCAGCGGCAGGTGAACTACACTCGCAGGGGCTCCTGCGCAGCGGCAGAGAAAAGGCATTAGCGGAGGAGAGCGGAGCGGGGGGGTTGGCACGACCCACCCCGCCCCCGCTCCGGGCGCTGCCTTCACTGCGAGCGGGGCGCGCTCCTGCCGGCGCTCCCTGCCCCGCTCCCGGGAGCTGCTTCTCCCTGCCCCGCTCCCTGCCCTGCTCCCTGCCCTGCAGCCGGGAGCTGCTTCTCCCTGTCCCGCTCCCCGCTCCCGGGCGCTGCTTCTCCCTATCCCGCTCCCCGCCCCGCTCCCGGGCGCTGCCTCTCCCTGCCCCCCTCCCTGNCTTCTCCCTGCCCCGCTCCCTGCCCTGCAGCCGGGAGCTGCTTCTCCCTATCCCGCTCCCGGAGCTCGGCCCGGCACCTCTCCCTGGACGGGCACAGCACACAGGTCAGCCCGACACGGGAACAGTCCGGAGCTCGGCCCGGCACCGCCGCCCGACACCGGCCCCGGCTCCTGCAGGGAGCGCGGCGCTGCCGCTGCATTGGCCGCGCCCACCCCGCCATGGGAGAGACCCTCGCTCCCCTTCCTCCTGTTCCCTCCCGGCCCGTTCCGCCCCCTGCCCGATGCTCTGGATGCCCTCCGGGTCTCAGGCGCTGCGACAAAGCCTCCCCACCACGCACACGTCTGTGTAAGAACCGAGAGGAAGGCACATGGGATGGGGAGACTCCACCGCGCAGCGCCCAGAGGAAAACACCGATCTCTGAGATGGTGAAGGTGGCAGAACGTGGGAAGAAGTCTCAGAGCATGAGTAGGGTGATTCCAGTGTGGTATGTGGTCACACAGATACACGGGATTCACCGTGGATGAAGGGGGTCTACCCCTAACTCCCTGGGGCCATCATATCCCCTTCAGATTCTCACGGTTTGATAACTTGTCACCCAGCAAGGAGATGTTCTCAGTGTCAGGAAGGTTATGCTATTCAGAGGGTTGTAAATATTTTCACAAGTGCATAAGCAAATGCACATTTACTCGCACAGCATACTTTTGCCACTAGCTCAGAAGTAATGTAATTGTGATGCAATTCAGCCATTCAATGTCTCTCCAAGGTAATTTTAGGCTGATGTAGTTCAGCTGAGGCATTTATGTGTCAAAATGTGCTGTGAACATCAATATCTATGTAGCAGAGGTCAAAAACTTTCAGGTAGTGTGCCACGGAAAAAAAAACAAAACCTAGTGGTACTACTCAACTACTTAAAACTTTGTTTCCAACAATTTGCAAGAGATCTCTGTTGCCCCTCCAAGCTGCAGCATCTGTTCTCTCACACCCTGGGGGAACCATAAAGGTCCACTAGAGAAGAGGGTTTCATTGCTCTGTAGTAATGGTGAAGTGTTGAAAGGAAAGAAGGACGGACATAAACACACAGGAAATGAAGTTTTATTTATCCCACACAAACAAAACTCTCAAGGCTCTGTGTTCACCATTGGCTTATGTAGACAAGTCAACTGGACAACATACTTATCAATACCATGATTACTGTTGTAGATAATTTTACTGGCAGATCTATTTCAGTTGGGGGACTTGAAGACTAAGAAAAGTCTTTCCTTCGTAATAAAAACAATGTCTATATTTAGATGGTAATCTGTTTTACTTGTGTGCCAACTTTTTTTTACAGTACAGAATAGATTTTAAGTATCAGAGCCAGCAGCACAAGTTAGAATTCTTGAACAGCCTGTCAATATTCCTTCCTTCCTTCCCATCCAAATTTAAATACACTAGAGTTTCCCTACATAACCCCTCAATTACCTGAAATAACAATAACAATAGAAATAGCTAATAAAATAATTATAAATTTGTTTTTATCATCATAATAATTCTAGTTAAAAGGGAAGTTAACAGCTAAAAGTGTACCTGAACAGTAGTATATTGATATTTTGGGTATATGCTGACAAATTAGACCAAAGAGCTTGAGAGTGTTTAACACTTGAGTAGTCAGGATTTACCCATTCAGATTCATGGGTTTTACTCACATTCTCCGTAATAAATCTGGTTTTGAGCTATTAATATCAACACAAGTAATAAATTATTTTGAAAATATTATGAACAATTTAAAGAAATTGTCATAGTATAGCAAAACCAAAAATGTGGCACATAGTATCTTCTCTAGACACTTACTAAAATTTAAAAAAAAAGGAGAAAAAATAATAGATAAGCTGTTTTTATTATTTTGGGTTTTTTTTTTCTGTAATTTTTCTTCAGTTTAAAGCATTTTCTTCTTTTCTCTAATGGGACATAGTTGAGCTTGTATACAGAAGGTATCAATCCTCATATGTCCCATAAAGTAGCAAACAAAACAAACAAAACCTAGGTCATCTTAGATAAAACACAGTAGGTGTTTATTGAAAATTTTGAAAAGAAAGAAGCAAAATATATATTTTCATGGTTGAACAAATAACTAAAGCTGTAACCGCAAAATTCTTGTCATTTCATAATCAAATCTTTATGTGTGTCTGACAAAATATATATCAATCTGTTTTAAACATTAACATGTAAAATTAATATTTTAAAAGAAATATTAAATGTCCTTGAAAACCATATTAAAAATATTTTCTCATTTATAAGTTGAAAGTGAGAGCCACAAAGGTGTTCATTTGTTTGTATGTTGTCAAGATGTTTCTATGTTTAAACTGATGTACATTATCATTTCTTTCAGCATCAAAAAAAAAAAAAAGTGGTAGTCTAAGCAAGCAACTGATAGATATCCATTCAAAATATAATTTAGATAAATAGTATTTTATTTTATGAAAAAGTATTTTTTTACTATATGTCTCCCTCTCAATGATGTAACAAACACAAAATCATATTCACCTCCATATAAACGGAATTGTGGTAACAAAAACCATGCTTTGCATATAAAATTAAGATAAAACCACACCAATTTCCTTATTCTTTAAAAAGTTAGCTAAAATGATGTATTGCAGAATTATGTCAGCAAACTGCTAGTTTTGACAATTTTCATCTGTATTTCATTCACTTGCTGTTCTTTTTGATCCAGTTAGCTAAATGAAAGCAGAGAGACAGGAAAAGTGTCAGTTTTCATGATAGGTTTGTCTACAGGAGGACATTGCTAGTACAGCAAGGTCGATCAGGAATGAAAGACATGAAACAGTCTAGCTAGAAAAACTACATCAACCACACCCCCACAGAGTATGAAGTTGAAAAGTCATTGTGACTTAGATTTTAGAGATCAAAGCATCACAAACTTATTACAAATGAATCAGAAAAATCTTTGTACCCACTTTCACTTTTCAGAAATTATTAATAATATGTTTTTTTTTTTAAAAACCTGTCTTGCTAGATCAGTGCCTTCAAGTTTCCTAGAGTCAGGCCTAAGTTTTCAAGAAGAGAAATGAAACTTATGTAAAATTCTAGTTCCTGAGAAGAGCTAAATACCAGTTTAGTAATTAATCAATTAAATAAATAAATAAATAAAATTAGCATGTGTTCCTCTCTGTTTATTTTAAACAGTGGTTTGTCAAGATACATAATCTTTTCAGTATATTATAAAATTAAGAATGAATTTTCTACCTATAGTTCCTTTCACTTTGCTACAATTCAGACATAAACACAAAGTAAAGGCATTCAAATTTTTAATCCTTTAGACAACTGCAAATTTTCTTTAAACATAGTAAACATTACAGAAATATATTTGAGAAACCCAACAGGTGTGAAAGGAAATGGCAAACTCCTTATTCCTATTATATCAGAAGGGCTGAGTTTTTTGGCTAATTTTGAAAACAGAAGAAAAAACTTTTTGGTGACTCAAATCCTCACAAACCCGAATCCTTTGATTTTTAGCTTATATCAAATTTGATTTCTTTGTTGTTTACAATAACTTGTGAGTCAAAACCTGTATCCAGCCTTTATGAATGCAGGTCAGAGAGTGCAATACAATCCCTGGATGTTTTCAGCATGTCTTTGATGACATAAAGCTCAAGGTGCAAAACTGACATCAGGTTAGAGAGAGCAAGGTTGCGATGTCTCAAGAACACATTCATTAGAGGAAGATTTTCTTCTGTCAGAATGGCAATGTAGAATGTCACCAACCAAAGGAGCCTGTGATCAGACAGCAATTCTTCTTTGAGTGGTTTACACTGCAGCCCCACCTGAAAAATGAAAATTGAACATTCAGTATTTCCACTGTGGGTGTTCTTTGCCAGCTTTTCTGAGGCTGATCTTGGCCACCCAAGATCTGGCTGGTTTCCACACACAGAGCCACAAGTGCCAGGCACCTCTGCTGGCAGAGACAATAGTTTGTCAAGTTCCCATCTACTTCAGCACTAAATCAGTGGAAAACTGTTTGGGCCTTACCGCGTGGTTTGAAACAAAGTTTCTTGTTCTTGTAAGCAGAGTAGGCTGCTATGGATCCAACAATCAGTATCACAAAAGCAGAAATTACAGGAGATGTAACTCCAGCTATTAAACCAGAGTCTGTGGAAAAATAAAGAGAAGGGTTTTTTTTATCAGAGGCATTTAAATGGTTTGTCTTAAGTATATTGATTACTGAAGTGTGCCTTTACCAAATTATGAAAATAGTTTGGTGAAACTATAGAATTATGTAGATGAATAAAAATTGTGTTACATTACAGCTTATGTGAAAATGATGTCATTGTGAGGCTATCAGTGTTTTAATATTTCATAAATATAAGAAATCAATTGTAGAATAATGTAAATTATTCACTATACCTGTGTTCCCTCCATGATTGAAATGATGTTCCTCTTCTCCTGGAATAGAGGGTGAAGTTTCATCAAAGAAATGTTTCTCATCCTGTTTTGAGAACTAAATCTTTACTCAGCAAAGTGTGACATACAAAGGACAAAAGGGGTGGCCCAACAAGACTGCAAGAGAGGAGCTCCCCTGGCACTCCTCACTGACAGCTCTGCTGGCCAGAGGAATAATTGTTCATCCTCTTGTCTCTTCCTTTTTGGGGAAGAATGTTATCATCTAATAGAAGGACCATATTTAATCAAGCTGATTTCACAGGGAGGCCAGTATACAGTATACTCTTATCTCTTCTCTACTGACAGACAATCAGATCATTTATCAGTAGTTTACATTAAGAACATCCAGGTCCATCTATTTCAGCATGCCCCTTGCTTTTGGACATTCCTTGCTGAATTCAAAGGGATAAAACCTAAAAGCTTCTGGCATATGCTAGAATCTAAAAAATGTTTTGGAATGCATTTTAAGTTCTAGCTTCAGGCTCAAAACCATGTTTTTTTTTTTTGTGAAGGATAACTAACCTAAATAAAAGTAGCAGAGTCTGGTCCTATTCCTTCAGAGACAAACAGATTACCACTAAAACAAAATCAACTAGCTCCAATTCACAGGAACACATTGCAAGGGAAATAGGCAAATATTACCTGGTGGTAAAGGCTTTCCATCAAGGAGATCTGAGTCATCAAAACCTCCTGCAAGATAAATATTCCAGTTACAAATTTATATGCAATGGTAACCCCTTCAGCTCCCTTGTCCACTCCTTTTGTAGTGTTCTGGGAGAGGTGAGGGACCTTTGAAATCCCAGCCTCGAGATGGGGGATCACATGTCTTACACTGAACAGTCACCTACCAAAATTCACCCAAGAGCTGAAATACTGACACTGCTGCTGTCTATGTATTCTGTGTCTGCTTTGGGCACTTGTGGGATATGTGGGCTTGGGCTCTCAGTAACACAAATCTTTATATAATATGGACATCTTGAGTCCCAGTGATCCCTGATGCAGAGAGTCAGTGGGTCTTTTCCAGGAAAGACTCCAGAAGGACCTGGAGTCCTTCTGGAGTCTCATCACTACAGCCATACCCAGAGTAAGTTCAGGTACAGGGTGAAAGCCAGAATAGATATGCCACATTTACTTAATTTAAGCAAGTGCCTGGAACCAAACACAAAAGCAATACAGGCTGCCCAGCCCCATCTGCTGTATGCCCCAGGGCCATCTCAGATGCACATCTCAAATTGATTTGAACACAGGTTTATCCCTGCCCTGTGGCTAGATGTCAAATTTGAGCCTTTGAATAGTTCAGTGTACACACACCCAAAATGAAAACACAAACAAGATTAAATGTTTGTCTCATGCTACTTGAGATGCGGTGTCCCACATTTGGAACAAACAGAAAGACTTTATGGTATCAACACTAACATTTAGGAAAAAGCTTTCTCAACTCTGGGTCAGAAACAGTGACTACAAAAGGAAGGCATGGGAAAAGGATGATAAGAGCTATTACTAGAGAAATAAGAGATTTAAGTATTCAAAATGTCTGCTCTGAACAGTTGATAGCACTACATTTTCTTAAGAGCAAGTAGTCTTACCAGAATTACCATAACTTCCTGGGCGTGGTGGAAGAGGTGGGTATAAAGGTTTTCTTGAGATTTCACCTATTGATAATTAATATTGTTAGATGATTGAACAGGCAAAACTGGGAACTGTAAATAAAAACATTTTAATATACCTATTTCTAATTTGTCCTCCCATGAATTAATAAAAGGACCTTTTCAGTAGATAAGAAGATTGAAGCACTATATCAAACAAACAGCTAGCTACAAAAACTGACTTGGAAGTGAACAGGGAATAATTTCAAAAGAATAGAAGAATTCACAAAAAAATTGAGGGGAAATATTTTATGTATATCTGGCAAGTGCTGACATTGTTTGAAGCTGACAGCTGGGAGGCACAATGTGTCACTGTGGGTGTCAGTGGTGCAGTTATTCAGAGCCAGCAGAGAGGCTGGTGTTCTAGGCTGGGCAGGAGGCAACAGCTTACCTCATTGCCATCAGCAAGTTTTAATAAGGCCTGCAGATTAGTTTCATCTAACAGATGCTGAATTTATCTAATGCGCAATGAATTTTCTGCTCTTGGACAATGCAAAGTGATCTCAGACTTCAGCTTTGCTGTTTAGAACTTTGTGCTAGCATTTAGCCTTAATTTTTTGCCAAAGGATTAGAAAGAGATGCATTGGATAGAGCAGGAGATCTGATGACTAAAAGCAGTTTCCAAACTGCATATACAATGCTGAAGAGCTCACTCAGGTCAAAGCCTGCCAAAGTTCATATCTAGGGCTGCTGTTCTGTGTGTATAGAGTCAGTCTTCTCTTGCCACCATTCACTCAACCAATTCAACCAGGTATTCAACTGTTCTTCAAAATCCCAGACTGTGCATTTTTCTCTGCATAAATCAAAATTAGGTCACAGAAATAAATAGCAATTTCCCTCTCCCTCTTTAAATCTTTCACCTTCCAAACATGCCAGATGCCCTTTTACTATGTTTTTTTCTTGTCTAGCTGCTAAATATAATGCTTGTGTTTCTGAGCACTGTTTAGGTTCTGTTCCAGAAAATTATTTAGGTGTATGCTTAACCTTAAGTGACTTTAGTCTACAGCCAGTGGATTTTAGGTAGAATCATAAAGCTTTGCAGAATCTGACTTTGCCCAATTAATTATATTCCCCAGGGGAAGGACTTTCTCTGTTCTAGTTCTGCGTAATGAACTAAGACTCACTGGCACAAAAGCAGAAAACCACCAATCCCACATTTAATTTCTATCATGATGCTGCACTTAGTCTTCTCTAAGCATAAGAAGACATATTGTGAGGCATAGCTGGTGAAAAAATAATGTCTTCAGAAATACTGATAAAGAGATACATAACTTTAACCTCATTATACCATGTATGAAGGTCAATTAAGAACCTGAACTGAAAATGGAACAAAGAAATAAAAATCAATGGAAATACAATTTTCCATCCTTGGAATGAAAAGATTTGGTTTAGTTAAGATACTTAAGCTATTAATTAATATTAAAGTCAATATATTTAACCTATCCTCTCATAACAGTACTCAATAAAAGCTTGCAGGAATGGAAGAATTATTACAGGGAGGAATAAATGAAATTATAAACATTGGAATTATTAAAAAAATCAGATTCAGCTTTGTAAAATGTGGACTAATATATCATTCACACAAAGGCATGAAGTGCCACAGGGGAACTTGGAAATGGGAAAAAAAAACCAATATAAAAGGATAGTCACTGTCTAAGACTGAAATGTGAGCAAACCAGGCCACTGCAGCTGGTTCAGAGGTTCTGTGCAATTGGCTGAGAAGTAACATTTCTTTTGTTTGGCTGTGATTAAAGTGAAATTTTAGGCTTTGCAATACTAATTGCATTTTGGGTAACTGCAGTATTCAATAACCTTTCTAGAGTACTTCACATCCTTGGTATATCTCTAAACACACTAAACAAAATTTGGTGTACAAATTCCCAGCCTCAAGGATTTCATATGTCTGCACAGCTCACTACAGTACTGTGAATACTTCTGAGGTCAGGTCTGGGTGTTATGGGAATATCTGGAAGTTAGCAGCATGTTACAACAACTTGACTGCTTCAAGCTTAAGCTGTGTTCACCAGTGCTCATCTCTGAAACATGCCTTCCTGAATTTCTAATTTGCCATCAGCAGAGCTACAAGAAGCTCAAACCTCCCCATCCAGCATTACCTCTGATTCCTAATCTAAGACAGGCTCATTTTTGGTGGCTGAAGAAACTACAGCCATCACCTTCTTCAAGCTTCTGTCAAGAGGACTCCACCCTGAGCCATCACAGCTGAAGGGGTGACATTTGCTCCCCAGCCATGCCTGGGGTGCTCTGCCATGCTACAGCAAGCCCCAGCTGACTTCAGTTCATGCAAGGCAGGGCAGCTGGAAGCTCTCTAAGGCAGCTGGTGACCAGGTGCTGTCCCCACTCTGCAGGACAGCCTCAGGCAGAAGGGCTGCATGTACATGAGCTGTAATAACTCTCATGACCATAGCACCTCCTGCAGGATTGAGATCTCTTTTTACTAATTAGGCAGAGTTCAAGAAAAGACTATGAAAGAAAAAAAGGCCCTTGTATTCAAGGAAACAAGGGAGTACTCACCCCCACCAAGAGCATCTCCTAAATGTAGATCATTGTCTAAAAATGAATAGGAGGAAGATGTAGAAAAGTGAGTTACACACAATTCTTGAGGGAAATGAAATGTTATTTTCATTAGAACGTGTACAACTGCATGTTTGACCAGCACCTTTTTCAAGTCAGTGCCACAAATTCAAATAACTTATCACACTTTTCTTGAAAACTCTACTAGACTCTAACATTTTCCCACATGCTAATTGACAAATAGCAGAGTATTTGCTACTCAAAATACAAAGTTTTTTTCCTGTTTTAAATAATGTCAAAATAAATCTTACAGTTGAATCAATATCAATACCTCTTTAATATACCTGCAAGTACAGAAATAAAATTAGCTGTGTTATAATATGCAACTGTATCCATTTTTAAAATATACTTAATTATTAATATTTGTCTGTGGTTAAAATTGGTATATGTATGCTTGGCTCTAGTATAATTTATTGAACTACAAAAACTGAATACTCATTTCAAGAGCAAATACTAGGGAGCAACAAACCTACTTGGGGAGATATTGAATCAAATATCTGTGTAAGGGTCCTGATGGCCCCTTCCTTCAGGCAATCATATGCACCTGTCTGAGGTTGGGAGACAGTCTGGTTTTATTTACCTGAGCTATGAAGGTTTTTAGATAGAATTAAATGTCTGTATGCAAAAGTTACCCAGTAAATCAGCAGGCTGTGACCTCTGCCCAGCACCATACACGTGTCTCGCTGTACTGGGATGGAATCTTGCCATGCAATAAACAAAATGAGCTGCAGATGGGTAAAGAGGAACTCTATTTCTTTTGTGCAGGTGTGGATATGAGTGTGTGGGTGGTATTTTAAGGTGTGTATGGAATGATGGTGTGTCTGAAAGAAATACATTAGAGGGATGTTATAACTCCAAGAATCCCTTTTTTGATGCGTGTATGTGTGGAGTGGTACAGTGAATCTGAAGAAAAGGGATAGCAAAACCTATCTAAATTTTGGTAACAGTGCTTGTTGCCACAGACAATTAGATAGATTCTCAATTAAACAAATATTTTTTTTAATTATAGATGTGTCAGAATTCCTTAAACACAGGAAAATCACCATGCAGAAATCTGTTTTCTTCTGTTCTTTGTACCTAGGAGGAGTGGGAAGCTGTTTTGCACAGTATCTAGTCTCATTTGGGTAACATCTCAGAAATTCTTTGATGTCACCAGGAAATCTGGCAGGAAAATAAACAAATTCATAATACATGACTTGGTTTGTACTTGTCAGGTGTAGGTCCTCCCTGTGTCTGCCCAGCAGAGTTGCATTTCAAAAATACCTTTACCTGTCAAATGTTAACACTGTAAGAAGCAATAAATTGAAAACTGCATTCAATTTATTACTGACATGAAGAATTCAGGTAAAATGCAAATTCTGCTCTGGAGGGTTCATGTAGAGATTAGTTGCAGAAATGCTCAGGTTGATATGAATGAAATAAAAATGGAAATGCATGTGTCTGTTGGAACCAGAAAAAACAGCAAAGTGTTAAAAGAACAGACTAAAGGTCACTGTTCCCAGCAGTAAAACTGAGGAATGTGTTGTTTCTGTCAAAACCAGCAGGCCTGTGCTCCAATGACATCACAGACGACTTGTCAGCAGAGGAAAAGCAGAAAGGCATTCTAACACCAAAGGCTGCAGCATATCACTACTTTTCTGATTGTCCACCCAGAAAATAAGTCTGTGCACACAGTCTGTGTACTCTGAACAAGTGAAAAAAAATATAGTGGGCAGCAACCTGACCAAGGGTTCAGAGACACTGGAGTGAGAAATACTATGAGGCAAAGGACCACTCTACCACACCTGATTACTCCTAAAGGATATAAAAGATCTGTGGATTCTACTTGTCATTTCTGACCAAGAAGAAGCACAGAGACAGGATAAGAGCTCAGTAGCTGGCAAGCTTTGTCTCATGATGCTCACCAGACCACCTGAGCACACACATCTTGGTGCTCATGAGCATGTGGGTGTGAGGGTATGGCTGAACTAAACAGGATGCAGGAACAACGTGAGTGGGTAAACATCAACTTACTTTGAGATTTTGTAAATAAACATTACCTTCCATTAAATTTTGTGATGAATTTTGCTAGACTAGAGAGGTGTCTACAGGAGAACTTCAACTCAGGCAGAGGTGCATGGGGTGTCCAGAGGACACTGCCTTTAATTGGCCTCAGCTGAACAAAAATCTCAGTGAGCCTCACTTCTGAAGGAGCCATAGAGGAAATCCTGAAGTTAAGATGAAGCATTAAGCAGATACTAGGACATATTTTTGTACCATCTTCCTGCACTTTCCAAACCCAATAATTGATTCGTAACACTTTGGGCTTGGGTTTTCTGATAAATTTTAATTGCTCTTTTAAACTTTCTGCAGTCATCTGTAGTGCTGAAGGAGACTCTGAAATAGTCTGGAAAACATGGAGTTCTTCCTGCCCAAAAGTTAGTGAAGTGGATTTGGTTAGGGCAGATATTCATCTGATTTTCATATCTCTGACAGATTTAGGAGTACCTAAAAAAAAAAGTTCCTTTCACTTGACTGAGGCAGCTTGAGTGCAAATACTGGCACCCTAAGCTACCTTTAAATGTGAGCAAGGATAAAGTATTTTAGGGCACAATTCAAATAACTTGAAATGTTTACATTAGGATGAGAACAAATCCACATTTAGTGCAATATTTTAAAATAGACAGACACTTCTAATCTAGGCCAGACACAATTTTTGTTTGCCAAATGAAGTGGGAAAGAAGAATGCAGCCAATAAAGCATACAACAGCTACCACTTTAACAAAATACTGCCCCTGTTTCCTCAAAGAGGAGCCAGAGAATTGTGTGGAAAAATGTAACTACTTTCATGCACCTAAAATCTTATTTCAAAGTTTGTCCAGAAAAAGACCTGAAGTTGTTGGGGGTTTTTTATCTAGCATTTTCCAAGCATTTTGTTTGATAGACAGAAAGTTACTCCAGTGCAGTTTAGGTGGAAATAAAAATCTATGTTGTCATAAACTGTTCCATCACAAATGCAATTTTGTTCTTGTTTGGAATTCGGATTTTTTCAGTGTTAACAAGTGTTCATTGGAATTCATTGTTTGGCATTCTCAGGACTACAGCTCTCCACTGCTCAGAGCCTTTTTTCCTTTCTGACACAGGTGGTTGTAGCAATCAAGACAAGATAATATGAATAAAATACATAGTGAGAAGAAAGAATAGCCCCAACTTCATTCTGATTCTTTTCCAACTCTGTTATTAAGCATCATGAATAAATATACCAAAAGTAAAGATAATAGTGGAAAAAAGTAGAGGAACAGTTAGCCAATTTTAGCAACAGCTACCCAGTTATACTCCCCAGGGAGTTCAGAAGAATCTGGAAAAGTGTGAAGAAGGTCTCAGGAAATAAAATACTATCACTGGCCAGCCATGCTCGAACGCCTTACTGGAAGCAGTTAAGACAGGTAATTGGTAATTGTCAAAGGAGCACTGATTTTACTTTAAGACAGCTGTTATTCACACATTATCTCAGCTAAAGCACAGCAGCAAATATGATAAAGAACCTCATGTGAAAGTTTCTTGCACATACAAGATAAGTTTTATGACCCATTATTTATTACTCACTGAACACAGGTCTTGTCGGTCTTCTGATCACCGTAGGCTTCCTGGTAATTATGTCTGTTGAACACAATGACATGCCAATAAACATTAACAGCTTCAACTTAACAAAAGCAGGTATGTGCAAATGTAGAGAGGTCCTACAATAAATCTTTATGTATCACAGCAGAAGCCAAAAATGAAGGAATATATTTTCAAATCTATTTTTTTTTGTTTGTTTGTTTTAAAGAAGATTTTCATTTTGTGATAGAAACATTGAAATCTAGCATTCTTCAGTTCTGTGTATCTTCAGAAGTAGTAGCCACTTCATACTCCATTCCTCAAGGAAAAAGACTTAAGATTTACTGTTAGATGTAAATGTCATAGTAAAATAAGGATAGAAAATTTACATACCAGGGTGATCAAGGGCATCAGCTAAATCAAAATCATCTTGACCTAGAAGGAATGTGACAGAAGACACTAAGTCAGCAGGCAAGTTTTCATGACCTCCAGACCAGAGGGCTCTGTACAGAGCCAGAACACCAGTAAGGGGCAAAAGAAAGACCCATCCAAACAGCAGCAGGCACAGAACAAGCTGTCAGCTGTCATCCCTGCACAGCACAGTCCTGAACGGCTGTGAGAGATGGGCTCTTTTAATCCAAGGAAGTTATTTGTTCAGGCAGGCCAAAGAGGAGCTGCTCCCTCGTGTTATCATATTCAACTGCTGTGCAAACACCCCTTTGAAGAGCACAGGTTGCCAGTTAGAGGGCACAGGACTATTGCCAGGAGACAGCTGAAAGTAGCATTCAGCATAGTACTTGTGAACCAAAATCATTAGCTGAGAATTTTTAATATCTTCATTATTATTTTACTGGCTCAGCTTAGCAAGCAGCTTTACTTTCAAGCCTGCCTTGTGATCACTAGCAACACAAATCAACTTTGCTTTTTTAATTCTTACCGTAACACGGGCCATTAGTAAAAGTTATTTAGATGTGTTTACCTAATTTAGTTTCCTCTGTAAATTAAAAAATCTGAAAAGGGAAAAAAAATTCTGCCTGTTCTCTGTTAGGTGACGACAATGTCTTTGAATGTCACAGCAGAGTAATTAGCATCTGTACTTTTGAAGTTAGTAGGCAAAGAAAACTGGAAAATATTTTAAATGTATAAACTGAAATAGATGACTTTGAACTGAACACACACAAGTTGTTCTTGTGAGTTTTACTTTCAACTCTACAATCTGTCACTTTCCTTGTAATATACAGGCTTTGTGAAACACACGTTTGCAGAATATGTATCCACTGGATTTCTTCCAGGGTGGTGCATCATCCTTGTGTTTGCATTCCAAACATAAATCAACCTACACAAACCCACAAAAAGTCATGACATGCTATGACTTCCCTACACAGAAATGCATTACTGTGCTCTATCGAGTAAGCCTCGAGCTGCACTTGATCTGCATATGTTTATTATCCCTTCTAAAAGGCTTAATACCTAACTCTTCATTAAGGAGTTTTTCTTGGCAAGTCTTGAACACTTCACAGAAAGAAAGGCATCAGTGTTCAAGTGAAGAAGCTGAGGAACAGAGAGAGGCTGCCAGAGGTTTGTCAGCACAGCAATGCTCAGGGTTCAGCTCAGCTCCTTCATCTTGACAGGTCCTGTACGTCTTCATGGCGTTCTTCTCATTAATCACTGTTCCTGAATAATAGCTCTTGCCTGTGTCAAAGAGCTTCCAGAAAGATTAATTATCAGTGGTGAAACACTGTGTGATCCTCAAATAACAGTCAGCATGGGAATATAAAGTAGAAATGTTTTGATTCCCACGAGGATTTTAATGTATGTCTGTGGACTTAATTATAGATGGGGTCTGATGGAAAAGATAAAACAAGGCTGGGATGCAAAGTAGGAATGGCTTCTACAGCAAAACTGTCCCAGTAAAATATTAAGAGGAATATGTTTAGTAAGTAAAAACAGGTAACCATAAGACTTTCCCAGTAACATTAGCAGAGTGGTAGGTTATCTCTTTATTATTCGATTTGTTCTTGGAGTGTTGCCTCATCTGGCCACCTCTCCCTCCTCTGCCCTGGCCCCTCAGCCAACATTGCCAAGTACAGTAGCTTTTGGATTGAGTCTTCAGGTGGATAATATTCATGGAATCATAGAAGCACAGAATGGTTTCTGTGGTTTTAAAGACCATCTATTTCCCACTCTCACTGCCATGGGCAGGGACATCTTCCACTAGACCAGATTGTTCAGTGACCTATTCAACCCTGAACATTTCCAAGGTCGGGGTATCCACAACTTCTCTGGACAATATGATCCAGTGCCTCACCATGCTTACAGTAAAAAAAAAAAGTCTTCCTAATATCTAATTTAAAACTACTCTCTTTCAATTTAAAGCCATCATTAAAGCTATAATCTAAGACTCCGACAGGGTGGGGTTTTTAAATATGAATCCATTAAATACATAAATATATAAAATAAACAAGTTGCTTCATCAGAAGATATTTTCTGTTTGAGTCCTGAGTGCACCACCAGCCCTTACTGGCCCTGAGCTTCTGCCCATGGGCTGCCACCCCAGCCATGGGACCCTTTGATCTTGATGCAGCTGTGCTAGGCACAGACAGACATCCTGGCATTGCTTTGCAGGATGTGATCAAAATATATTTTTTCTGAAGCATTTCTTCAGTGCCAGCAGTACAAGCAACTTAAACTTGACAGTCCTTTGATTTTGACCTCTGGCAAAATCCTCATTTTTGATCAGCATCCTGATTATTGGATGCACTGTCTGACCTGAGCCCCATTGCCTCAGGATAGCACCATCATCAATGGCTAAAACCATTTCTTGTTGGAGTGAGTCATTAGGAATAATTTTGTTACCATAATCAGAATAAGAGTCAGGAGAAATAATTTTGTAATACTGAAGAGCTGCTGGCCAAACCAGCTTCTTTGTTACAAGTCATTACAAGCAGGAACTAACAATATGGAAAGAAACTACTGAGGTCCTAATGCTGTAAAGAGACTGTGACAAAATCATCTTGTGAAGGAAGACTGTGGAAAACTTTGAGGTAGAATATTTATTTCAAGTTAGAGAAAAATAAAAATAGAAGGTGGAATCTAATGAGATAATGAAATTCAAGCATGATGATGCAGATGCTTTCAATTGCACGAGAACTAAAGCAAAACAACAGACAGAAACAGTTACTGACACCTGCCCTTCTTCTGGACAATACCAACATTTCCCTCTCCTATTGTTATGTCTGTTCTGTTATTGAAAAGCTGTGAAAAGGCAAAAGGTGTTGTTTGAGACTTCAAGGGAGAAACAGAAGAAAGCTATGGAAATTTTAGGAAGAGAAAAAAAAAGATCTAAAAATCTCCTTCAGAAATTATTCAGATTGATTTTTAAAAAAAATATTTCTGATGATAAACCAAGCAATAAAAAGAAAAGGACACCAACTCAGAATGACTGCCTGGTAGTAAGACAGGAGTCCACAGTGAAATTTCTTTGACTATGTAGACATAAGCCTCAACAGATGGGCAGTTTGTATGAGGATATCTGTGCAGCATGGTAAATTATACTGCAATAAACCAAAAGACTGCTTGGACTTTGATGCCAACTTCCTCTGATAATAACATCAAATGACCATAAGGAGTAAGAGTCTGTGGAGCAGAATTTTAAATGCTCATTACTGTTACTGAGACTGTACCTAGACATTTTTAAGAATCTAATTTAAGGAGGATAGTTGGTTAAATAGCTGAACAGCTCAGTCTTTGTCCACACCATGGTCAGTCTAAAAACAAAACCACATTAGAGTCTCAGAAAATATTTAGCTCAGTAGGAGCTGCAGTCACTTCAGAGAACTCTGAAGATAAATGAGAAGAGAAATAAATTAGTGAAGCTCTGTACAGAAAAAAACAGACTAAAATAAATTAATTTTCCACATAATCTTTTTTTTTTTTTTTTTTTATCAGCTTCCATAATAGAAAGAGTTGGAAATATACTGATGATAACAAGAATGAAAGAAATTTTAGTGGAACAGAAAGAGCTTTGTTCCACTGGGGTTTTTTTTAATTGGTTGGGGGTTTTGTGTTTGTTGATGTTGGCTTTGTTGTTTGTTTGTTTTAATCTGGATAAAGTTGTGAAGAGATTTAGCTGTGCAGGTGGTATTATCTCAGAGTTATCTCTGCTATTACTGCTTTTTGGCTAGTATGCTACTTCTTGGCACTGCTTCTAACCTTTCTTCTGGGAGTATCCCTGTTTTGACAAAGAAATAAAATGACTGTAATAATGTTTTTTGTGGGTGGTCCTCAATCACTTATAACAGAGAATTTGAGAAAATGCTTGCAAAGTCATGTCCTCAGGCACATCTGCATTTAGCGTTCACAAATTCTGGATATTAGTTTTCCGAAAATGTGACCCAAATATTCAGTCACTAAAATGCAGACAGTAGCATCTTTTGCCCATAGTTTAATTTGTTATCTAAATGTTGAATGATCACAGCCCTTTAACCTTGTATCTGTTTGATCACAAGGGTCTGAGGTCCTACAGCTTTTGAGTTGAATTTATGAGGAACAAGGCTGGATTCTGCAGGTGAGTGTTAGCATTTTGTCATGACAACAGCAGTCAAGTTTTCTGACAAAAGGCTACCATGACATCACTCTGCAATTCTCAATCTCCATATGAACACAGCTTGTGGCCCTTAAAATAATGCAGATTTAAATAAGGCAGAAATTAATATTTCTAAGTGAGAATCAGGTTATGTGACAAATGAAATTAACTTCTCAGGCTTTTAATATACATAGTCTAGTACTAATAAGGAAGCTAAAATCCATGAGAAAATGTGTTTGAATGTGTTTGTACATGTTTCTGGACACACACCTAAAATGCATATATGTACATTGAGTTAGATAACTAAATTTTGCATTAAGATGATTAAATTAATTGGGTTTTGGTACATTGCTAGTAGTCACATGTTTGGGATGAGTTTACGTGTGTGGCAAATAAATTAGAAGCAACTAACTCCTAATTCTGAGCAAGATGAAAGGGAGAATAAGTTGATTTTACAGTATTTAAAGACTTGAACAAGTATGATTTCTTCAGTGTAATTAAATAGGAATTGTTTCATTAATACAATGTGCTTAAAATATTATGAAGCTGGAAGAGACTGAGAAAGAAGTCTGTGACTTAAAAATGAGAACAAACATTTTCTAAAAGGGAACAATATGCTGCCAAAATCACTCATGAGACTCATTTTATGGTTTTTGTTTTTAGCTAAAATTGTAAGTTATTCTTTGCACAGACCATTTCTGATCATAATACAATAAAGTAACCTATTTACTCCATAGTGAGAAAATAGGATGTATTTTCTCCTGCATGGGACTTGGAACATACCCATGTACTGGTCCAACTTAGATTAGGAAGCAAATGTGATAGTTTAAAGGAAATCACTCATTTCTGGGAGAACACAAAGGTTTATGTCCCAGAGTGGACACTAGACAAAATCTCAATGAGCAGGTACTATTTCTTTCATGTAAAAGCCCCATGATCCATATTTCCTGATGATGTTACTGTAGCTTGTTTTTCCTTCAAGGACCTTTAGTTTCATAAACAACAATTGCCATTACAACCCCTTGATGCTGGGGTGGAAAATGAGTATGCTTTAAAATCTGTAATTAAGATCCAAGGTCCAGTATATAGACCACAACATGTGGACCTGATTATTGGCTTCATATTTTTTAGTAGGCCACTTCTGGTTTTAGTTTAAATGCAAGGGAAATGAAAAGGACTCTTTTGCTTATTCATACAAGAACACATTTAAATAATTACCAGCAACTAAGATGCACTAATAAAGTAGGAGTGGCAGTACTGCTTTAGCTCTGTGCAACATAGTCTCACCAAACAAAAAAAAAATCTTTTAGTTCTATGATATTTGCCTTGCTGTTCAAAGGTAGCTGATGTTCTTTATGATCTGATATGCCCTGCATACATAACATAAAAGAGATATAATTTTGCTGTACTTTGCAGAGTGAGTGCAGAAGACAGTGTGTGCTGCAAAACTGAAGGCAAAGCAAAAGAATTGGGATCTTCCATGAAGGAACAGCATACATGTACCTGTGCACCTTACTCAGATTTTCAGCTTTGTGTCATGAGGAAGAAGACCTTAACCCACAATGTGGGCTCTTCATCCAAAGCTTCTCTCTGTCACTCCAAGTTCAGGAAGCTGCCAGCCATTTTCACCCATTTGGTCTGAGAGTCTCAGGCTTAATGATGGTCCCATTACATGAGAACTGTACCCAAACAAGAGATCTGTATGAGTATTTCCCACTGAAATGCTTAGTGTGGCACAGACAGCAGCTGTGCTGGGGCTCTCAGTGTGACCACTGGCTGCCCAAGTGCCAGCTGGCTAATCCCCACTTTCTCCAGTGAGTAGTTTGGAGACAACAGAGGGAACTGAATATAATATTGGTGGTCAGGGAGATACTAGACTCTGCTGTTTCTCTTGCTGACAGAGTGTGTTTTAATGTTCCTGTTCCCACTTTTCCACCAGGTACTCTGGTAAAATGCATGCAAAAGAGCTATTGACCTTCAATATGGATGGCCCCTGGTTCCTTCGTCAGTGGTGTAATTAGACCAGGGATGTAAGGAAGGACTTCAATTTGTCTGCTGATCTTAGTGCCTACTTACTTAATGCCTTTGCATTCACTTTTTTTCTGTAGCATTGCTGCCCTTTGAAAATATATTGCTGTGATTTAACTTATACATGAATTCTTCATTAATTAAAAATCTATTGATAACAGGCAAAGCTTATTCAGTGGAAGTGGGACTGTTATATTTTTGTAACCCATGCAAGCCCATTCTTTCAGCTGGGATGGTGTGTTTGTCTTCAGAAGATATTGTACTACAGGTCAGATTTAAGTATTTTTAGTAATTTCCCATATTATTCATACATGTCAGCCTGTGGAAAGGAAGGAGGACTAATCAAAACAAATTTAATCTCTCTCCTACTATGAGGCAAAATGCCACAGAAAGGTCTATTTTTGTTGATTTCTAATTTTGAAATAATTCTGACATTTATTTGTTATTTTTTACCCTCAATGGGATGGAAAGGGTTTGACAATTGATGGTGCAAATAAGTTAATAATTCATACTCAGGCAGGTTGGTCACTGCTGCCAGGCTTGCAACGTAGCAGCAATGTTTGAAAAGTGAAGCTGAGTAACTGCACCAGTTGTTTTCTCTTCTCAGGCTCTGATGTTGCAACAGTTCTGCCGTGGTTAGTGTTTCAACCAGTTCAGGTATGCGGATTTTTCAACTGCAATTACACCCTTAGCTGATAGCACTGATGTGCCTGTGGATAATTGCAGTTCAGGTCTTGGGAATGAAAGTTTTGGCAGCCAGCAGAAGAGAATTTGTTGCCTGTTGAATCTGTAAGTGCTTCAGCGCGTCCACAGGGACCTCACACAGAACAGCAGTGAGGACTGCAGATACATGGAGGAGTGTAAGAAAGAACAGGACTGTGTTTGTTGTCTCTCCTGTTCTGTCTTTTAACTCCAGTGAAAACTACATTATTCATAGAACTAAGTCACACAGGGTCTCAAAGTCAAACTGGTCTACAATTTTCTCCCAGTAAAGTGCACAGCCGACTAACTGAGATTACAACCGATTTTGAGTCAAAAACTTTGTAAGCCTTAGCTGAACAGAGGTGCATGGTTTACTGACTAGCAACAAATGCTGTTTCCTTTACCTGTGTACCATTCAATACATGATGGAGTAAATGCAAACCATCTCAGACACATCAGTCTTTGTTACTGGCTAAACATGTGATCTATCAGTCAACACTAAAGACCACGGATATATAGATTGCATCTACACTGGGAACCTGAGGAGCATTCTGAGCAGTCAGGTCTGAGTGAGAGTCACAGTTGCCTTCCAGGTACATACAGGGGAGAGCCCCCAGGTTGCACAGCTCCCCACTGCAGGTGTGCACACAGGTTTGTGGCCCAGGTGGGACCTATGTTTCAAACAGATGCGTGATCTCAGTTACTGGGGAGCAACCTGAGTTGTGTCTGAGCACACCTTAAATGGGCAGTGTAGACACAGCCTAACTTGATTTACTGAAAGCTGCAGAAACTCCTGAGGGATGTTACTGTGAAATGCACTGGAAGAAGTTTCTGTAAAGTTTATTTAATTTGGATTGGGCTAAAAGCCTCACAGACAATAAGTTTTTGAAGCTCAAATACATGGGAGTCTTCATGTAACCTACCTAAGTGTAGCTAAAAATGTGATACTGAAGTGAGCATATATTTCTCATCTGTATCAGATTTCACTTTCCTTGTGCAACGTGGTTCTTGGTTCTGTAATGCTTCTGTCAACATGTGTCCATCAAGGTAGTCTTGCTAACTAACTCAAGGTAGTTGGACATAAAGGAAATGCTGGATGGGAAGAGGAATGATGTCATCTGGTCTGGCTGTGGTGGTCCAATAGTTTATAGATGCTATCAGAGAGGATTACAATTTAGGAAAGAATTAAGCTGCCTGTAAAAGGGTGAATCATGCCATAGAAATTCCTTTCTTAAGTACTTAGACCAGCTTTTTACCAGCACAGCCAAGCATTTCTTATATCATATCTTGATTGGGACTGAGAGGAGGTTCTTATAAATATCCCCTGAAACATGGTGAATACTTTGATGATAAAATTCAGTGGCTGTTTTCACATACTTAAAATAATTAAGTTTGCTTGTCAAAGTGGATTAAATAGTTTACAGAGTCATAAGACTGTGCCCAAAGCCCACAGCAATTTTTAGCAATGACTTTTCCCCCAAAGCAGAGCCTGAACTGGCCCTAAATTATTGCATGTATAAATGAGGCTGACTTTAGGCTGACTACCCTTGTAATTAAAATAGTGGAGTATATGCAAATTGGCTTGCTCATGCTCAGATTGTCTGAACAGAACCATTCGATGTATGACAGTTACAGAACAAGAAAGTCTGCATGCCACGAGGTGAGAGACTGCATGAATCATCACTGCTCACAGCACAACATGCAGGCCAGCACAGCCCTACTGCTCTGCTCTTTCTATGCCATGCTAATTGCTGAAGACCTCTAAATAATTCCTCATTTGTTAAAATCAAAGCATTGAACTACGTTAAGACAAAGTGTTTTTCACTGCCCATCACTGCAAGATCTCCTAGGGACTTCCTTTAAATCAGGGATGGTGGGAGGATCAGCAGAGGCTGCTATTTTGGAAGTGGTGATTAATGATTGATTTCTTCCTGCAGCCAACACTGTGCTAAAAGTTTCTACAGTATTGCTAATATAGAAAAAAGAAAAGGTTACATGTACACCACATAGCAGATGCACACAAAGAGAATTCTATTTGGTTTGGAAGCATATGCACCAATATAAAAGCATGAACACCTTTAAACTGAATCAGAATTTGTTTTTACAATAAAACTCATAGATTTCAAAATACCAATAACCAAGAAAAGTTTTAAAACATGAAGTCATTATTTGACTAAGGATCTCTTTGGAAACTGTAGGTTCCCCTGGAAGCTCTCATTTTACAGCTTCCATTTAAAAAAGTTTATACTCAAGCCTAAGCTTGTGAATCATTTTAGGGAAGCAATACTAGCAAGAAAATAAGAAATTATAATAAACAAACTTCAACTAGCACAGCTATTATGAACAATCATCCAGGAGACATGCATCTCTTTAGAAACTGGCAAAGTACATATAAACACTTTTGAATGCTTCTCATGAAAGAGTAGCTCCAAAAAAAAAAAAAAAAAAAAAAAAAAGCTAGCAAGCATTTCCAAATAAACAAACATCCCTTTTAAGGGTTAGGACCTTAGATTTTTTGGCTTTTGTTGTTTTTGTTTTTGTTTTTGTTTTTTTTTTAATAATCTAGCCTTTGAAGTAAGCCAAGGTAAAGGTCACTTACCTCTTACATGGACTAGAAGGAAGCCAAGGCACAAAAGAAAAGTACTTCTGAATTTCTCCATGCTCTTCTATGCAGTGCCTTGATTGCACCTGTTGGTTTTTTCCAAGCAATGATGGTAGAGGTTGCAACTGCAGCGCCAAGGTTTGAGGGAGACACTCGGAATCAGCAGCTCTGTCCAAAGAGGTTTCTCACCACCCCACCCAAGCTCTGCAAAAGAGGGAGAAACCTTCTTGCTTTCAAGGCAAGTAACAAAAACAAGCAACCCTGCTAGAGCCAAGCTGTGAGCAGCATACGAGGTGCAACCTCTGCTCCAAGAAACTTATTTATCACCCAGGCAAGAAGCACAGAGAGCTGGGGAAGCAGCGGCAGCACCCAATGAGGAGGGTGCCTGAACACTCTGGATCCACCTCCTCCCCAGAGGGGAAAGCCAACCTGTTTGACATCCTTGCTTTCAAAGTAGGGTGTGGTGCTGTGGGAGCTCGGGTAGCTTGTAAGAGGAGACTTTCTGTGAGGCATGCTTGAAAGAATCACTCAGACATACTCGGTGCTCAAAGCAGCACTTCCCTGCTTGTTTTTGGCTCAGCAGTAACAGCTGATAAAAGCAATCCTGTCAGACTTAACCCCTCACTCCGGCCACCAAAGTAAGGAAGTGGATGGAGTTTATGAATCCACTTTGCAGAAACTTGGAATTGGCTACAAAGGGATGACAAAAAAAAATAGGTTTATAAATTGAAAATGTGATGTTGGATACTGAACTTAAGCATGCTCTGCTCCCCAGTAGATGCTTATCCTCAGAGGTAAACATTGCCCATCATGACTGTTTCTATTGATCTAGTTGTTGTTTTTTTTAAATAAAAATATCCATGCATATCCTTCATGGGGAGAGATGTCAGATAGTGCTGACTGTGATGGCTGTGATGGTACCAAGCTTTGGAAAATTAAAAAAAAAATCACACCTCTATCTGTACAGAGACTTTTAAATTACTGATGTGATTTAAATCCAGTTTTGACATAGCATCATAGTTATCTCATGCATCTCTCTGGCAAACACATGTGCCTACAGTCTTGTCTTTTGAACTGACTGCAGCCATTAACCTGGTGGCCAGCACCAGCAGGGTGACTGGTGTGCATCCTCCCTTGTGCTGGGGGATGAGCTGCAGGGGGCTTTGTCAGAGCTGTTTTGTCTAGGGCAGCAAATAGCTCAGGACTCTGCTACCATGAGTGGCCAATCTGAGCACTTGAGGTGTTGCTGGGTGACTCAGTCTGATGTGGGGCACAGGCTGCCCCCAACTGCATTTCTGTTGAGTTACCCAGAACATACAGCTGAACTCATGCTTTTATGGTAACTACAAAAACCAGATGCAACAACATAAGATGGACTGATAGAACTTGGTGATACTGGGTCCTCAAGAAGCTTCAAGTAGGTCAACTCCCTCCCTCTCCCCTGCCCAAATTTGAAACAGCAGAATGGTTTAAAGATCTGGTTTAAAACTACCAATAGAAGCTCTAAAGTTCAATTTGAGTATCATCACTCTGCATGCCAGGGCCAATTGCTCAGTCTCAGAACAGTTAAGGACATTTAGGGTGAAGAGGTGACTTTTTTAGTCAGTTAAAACAAGAATTACGCCATGAAATGAGCAATCCCAAAAATCCACTCGTTTTTTCTTTCCAGAATGCCAAAAGCAGGCCCACATGTGCTGATCTTCATACAAGTGATGAATTTGCCTGAAGTGAACAAGAATGTTGGCAAGGTTAGGTACTAGTCCTAGGCAGGTCTGAACAGCTTACACATGTTCAGTAGCTTTACTTCAAAACAGTTGTTCCAGCAAGTGAAGTCATCCCAAAATGCATTGTCTCACCTGCCTGCTGATACAACTTCATTGTGATATTGAACATACTCAGATGAAGTTGGAAGATGATGCACATCTTGTTCAGTCCTTCTGAAGCCAACTATTGCTGTCTAGCTAAATAACAATATGAAAGTGGGCAGCACTGGAAGGAGTGGATCTAGTGTAGGAGTCAGGATGTCTTGAACTCCTGTTCTTGGGTGCATTACAGGAACTTTCTAATCTTGATGCTGTCAAAAACATACAACAGCTTGCCCAAGATAATGAGTAAAAAATACTGTATATTAAAAAGAAATATATGAGCTAATACCTGACCATAAATAGCAGTTTTAGCACTTGAAAAATCATTGACCCATCTTTTTCTGCATAAAGGAAAACCAAGTTCTACTATTCACCTGACAAGGTGGATGAATTGCCTATTTTTTTTTACTTGTCTTTTAAGGAAAACTCCAATATTTTAGAAGCTCAAATGGAGGTAGAAAAGGAGCCACTGTGTCTGTCTATTCTCTACACCACATACTTTTACCCCATCAGGCCTCTTTTAGATGAGACAAGCTAAAAGGGAGCGAGAGTTCAGTCACAACTCATCCCAGTGGCAGCCCCATCTTCCAGTGGGCAGAGGTCAGACATTGCTCTCTTTGGCGTGGGTAACCTGCTGTATGTGTCTATGGGAGATGAAAGAACTGAATTATACACTAGAACTACTTGGGAATGCCACTAATATCCTACACTACTCATCTTTTTTCATAAAAACAGAAGTACTTTAATTAAAATATTGAAGCACCCAGTAATATACGCCACTAATTTAAATGTAAGCCAAACACACAAGTGAATTAGTGATATAATTTCTTGACAACAGAAGAATAAAATTACTACATACTAGCTAAAGCTTCAATGACTTTTCACAAGCAGATGGAGGAACATGTATTTTATTCTTGTTATTATTAAAGTACTCCAAATACAGAGATTTGGGAAAACTGTGGGTTTGCTCCATTTAAGTCCTTTTCCCATTCCTAATAATCTCTTTCTTTTAAACGTGTCTTTATATCTGGGTAACAGAAAAGAGCAAAAACGAAATAACATTTTCAACTTGCCTCTCAAGTGAAAAACACAAAGAACATGTGGTTGAGATTGTGGCCTAAAGTAGTAAGTGGAAAAAAATAAAAGCCAACACAGAAAGCAGCATTGAAAGTGTAATTCAGCCCAAGATATACAGAAAACTGAGTACACTAAAATGTTTTTCTTAGCATTCAAAATTTGGCACAGATACTGAAATATGCACAAATTAAGAGCTACAGCAAAAAGCTGCCAAATGTTATGTTTAAGATTTGCTTGCTTTCATTTGCACAATCCAATGAATTCATTTGAATACCTTTGAATAAGTATTTGAAATGAACGTTGCATTTGAAAAACCACCAAAACATTTTTCAAGCAGTCTTTTCCACCAATAGGATGAAGAAACTGCCACTGCAGCTACCTTGTAGAAGCTAAAGTGATGTATTATTCTACAACATAATCCTGCTTTGATTATTTTTCCCCCTACTACTGATGGTAACCCCTCCTCATCCTCAAAAGAGGTAGACTGAAACAAGAATTGGAAGAGGGTGTGTCACAGGAACGGGACAGCACTCTTTGTTGCTATCCATTTTAACTCAGTTTGATGTTAAAGGTACCTCATAGGGATCAAGTTGCATTTTGGACTTAGAAAGGACATTATTTTTTTCATTCCACTGCACAGTCTGATTGAAACATGTATAGAAACTATGTTAATTCCCATGTCTGAAAGTCAATGGCAGCTCCTAAGGCCATGATGGGCAGCAGTTGATCTGTGGGACATGACTGCAGAACTACATCAGTAGAGTGGTGAATAATGGTTACCTGGTAATGTTTCCTGTCCCAATGTGTGGGAGAAATAATGAATTAGAATATTTAGCTCTGTAACGTAATGGCAGTTGTGCGAGAAAGAAACAAGATCCAAGTTTCTGTGGGTAGTGAGGTAAATATCAATGTAAGAATTAATACTCCAATAACTGCAAGTGAACTGCTATGTTTTATCCACAAATAATTAAGTGAAACCCAAAAACTGGCACATTCTCACAGGAGAACAGACTGACATTTCAAGTCTTCTGTTTAACCTTTTATATCCAGATGGCAGCAGCCAGTCTTTCTTCTTTCTTTCACAACACCAGACTGTGGAACCGTAACTGGACAAATCAGTAAATTGGAAAAATCAGTAAATTTGTTACTATTTAGGCACTTGACAACCCCTGCTTTGCCTTCTCATTTACTTACAGTCCTCTCACATCAGAAGGTAAGACAACACATGGCCCTGCAAAAGTGCCTACTGCTCCAGGATCTGATGACAATTGGATGAGTTAAATTGAATGCTGCTAAGTTTGCCCATACTGTCTAAGTGCATCCTTTCAGTAGATCCTGGGTTACCAAATCTTTTTCTTCAAAAGCCATGCCTGTCCTTCACACAGACACATGTCTTCTCTACACTTCACACAGGTAAGCATCTCCTGTAAGTAGCTCAAAGCTTTGCTGCTTCTGGCCAACTTCATTCCAAAATGATTAAAATGTCTGTACAAAATAAACCTGAGCTGCTGATGGAGCAGGTAGACAAACTCTTTAAAGGATCCTCCTTAGGTGAGTGAGCACCAAGTTTTTATTTTCAGAATTACTGAGAAGAAAAACACATAAACCTTTTTTTAAAATTTATTTTTAGAAAAATCACAATGTTGGTAGGTCTTAGTAAGTAATTTTTAGGCTCACAAAAGCTGAAAAAGATTCGAGAGTCTTGGTTAGCTAAAAGCTAGTTTGAGCTCCTCCTGCCATTTTATACCTAACAAACACCAAGTTATTTTTATTTACGCTTGGCACAGATATATCTGTTTATTCATGTAGGCAAGCAATACATTTCTTTTCTTTGTATTTACATAAATCAAATGTTTATGTAGGAATCACTTTTGCACTCTCAAACACACTTAAAGGCTTTAGCACTTTTATACTAAAAGAAGACATGGGGCAAAAAGAGACTTACAAATTAATTCCATAAGAAAATACTAATATTTGTGTAAAGCTTTGTTGCAAGCTAAGAAACATGTACAAGAAATTCTTAAATGAATTATCCTTGGAATACATTCACATTTGAATGTACAGATATATTTACAGGTTTAATATCCAAATTCATTAATTTCTCAGTTCTAAGATGTTTCATGACATGTCATCTTCCTGTAGAACTCTGTCAGGTGGCTGAAGCCAATTAATAAGACACATATGGTAAAACTGCATGAAAATTTAAAGCAATTAGAATGAAAGCCAACAAAACTGGTCAGACCATTCCTTCCTGCCAGAACTAGCTATTTTTCCAGATTTAGTCCTTTAGCTGTTACGAGTTGTAGTTTTCCATGTTTCCACAGATCCTTGAAACCTTCCTGTTACTTTCAAGAGCCACAGCACTGGTCACAAGTGCTTTCAGAGGAGGATGCAACCACAGGTGATCACCCAAGGGGAATCCTTCACAAGTCCAAAAAGCACTTCTCACATGTTTGCTATTTCTACTGTTCAGTGGATGCCTGTGGAGTGAGGTTGGCTTGTTCTGGTCAGTCTTGCTGTTTGTAGTTTGGAACTGTGGTACTGTTTTTGTCCCTTACACTTGTATGACAAGCCTTCTGAATTCTACACTATTTTCACTTAAACTTTTGGCTATGGAAGATGATAATCCCCACTCCCAGTAATTCATTCAACTATTTAGATGATGCCAAACATCAATGTCACCAGAAATACAAAGTCCAATTATGTTTCTAATCTGCAAAACAAGCTTTTCCACAACTGACCAGCTCAGTGCTTGCTAAGCAGGAAGAGCCAGAAAGGATGAAGGCTCGGTGTGCATTAACTTTGGTTTTTCTCAATCTGTACCAGACAGATGCAATGAAAAAAAAATCTAAAAACAAACCAGAAATTTTGTCTCCTGAATGCTTAAGCATAAGCATCTCTTCCCTGGCAGCTGGCCCAGGCAGCTACACAGATTGGATCAGCAGCACCCACACCCAGATTCACCATCCATACACAGCGAGCCGTTTGCTTTCAGGTGCCCACAACATACACCAAGTTGGTTGGTTGGTCCACTCACTGAGTTCAGGTTATTCAAAAAAATGTTTGTATTGCCTGAGCGCAATAATATAACAAAAAAAATAATTGCATATTGGTTTTGGAGAGGTAAGGAAAAGTTAAACATACTGAATGCACTTGAGACACACCTATTTGTCAGAGGAGTCAAGGAAAGAATGTAAAGGCACAACATATTCTACACTCCTGTCATTAAGGCCATGTATTGGTGTGCAACAATGCTTCACAGGGCTAACCATACAGAAGTACTCAGGTCTAAGTCACAGTCCCAGAGGTGTTTCAAACAAGAGCTGTTTTCTCAAGAAACTCTGGGCTCTGCTGTTTGTTATGCTTTGTTTCCTTTTTTTTTCTTTTTTTTTTTTTTTTTTTTGGCAGAATGCAGGTTGCTTATCCAGTTCCAAAGATCTGTTCTTCACCACTCTTTAACTCAGTTCTCCAGAAGTGTGCGCTGAACTGAAAAGTGAAAAACAATTCAAGATTAGTGCACTTAGCATACAATGCATGTTATACATTACTGTGTAACAGTTCATGCAGTCAACAACTTTCAGCAGATGTTTAACACTGTGTGATAAATTTAGGAAAGCAGGGGCTTGATTCTGTGAAGCCAACAGGCTGGATATCAAGGGATATTACACCCCGGATTTTTCACTCAAATAACCACATACTACTACCTACAGGGAAGCAATCTACACTTGCAGTGTAACCCAGCACTCAGTTCAGGCTTGTAGTTCTTGCAGATGCAAACAGGCTGCTCATACTGATACCCTGGGTTTTAGCTATTTTTTTTTCTTTTTCTTCTTTTTGATTTTGGGCTGCTCTGCTGTGTGGGTCTGGGTTTCATATAAGGGGATAATAAGCTCTCTCCAGAGTAGGTAAACACAACAATGCCTTCTCTAGCTGGGGACCCAAGGACAGCCAGATTCAGATATCAGGCCCAAGAGTATAAAACAACATGGACTGAAGAGAGCAAAAATAAGAAGGATGGGACTTCATGGGCTGGGGCTGTAATTGGACAATTAGCTCCAATATGCTAATGGACCAAAACTTATAAAAATGTGATTTTTGAGAATCAAAAATTCTTCACATTAATGAAGATCTTGTGACCAAGCCCTCGATGCTTCCATCTTGGAGCCATTCAGGCAGAACCAAAGCCATGGCTCTGGTACTGCCAGGCCTTTGAAGGCCCTTCAATAAAAATTACTTTATTCCCCTTAACTCTGTCTAGCCTCTGTTCCAGCTGTTTAAGGCAGCAATACAAGAAGTAAGCTACTGAAAGTAAGCTCTTAACTTCAGGAAGTAAAAGACAGTTTTAAATAAAATATTAAAAACAGACCAATTCTGACATGCCATTTGACCTGGCTTAACGAGAGACTGCTTCTAACTGGAAGCCATGTAGGTACATCTATTACCAGAAACAGACCCAGCATCTGCTGACTCCCAGAACTCAGATCAGGAGCAGCACCATGACCATGGCTGCCCAGTCTCTTAGCTTAACACATGATCATGCTTGTCTGCAAAATATAACAGAGGTATGAAATTTGGGATGCAATATGACATCAATATGTAGGTAGAAGTAACCATATTTGAAGTGTCACACATCCCAAGTGTGACTTCACTGGTTAAAGTAAGGTATTCACCATCTGATGCGTTTCACTTTTGAGTTCTGCATACAATTTTAGCATAACTCAACTACAGCTCGTATTTTAACTGCCTTTGGTAGAGGACTTTGAATGATACTACTTGCTTCCCTAATGCACAGCTGAACTGAGGATACTTAAGTCTCTTCACTCCTCATAGCCAGTCACAAAAAAATGTTTTGTACTTTGGAGTTTTACATATTTAAGAGCTTAAAGTGTTTATAAAGAAGATAATGAACCAGATCAAAGTTTATAGCAAACTGATGAAATACCCGAGAGAAATAAGGCATGATTATTTTTTAATTATAAAAAAAACCCAGAAATAGTTCTGCAGGTTTAAGATTAAACTCACAGAAGAATATACTGCAATTATATACTGCTTTGAGATTTTAATACTCAATACTTCAAAACCAATGAACTTCAACATGAGGTTATAGTGCTTCTTCCTTTGTTGACCAGTCACAAGGGCTAGAAGGCCAAGTTTTCACATATACCACTTCCTCCAGCTCTATCCATGGATTCCTGGAGCTTATCACCTGCTCCATCAGTCAAATCCCCTACACAACCATACATGGAAGGGTGAGGTTCTGAGTGTTTGTTGTTTCTAAAGAGATCCTTCCACAGCTCTCACCTTTGTAGAAGGATTAATCATGTGATGGTTCTTTCATACAAGAATCATCCTCTGTTCACAAAAGAGAATCCTTTAATTATAACATACTAGTGAGTTCAGTCCTCTTTGCCTCCAGTGTAGTTTCTGTCCAAATATCATAAATTTTTAATATACATTCTTGCAGTCTTCTGTATCAGTTTATAATAAGAAATCACTTCAGATTCTAATCAGAAAAAATATACATTAATAAACTTCCAGTTTATTGCAGTTATTCATCACACTGACAGAGGAGGCTTGTGTTTTCACAACTGCCTCTAATCATACTTTTGCAGAGAAAATTCAATTCTTCACTTTCTCTGAGCTTCTACATTTTAATGCATTCTCCAGGCAATAAACCAATCTGTTCAATTAAGAACTCAACAAAAGTGGCCATATTGTCAGAACTGAATGCTTGATTCAGTTCCAACTTTGTTGAGATGCTAAAATCATAGACTCACAGAATCGTTATTCTGGAAAAGACCTTTCAGACCATTTTAACTTTTACCCTAGGACTGCCAAGTCAACCACTAAACCATGTCCCTATGTGCCACATCTGTATCTTTCAAGTACCTCCATGGATGACAACTCCTCTGCTTCCCTAAGGAGTTTCTGAGCAGCCTGTTCCAATGCTTGACAAACCTCTTAATGAAGAAATTTCTCCAAATATCCCATCTAAACCTCCTCTGGCAAAGTTTGAGGCTGTTTCCTCTTGTCCTATCACTTGTTACCTAGGAGAAGTGACTGACACACACCTGGCTACACCTCCTTTCAGGTGGCTGTAGAGAGTGAAAAGATGACCCCTGAGCCTTCTTTCGTTCAGGCTAAACATCTCAAATTCCCCCAGTCACTCCTCACAGCATGGTGCTCCAGACCCTTTCCCAGATCCACTGCCCTTCTCTGGACATGCTGCAGCACCTCAGTGTCTTTCCTGAAGTGAGGGGCCCAGAAATGGACACAGCACTCGAGGTGTAGCCTCACCAGAGCCAAGTGCAAGGGGACAATCACTGCCCTGGTCCTGGTGGCCACACTATTGCTGATACAGGCCAGGATGGCACTGCCCTAGGCACACTGTTAGCTCATATTCTGCCAAAATTGTTGTTTTTTGTTTTTTTTTTAACAAAACGGCACAATTCATTTTCTCCAGTATGTTAGATGTCAATAAAGTGCATTTAATAGGATCCCCACCAAAGAGCTGATCTTCCAGCTAGATTCTTGTCTTACCAGGTGGCTCAGATTGCGCTCCCCTATGGCTATCCATATTCACATTCTCTTCATCTGCTGGGAAAAAAAACAGATATTTAGCATTCAAATACTCTTATAATTGAGGTTCTTGATAAATAGAGATAATTTGAGAGAAGAAACAGCCGTGAAGAAAATGGGCTCCTGATAGTAGTTGAGTTGCCCTGTTTTGTCTGCACATTAATTTTAACATACATGGTAGAGATCTTTTTTGGTTTCCAAACTTCCCAAACTACAAAACAGCAGTGCCTGGCTAAATGACTGCTCTATCCCTTCACTAAAGAGACAAAACCAAAGCTTCTGCCCATCCTATCATCCACAGTGCTCCCAAAGTTCTCTGATCCAAATTATATCTTATTTAGGTGGAAAGGAAGCAAGCAATAGATAACTGCAGAAGCATAATTTGGGGATGAATATTGGGGTAAGTTGTCATAAAACTACTAAGTAGGCAAGCATCTTGTAAAGACACAAAGGCAAAATTTACAAAATTAGAAACTACAAAGTATTTTTCAGCATGAAAAATCTCTAATCCCAACCTTCACTTGATTCTCCTTAAAAAGTATTTTTTGCAGTCTCTCCTGCTTATTTTTAGCCAAAAGTGGTTTTAAGAAATGTAAAGCTTTAAGTCCTCCTAGTTTTTGGGCGAGGAATTTGTCAGTCTTAGATGACTAGTAGGAAAGGTTATTCCTTCTGAACATAAATTCACTGGGTTATTACAACTACTTTATGCACAGGATCAATTTATAGTCCACATATAGATACAAAAATGCCTCTCTTTAGACAGTAGGAAAAAAAACTAATTTGGAATTCTTACCGCTTTGCTTGAAACAGAGTTTCTTCTTCTGGTAAGCAATGAAACTACCTACCGATGCAACTACAGTAGCACCCACAGCACTTATAATTCCAGCTATTACTCCCTGAGAAGCTGAAAAAAACCAGAGATTTTAATAAACATTTTTCTGAACTGAAAGCCAAGTCAAAGTATTGTCTCAAAGTAAATACTGTGAACACTTCCAAAAAACATTAAACTGAAATTACATGAAATTGTAATTAATCAACTCTGTGCACAGTGAAAAGAGAATCCTCTCATTTTATAACCATTGATTTCTTAGCAATGTCCATTGTTAAAGAACTTAAGCATGCCTGTTTTAAGTTTCTCTAATTAAAAAAGCAACCCTTTCATAGCTGTATCTACTTAGTATGCATGCAATCACTGCACCAGCATCTCTGAGACCTTAACACTTAGGAATTATTTGTAACATAGAAATGTTAAAGGACTATGGAAGCAGAGCTTAAGAGTAAGAATTCCAGATTGCACAAAAGCTTTTAAATTGTAACCCGCTCCCAGTAGTGACCATTCTATCAGAAGATTAGCAATCAGAAACCCCAAGAAAACAAGCTTCATACATCTGAACACCATCATACAACACATTCATGCATTTACCATCGCTTTCTTGGTCAGTTTTTGGAGTTGGACCCTTCCGTTCTGTAAAAGTGAATGGAGAGTTTACATTTTATATGTCTAAAGAACTTTCATATCATAAGTGACAAACATTTTGTCAATTAATTATGTGAAATTAAAAACCATCTATTATAACCATACAGTGCTAAACTGGCACTGAAACTTTCTGTTTCCAAAGCATGGCTCAGTGCGGTGCCAGCTCCAGCCTTGAGTGATCAGCACTTCTACAAAATGAGCTCATAACATTTGTGAAATCTGGTTTAATAAGCCTGTGCACCACCACAGAGAACTCACATAATTTCAGAGTAACATTCAGCTGTATTTCCACTGAACCAACTACCTTTTCCTAAAATCCCTGCATCATCTACTAAATACCTTTGCAACTCTCTTCACAAGCAAGCCAGAAGTTCTATAAATACTAACTCTATTTGTCACTGTGCAACTTGAACCACTGAGGCAGGAACCTGTGCAGACAAAACCACTACACAAAGTCTCCACAGATGTTTCTTGCCCCTTCCAATTTTCAAGTACTGCCCCAAAGGAACTGCCCCTTGGAAGAAAAAAGCCACCCAAAAAAGTGGCATCAGTAGTCTCCACCTAGGACAAATAACCAGAGAAGTCAGTTACCATTAGTACATCCCAAACCCCACCAAGATACTTAAACTAATTCTGACCTGGAAATAGTAAAATTGCAGTAACGTACTAACTAGACATAGCAAATTATCAAAAAAAGTTTGGCAAGCTATGAAATGGTTTTATACTGCTCAAGAGTATAGAATCATATGGTGCTGAAGGGACCTTAGAGACCTTAACGAGCTTCAAATCCTCTGCCATGGGCAGGGACACCTTCCACTAAACCAGGTTTCTCACAGCTCCATCCAGCCTGGTTTGAACACTTCCAGGGATGGAGCATCTACAACTTTTCACCTTGTCAGCTCTCACCTGCCTCACTACCACCACAGTAAAGAAGCGAAGACTAAGGATTACTTTGAAGTGTAAATATCAGTTCATCCTGTGGGACAAAGGAAATCTTTGAGAACATAAGGTGGACCCTCTTCTGGCCCACTCCTAGACTTCCTACCTAAAAGAACTAAAAGAAACTAAGAGTATGTCATAAAAGATCAAAAATAGCACTTGGATGATCTTAAAAACTATATTCATGTTGAATTTTGAAGTAAGCAATGCATTCACATTTCAGTTTTAGAAGCCATATTTCTTAGCATAACAGTAAAAAAATCACTGATAATTTTTGCTCTAGACCAGTTTTACCCCTTAAATATTTGGGGCTTCTTTTTGACAGAGACAGAACATGTTACTTTTGAACTCGAAAGGACACTCTTAAGTTTCAGATACCAGAACCAAATGCGTTACAATTTAGAGCATGTCTAACCAGCTTGTGAGTAAGCTTTAATCAAAAGCTCAGGTAGCCATAGAAACAATAGGAAGCACAACCTGCTATCTTACCATTGCTGCCACTGCCATCATTTCCTCCTCTTGGGAAACTGCCATCCCATAGATCTGAATCATCAAATTTGTCTATAAAATAATGCAAATAACATTACCATGTTTTAAGTTCAATGAATAAGACACATCAAGGCATATAATAACACAGAAATTTTCTCAAGGCCATTCAAATGAATTTGTGGTCATTTTAGGCCCAATACCAGTGTCAGAACATTTAACCTTTTAAAAGCCCTCACAATTGTCAAGTCCCTTCAGCTCAGCACTCCACAGTTTGACAGCAGCACTCCTTTCTCTGGACTTTCTGAACAACTGAGAGAAGTCAGTGTCCAAAAACAGGCAGTACTGCACAATCAGGTTAAGCAAGCAAGGAGCCCTATAAGCTGCTTAACTCTAATAGCCCAAATCTCTCTGTCCTATGAAAGCAAAGAAACAATGTGGAGAGAAAAAGACCATTTACTTTCAAGGCTGAAACTGTGAATGATTCTTCAGAGCTGGGTCTCTAAGTCTCAAACAGTCCAAATGTAATTCCCTTCTCTGATTTATTGCAGGACATTGAAGTAGTCCCTCTCCATTTCCAAAGAACCCTTCCTCATGGAGCCTTCCTGTCTCCCTCATGGCACCTTCTCCTCCTTCCCTCTGCTGCCAAATGAATATTTAGTTTACACAATGCAAATCATTTTTTCAGGCAGAAAAACTAAAAGTATTGCATCAGAGGATGTTTTAGTTGGGTGCTGAAAGCATTGTACTGAGGCATGCAAAAATCAAATTCAAGTATCTACTGCAAATTAGGTGAAAGAACCAGAACTGAGGCCTGCATTCCAGGGCTCTTTACCACCATGTTTGTGAATAATGGCATCATCACACCTGCATTCTTCTGAATCTGTTTTGTTCTGAGTTAGGCAAAGACAGAGAGGACCTCTAAAGCAGAACAGGCAGAAAAGGACACATATTTTACATCTATATTTCAAACACAAATAGTGGTATTTCTTAATGGGGCCTTTTAATAAAATTTTAGAAAAGCAACCCTTTAACTTGAAGCTTTCCCTTTAATTTGGATCCTTTAAGAATAAAGATCATAGGCAGTTGCTACTTACTTTTGAGCATGACTAGAAGGGATTAAGTTTGTAAAGAAGACAGAACTCTATCTAATACATGGGTGCTTCACCACAGGCAGCCAAGAACAGCATTGCCCCAAGCACACACACACACTGTCCTATCCTGCCTCTTCCCCACATCATCCTATTTTTAAGTGAAAGTGACTGAACAGGTTTGTTATGGAATTTCAAAACTGGTGCAAAGCTTATTTGCAAGACAACTTTTTCCTCAATCTTCACTGTTTGATGTATGCCACCCCTGACATACATATCAGGTAATTAACAAGGATCAATTATTAGAAACAGTAAAACCAAGAGTTTGTGCTAGAAGCCTTACCAGAGTCTTTAGGTTGATCTCGCTTGGGATTATCTAATCACCGAGGAGGGAAAAAAAAAAAAGAAAATGTTAAGATAACAAAACCAAACTATAATACAATACTGTTCAAAGGGACTAGGAGAGACTAATAAATACTCTTTTATACTGTTCAGAAATTCCTGTTAGATCAGTCTTACCAGTCTCTCTAGGATTTGCAGGAGGATGTGGCTTGGGATCACCTGTAGACAAATAAGAGTTGGAATAAATTGAGAAAAATTACTAGTGTGAAGAAACCAAAAGAAGAGCATGGAGTGACCCTGAAAGATGATATGACCTAAAATATCAAAACTTCCCCATGTCATTTCCTTTCATTACCTAATGCTGTATTTCTTTGATTATTTTAGCTAAATACTGTGTTTTCCTGCTACATTAACCACCATGTGAGATCCTTGCTAGGATGGAACATACACAGAAAAACTTATTAAGTCTTATGCAGCATGTTAGTTTGCACATCTGATTTTAAAAGCTGAGTTTCTTTAAATTTTTCTACCAGGTACAGATTTTACTTGGCTGTTTTCTCTTTTAAAATTACCTGGTTTTAACCAAATATAAAGCCTGGTGCCTCACTTGAAAAACAGACAAAGAACAAAGAATAGAACTAGACTAGGTCCCCATGATGACATTTCATTTGGCTTGCCATAAAATAGGAAAATAAGAGATCTTAGAAATTATCTCTGTACAGTATTGTCACAATCTTCCCAGTAGAAAGAGTACTTTCCTTCAAACTATATATAACAGATCAATGTTTCCTTGTGCTACTAAAAATACTTCCTGGAATGGGAGAGATTACCTTGGAATTAACATTTACTTCTGTAAGTAATAGTTTATGGAGTTAGTGCCATCTAGTGAAAAAACAGCAACAAAACAAGTAGAAGCTGGCTAAGAAATAATTGAAATTCCTACAGTTTTGTTGATGCAGAACCTTAAGATTAACAAACATAACTAGACTGCAATTATTTTTATCGGCAGTCTGCTACCTTAATCAACTTAGTGCCTTATTATACTTAGGTCAAAAAGGATGGATAGACATTGCACCAGGTACATTTGGGCAGTATCCAGGAAAATATGATACTTACCAAAATCAAAAGCATCAGACAAGTCAAAATCATCTACAAAGAAAGAAGGGAAGCTTTAAATGTAATGCAAAAACTGTAGTCTTAGACTACTTTTTAAACAAAATGGACCTCACATTTTCTCCACAAATGAAAGACATGCTCACTCATCAGTGACTCAGGGAAAAGCCCCACAAAGTGACCAGGCATTACCTGCCAAGCGACTTGCTGCTTTTGGAGATGATGGGACCTGTCAAGGGCCAGCTCAAAGTGAGCAAGCTCCAAACATGTAGACCAAAAGCTAACACAAGGCATTTTCACAGGGTTTTTAAGCTTGTGAAATCACAAAACACATTTCTGAGAGCAGATTCCGAAATGAAGAAATACTTTTGCTCTTAGGGAATTGCTTTCTTTTATAGAAATATCACAACCCTGCACACCACTAAATTGAAAAATTCAGGCTCTCAAATTGGTATGTATACTATACTTGATTTTACAGTAAAAGGCATTACAAGCCAATTAGATCTCACCTGCATTTGATGATGGTGTCTTCTGAGTTACAAGAGGCTTCTTTGTAGTTACTGTCAGGTATGGTGAGGGGAAAAAATAATTAAATACTATTTAACACACTGTTCAGAAGCTACATGAAGTATAAAGAACAAATCTAACTACATGCCTATACATCAAAATGCACAAGATCAAATCTATGCAGCAAGACAATTTTGCCTCAAAGAGAAATCTTTAAGTCTTCAAAACATAAATTTGAGTTCTATGTGGACAACATCTTGACAAACACATGGCTGAATTGTTCCACTGAGGTTTAAACAAACCATATGGGGAAAAGTTGTCATGCTTGGTCATGCAGTAATACTTAGAAATCAACAAAGTCAAAAGAGCAGCCACAGTTTTCCTGCCTACCTTCCCAAAGTGCATCTCCTAAGGAGAAGTCATCTTGGCCTGTAGAAGATAAAAGAAACAGTAAGGACACTGCTTTTTCTTACTCACATCCAACATTTAATAAAGTCATAAACAAGTCTGTGATCAATCTTGAGGTATGTTTTTTGCTTCCTGAGTCAATCTAGAAGAATATTTTGAGTCAGGGTTGAAAACATTCATTCTTCTATATTTCTCCACGTCACTATCCATATGTCTTTTCAGAAAAAAAAAGGAACCACACTAAAAACGGACTCTATAGAAATGACCTGAAGGGTTGGAACATACATTCCTGCAGCCAATAATGCACTTTATTCTTGCCACTGCTATTCCATGTTTCCTTAGTGACATCCACAGCATATTCTTTCCCACCCTTCTTTCCAATGAACCACAAAATAAGCTCCAATGCATGAGAACATACAAGATTCAAGTGTGAAGAAAAGCCTTGGAGCACAAAGGCCATTATGGAAGTCAATATGTAATGGAGTTAATATATTGGCATTAAAAATTAATTTTCATGGGTTTATAAGACCTCCCTTTCCCCCTAACTAGGGTTAGCAGTATGGAGCTGGTTAAGATATTAGCACATACGATCTGAGCAGTTTTTCAACTTCCTAAAACACAGCTAACTACAGCTGGCACCACCATGGGATCTCCATTACAGGGAGATTAGATTCTATTTTCAGTCCTTAGGAAAAGAACACTGTCTCTTGGTGTATTAAATCAGTAGCTAGAGCTATTGCAGCCAACTGCAAACACACCAACTCAAGACATACATGACAGGAACTGATTTCACAGCACAAATGTAGTGATGTGATCTCAGCAGCAGAGGCTTGTAAGATAAGTGGACAGCTAAAACAACTGCTTGGGGTGTTTCTAATTTTTCATCATCCCTACTTTCACTGAAGGATGGAACAAGAAAAAGGTCTGAAAGTAGATATCAGCTATTCAAGAAAACGACATCCAAATATACTCCTTCAGCCCCACAAAAGCTGAAAGACTTTTTCTACCTACTGAGGATCAAGCCACCAGAGCAAAAGTTATTCCCACACAGAACCTAAGTTCAGAAGACACCTGCATAAAGCATTATGTGTCTGGCTTTTCCTCTAAGAATGTAACCACCAAGAGGCATAAGAAGCAGCTACTGCAAAGTCTGAAGAAAGGAATAAAAACAAACATCAAAATCAAACTAGAAGCAGAATGTACCTTTCACTTAAGTGACAGACCAACTTAAGTCATGAGTCTAATATAAGGAACGATGGATGCTTATATTCCTGGTGCCATCTTTTGCTGTAACTGAGGTCAAAATTGAAATCCCTTTTCCTTCTCAAGTAACTGCATTAATAATGCCTTTTTTTCAAGAAAAGAAAGGAGAGTAAGATATCTTTTTTTTTTTTTTTTCTTAATAGGGAGGCAACTGGAATGGAATATAAAAATGTGCACTCTGGCCAACTGAACTGATACAGCAGAAACTGAAATCTGAAGTCTAAGAAGTGATTCCCATACTGTAACATTTGAACAAAAACCACCTTGCTCACAGCCAAGTAAGAAGACAGGCCTACCTGATCTCTGACAAGCCCTTTCATAGAAACAGAGGTGATTGATGGCTTTATTGTGGTGCATGAGAAAAGCACATTTAAAATCTCCTGGTAGACTAAGTAGGTATAGATCTTGAACAGAAAGCAGAAGATATTTTACTTGGTGTTCCTTATTTCAGGTGGAGACCTCAAGCTCTGTTAGATCAGGAGAACCTACTTCACAGAATGCAAAATATTTGCAGGTAATTTATCTGAAGTCTACATCAACTTGCAATACAATTTTACAAACCTCTGTAAAGTTAGCAGGTGCTAAGACACAAATGCCAGTTACTTCTGAAGTTACTCCTTTGGTTAGGCTACATCAAGAAACCTTCAGATTAACAGGCAAAAAAAGGTCAAAGCACTCATAAGAAATTTTAACAAGAATTTGCATAGCTGTTCCTCAAACCTGAATTCTAGTTTGCTTGTGTTCTCAAGCCCATACATCTCTCAGGTCCTCTGGGAGGTATTCCTAAGACAGGACCTAATCAGAATTTGGTAGTCTAATTCCAAGAGGGCAGGCAGAGGAATCTGTTGAAAATGCACCCTCCTCAAAAGACTCTACCAGAGCAGCATCCAGAGGAGGGACCATCAGAACTGGTAACACCATCTCTCTCAAAGTCAAAGGTATAGCACTAACACAATGAACGTTACACTGGTTTGTGTGTATTTCAAGAACCCTGTTTCTTTCCAGGCAGATGGAAAAAACAAGCCCATACACTCAACTTAATGCTTTTGTGCAGCTGAAATTTTTCCTGAAGCAGTAAAGAGGCTATATGAAGAGTTTCCCACTGCCAGCATAAAACTCAGTCCAGGAACTCAGAATGGCTTCAGCTGCAGCAGTTTGCCTCAAGAAGAGGAAACCTTTGTAAAAGGGTGTGCTTTCAGTGACATTGCTATTTTAAGGGACTTTGCATATTTAAATTTTGCATTTAAGGGAGCTTCACAGAGAAATAATTTAGGATCAGATTGCTGACTGCCAAGCTCGCGTAAAAATGCTTTGACAGAGGAATAAATAAAACTGAGAGTCAATAAAAGAAAAATATAATCATGCTTTATTGCCTGGAATTACTGCTCTGAAACCAAAATTCTGCTTTCCAAGCATGCGGCAAGACATCAGGCTTCTCATATATATTACTTTTTTTGCGATAAGGTAGCAAAAAATGTCAAAATTAGCTTATGGAACTCATTACAATAATCTGCCCTCTAAGGTGCTGAAAGTCAGTTTTCCTAGCAAAGAAAGGTAAGTCTCCACTGCTCATGACAAACCTTCCTCTGTCTTTAAAGCAGTTGCTTTTATAAATGTACTCACTTCACTTTTGGTATGGGTGGATCCAACTAAAGCAGAAGTTCAGTGACTTAGTCTAAAAGGAGAAAAACTCAGTATGATTCAGCTGGTTCCAGGAAAAAAGTAATTAGAAAATGAGATAAAGGTAAAGAAATGGAACAAAGATACTATCAGGGTCCAAGAAGGAAAAGTCAGCAAGAATATGATGCACTCCCTACAGATTTAAGAAACACCCAGAGCAATTAAGTTTATGAGCATTTTCTTAATCTAAACAAGGATATTTACAAATAAAGCAGATATTGTATTGCATATGAAGAACAATACAGCAAGTATTTCTAGCTCCTAGGGGATGATCAGATTCAAGAATACTTCAGAAGTGTCTACAAATACTTTCCTTTCACATCTGTATCTCAAATACCTGGATCTCAAGAGACAGATCTGTAGCAGTGTATCTGAAAAACTTAGACTACTACAACTTAGTGTGCACCAGCCACTTCACTTGTAACTGTTCTTATCAGAATTTTCTCAGGGCTGGAATTCATCAAGGTTACTAAGATATAAACTGTGCTAAAATAAGAAAGAAGCTAAGAAACCGAATTCCAAGACCACAAGAAGGAGATAACAGAGAGCTGTGAGCCACCTGGGCTGTAACCAATCACATATTCTGAGAAGTGCATGCAAAACATGTGGACAAGCAAAGGCACCAATAAGAAATGTGTGATCAGCATGTGCAGTAGAGTTAGAATGAGCAAAAAAAAAGTGCATAATGTAAACAATAAACAGTTTCTGCTTAATCATATTGGTTAATTGTCCAGGAGTCCTGCATTTCCCACACAGATCTTCAGCAGGCTGTCTCTGGTAACCAACACAGTTTGTGTTAGCCGGGGGGAAAACAGTAGGTAAAAGAAAAAGAGCAAACATAGGCTTTGAATACCTGAAGAACCAGAGGGTATTCAAGAGATCCAAGTAAGCAAATAAGAGTGCAAAGACCTGTCACTGTTTTCAGATACTTCCTGCTACAGTATTAGATTGGGCATATACACTTCCACTGCAGAAGGCAGAGAAGTATCACCTCCACATGTTCAAAATAAATAAAACTCAGCTGACCACAGTCCTGGGCAACCTGCAGTGGCTGCTACCCTTCTGAAGCAGAGGGGGGGACTGAAAGGGCTCCAGAAATGTCCCCCAGCTTCAGCAATCTATGGATCCTACTAAAGTAGAAGTCCAGTGACTTAGTCTGTTAGTTCTGTGACATGGGCCAATCCTACCCACTGGACTCCTTGTGCTGCAAAGTCATAAACCAAAAATAGTTTAAACTAAAAATAAAGTCACTCTGTCCATCTGTATTTCTTTTTAGAAATAAGAACTGAAGTACACTGCTCTGTCTCCTGAAGTCTGTAAGCAGAAACCTATGTTACACTAACAAGAGTTGTTAGAAGAACATTTGGGTGATGGAAGCATGACACTTCAACCAAGAAATGACAAGTATTGCAGGCACTAGGATGGGAAGTAGAAGGAGAGGAAAAAGGTTTTGCAAAACATAACAAAGGTACTGAATCCACATGGCAAGCAATCAAAAGTCATTGGATGCATTTATTTGATTTTTTTGTTCATTATTTTCTTACCTGTAATTTCAGGAGGGCCTGACCACAATCAAAGACTGCAAGAGCCATATACTCTGCTTATTGCTATTTCACCTATGTACCTGCCCTTACCAAACATAAATGAATTAATAAAGTTAGTGAGCATTTTAATTATTACTAAGTTAGCTTTTGTGTCAATTCAGGTACTAAAGCAACATACAGCTGGCAGACAGAAACATGGGCCTGTCTGCAGCTGTGTGCAGCAGTCATGGCACCTTCCTCAGCAACCCTAAACCATACCGATGTTACTCTGCATTAAACACGAAGTTACTTGATGTCATCAAGGCCAGCCCCAGAGCCAGTGCTGCCACTGCCTTCTCTTGCATCAACAGAGCAAAGTCAGCCCTGTCCTTCATCCCCTGGAGCAGGCAAGGAGTACCCCTGCCCCTCTTCCCAGGTCTCAGTGTAATCACTGCTCCTCTAGGGAGGCTCACAATGGGCCAAGACCTCTCTGATCTCCACCAGTGCCCCTGTGGTCATGGGGTTGGATCAGAGCTCTGAAGCAGTCTTAGGAAAACCTGCTCTCAAATCTCACCAAGATCAAGAAGGCACTGTGCACCTCCTTTGAATTCAGACACTTTTGAAGTTGTCTTGGCATAAGAAATGTCAGTAGTTAATTTTTTATAAGCCTAAGATACCTAAATTCTTTAATCACATGTTGCTCACAGTCTACAGCTTCAAAGTTTAAGCTGTTGAACGGACAGGATTTTAAGCTTTCACAAAGCTGACAAGCCTCGCTGCTACTATTCACATACCCTAAATTTCCATAACAATGTGTATTCTGACCACAAGGCTCACATTTACTCCTGTTATGTAAGTTTCCTTCCCTATTACATCAATCAGTTTTTGTAGCATAAAAGTATATTAATTTTGTTAATGTGTATTAGTTCACATTTTATATTACAATGCAATTTGGTAGTGGAATTTAATGGACACTTTGGTATTGATCATGCTAAAGTGAAAAAAAAAAAAGGACACTTTGGCCCTGTAAAAACTGACTCATTTCTTAGAAGCTTAGAGATAATAAAATAGATGCCTGGGCAACCAACATGATGTCAGCATCCTAACCTCTCTAACACCTCTTAGAAACCCTCCCAGTATTGGCTGGCATCACAGATAATTAAATAAAGTGAATCTGATTCCAAGAATGTCTCGATTAGTTGAAAAGCAGTAAGAAATACAGGTGTTTTCCAAAGCTTGACCACTATTAGTATTCAGTACTGTGGATGTCAGTGACTAGTCAAATTGTGTTATATTCAACATTTGAAAGCTACAAGAACCCTGTGTAAAACCACATTCAGGATGGCCCAATTTGCCTAGGATACCTCATGCACACAAGTATTTACTCTTGTAATTCTGCATTTTGCATTCTAGCCCTCTTCCTCAGTCTGCAAGGGTCTGCTGCAAATTTTCATAACATCCTCCAAAGGTCAAAGCCAGTATGTCAGCACCTCTCCCTCTTGCAGTGTCGAAGACTCTCATTACTCCTGGAGGTTTTCTGCACTGACATCCAGGAATAGCTTCAGCAGTTCTTGACAAGGATCTTTCTGACTGACATCCATGAAGCTTCTTGGCCTGAAGCTGTACCTCAAAACAGTGGCCACATCACAAGCAGTCAAACCTCTACATGCATTTCTACAGCTCAGTATCCTGCCCAGTCTAATGCAGAGAAAGGGAAAAGTGTTTTCAGGGCAATTGTGTGATGTCTGGGGCATGACTCCAAGGGCTGTGTGTGCTTTTTCTGCTCATCCCAAATCAGTGAAACACTTTATACAGCAATAAAGTGTGTAAGATGATAGGTTAAAGGTTTCACTCCACAACAAACAGTCAGGAAACATCAGCATTCTGTTTGGTCTGTATCCTCATATTCTTCATCTCTGGTGGCCTCTTGGATTGGGGCAAGAAGAAATTGAAGGAAGAGTAATCCCTGTGCAGTGAGGGGCTCAGAGGAAATAAAGAAAGTATAGCAGCAAGGTTCAGGGGCCAAAAGATTAGGGCACTAGATGAAATATGGCAAAGTTGTAGCACAAGAAATGAGGAAGTACTAATAACCCAAAATCTGTGATCTGGAAGATGTTGGGTACTAACTGACATAGGGACAGGCCTCAACTGCTGGACTGGTAAATAATGCTCACTTTGATTAGAGAAAAAAGGTTAAATTATAATTTATGTTGAAAAAAATAATGGAACTTGGATCTTCATTTATAAATTCCCTCTTTAAAATAAAATTTATTTGAAATATACACTTGCAATGCATACAGAGCCAGATCATTACTGTTACTTTTATAGCAGCACATTGAAATGAAGATTCACAGTAAGTAGAACTCCTGTGTCTGCTGATACCTGTAAGATGACAATTTCACAGCTTATTTCTTTTACCTTCCTCACTGCAATTCGTACCAATTCAATACAGTTTGTATAATAATACTAAAGTAAAAAAAAATCTGCAATCTAACCAGAAACATTAACTGAACAGTAAAATTTACTTTGTTTTTCCAGACTCTTTATTTTCATTATGGCTTGCTCAGTTATGGCTAAAAAGAGTCTTCAGGCTTTTCAATCTGTGCACCTGAAATGAGCTACAACCTCTTGTGCTAAAAGAAAGTGGAAGACTTTGGGTTTTATGATGAGGGTTTCCTGTGGGGAAGGTGGGTTGAGAAAACCAGAGTCAGAACAGTGTTTGCAATGATTTGAATCATAGGACTTGGCACAAATATATGGCAAGCCAAAAACATTATATAAGTTTTGTTTCTCATTTAAAAGAAGGTTGAGAGGTTTTGCTTTTAACTTCCTATCCTTCAGTACTTGAGGAAAAAGGTAAGTTTTCCCTCTTGTACCAAGGCTTTGTACTTAGTAGTTTCAGTGTGTTCAGGAGCCCAGAAAAACAGCTGGAATGTGTTCACAGTGGAACTGCAAGCATTTCCAGTTCAACTGCATCTTGTGAAAGTACTACTACTATATTTAGAAAAAACCTTTAACAAGAATTCTCCATGTCCACTCTAAGAATTATTTTCACCATCTTCACTTTGATTCTGTATCACCTCCTAAAACCACATTAGATTGTACGTTCCAGTGTTAATCACTTGCAGGCTGCCATTACACATGCCAGACTTCAGTTTGCACTGTAAATGTACTCATTTATTAGAAATGTAGTAATTTCATAGAACAACACAGGAAAGCAATGGGAATGGGTGCAGGACAGGTAAGAACTGCAAGCTGAAGGAGCTATGTCAGGATACAGGACTGGCAATGGAGCCAGTGACAAAGACACAATGGCAATATTAGCCCAAGGGCTAGGAGTAGAAGCAACAGCAACAGGGAAGGGGAAGGAGAAGAGAGAGGGAGAAATCTGGATGTAAAGAAGTTGTCAGCTCACTACAGCCACAAGCTTCAGAATCACAAGTCTTGCCTGAAGTTTGGGGAAAAATATCTACATCTCTGCTTAGAACACAAAGAAAAGAGCTGACCTTCACAGAAGGACATATTAGAAAAAAGGAAAGCTGAACTTTTTTTTGTGAGAACAGTGGAAAAGAATGTTGTAAATCAGATTGTAAACTTGCTGGCTAAGACAAACAGCAACAGCTCCGAGGTGAAGAAGAGATGTCTCAATAACCATTTGCAACATTTGGGGAGGGAGAGAGCAAGGAATAGATGGTGAAGTAACTACTGAATTTGGGATCCAATTGCAAGAGGCCTGGCATCCAGGATGGAATGAGAACCACAGAGAAGGCAGGAAGGCATTTCTGGTGCTGAAAAAATACAGACAGGTATGGGTAGCTGGAAGTGAGGGAAGAATCAATAGATTGAAAGGTAATGATATAAAATGTAGAAAAGACAGCCTTACCTAAAAGCTTTCTTCATCGGCTTCCCCAAGCCCATCCCCCAAAGCATATCCCGAAATTTCTTCTTTCTAAATTTAACAAGGACTTGTGTGACTCTAGAGCTGTCTGGTTTGTCCAACAATAGCATCAGCTCTAATAAACACTGTATGCTACCCAACACAACAGCCTCACTTTTTAGTCACATCTCACTTCTACTACTATCACCACTAGTTCCTTTCCTCTTCACATAGGTTACTCTTCCCCTCTAATCACAGGGAACAAAAAAATTGGTGGTAAAATATAAGTCTGAACACTCTAACTGCACTTTTTTTTCCAGAAACAGAAGGTTTAGAGTGTACTATTTTTGTGACAGTTATAAAAACAGTAATCCTACCAATATCACTTGAATTTCTTTCCTGAAAATATCAGACTCAAAATTTTTCATTTTATGTTATCCTCAGAATGTTAAATTTCTTCACAAACAGAAAATAAACACGCAACATTTTTCTGTGGTTAAGCAAAAAAGCATGCAAAGACAGTTTTATAATTAAAATCAGATTTTTACCAATTAAATTGATGGGTGTTTAATCAAAAAGAACTTCTATTTCACAGAAAGATTAACTTGTATACTGAGTTTAACTTTTAACCAATGAACAACTGCTATCCTAAAAAAAAAAAGTTTGATTTTACCATGATTAAAACGCTTGGGCTCAGAGTGGAATGAGCTTTGTGGATACTTTACTCACATCAAGAAATGGATACCATTTCCTAGGAAAAATTTGGAAGCAAGAAGAAATCCAATGGGAGTTTTACAGGATGCAAGCTACAAGAAAAGTAGAGCAGAATTAACATCTGCATTTAACTAACCACTGCCCCAGTCAAGAGGCCTTCCTTTTACAAGTACTGTTAAGGATGCCATTTTCAGATGTTTATAGCTTGTGGACACTTCACAAGTGACTGAAATATGCACAGAGTAAACCAAATGCATTTGTTATGCAGCCAATGATGTTGTGTGATCAGACCTGACTTAAAATTTAAATGCTTTCTTTCAAAATTATCTTTTTCCCAAAACACGTTTTAATTACTCCTGCATTTGACATGTCAACTATATATTTCAAAAGCACTGTTCTACATTTAAAAAACTTGTTCAATACTTAGAAACACTATTGTAAACAGGCCTTGCATCACAAAGAAATAAGTTCTTGGACTTTCACAGGAATTTGCCTTATGACTTTTTGGAATTCTTTGTAAAAAAATCTTCTGGATCTTATTATTCTGGACTTCAGAATAGTCACATCAATTGCAGAGACTAAACCAGTTTAAAAGGAAATTTGTGATGACTATCACTGCCTTTATTTTCAACAAGTGAAAACTGTACCTGTGGAAGGAGCAACAAATTTTCTGCAGCAAGCTGGTAAATCTTTCCCAGACTAGAATTTACAAACATATAGAGAAACAATTTTTTTAAAAATGAAAAATAAATTAAAACTACCCTGTATGATAACAAGCAACCATCCAAACACTAGCTTTGGGTCAGCCTTCACCTGGAATGGTGTGCAATATTATCAGGAACTGGCTGTTACAAGGGGTAGGAATGCAACCCTCTCATCTTCCATGGCATCGTCCACAAAGGTTCAAGGCAACATCTCTGGAGAATTTTTCCACAGTATTGATGATACACTGATGGAAGGAAAAACCTTCAAAGCAGTACTATGTAATGGGCACCATGTAATCTTTGTCTTTCCCCAACCTGAACTGGTTAATCTGAAGCCAGCAAATCAACATGAAGGCTGAACTATAAAATGCCCCAGCATACGACAAGCTATATGCTGAAGAGGTTGACATGAATTTGCAGAAGTAATGGCCTCTGTTCACCTCAAAACATGCCTGGGAGCCCCAGGAGCCCTGAGAATACATATACACAACCTTCTGAGTGATCACTAATGTAGTGCAGAAATGGCTCAAAGACTGAGCCATGTTAATCATCAGCAGTGAGGAAAACCATTTTCAACATGAGAAGAATGGAAAGTAATCCAACAGCTACTCAGAGAAAATCTACTTGAACACATGATGTAAATAAGAATATCTGAAATTCAGAGGCAATTTAAGAAACATAGTAAACAGGCTGATCAGTGAGCCAGACTTGCCAGTAGAGGCTTATGGTGTAGGCACAAAGGAAAGCTATTTTTAGCCAGGTATGTCCATGAAATTTCTGCTCATGTACAGAAAGAAAAAAACACAACTTAGATTTGTCTCAGGAAGCCACAGTGCAAACAATCAGGCAGTGGGAAATCAGTGGAAAACAGGACATGCACGAAAAGTATGAATGTTGAAACAGTGTATCTGACGGGAGAAAGGGAAGCATGAAGAAGCCTGGCAAGGAGATCAGCCCCCTTTATCTTCACACCACCAGTCCATGCAGCAGGAAACTCAGACAGGAGTTGCTAGAAGATTTTCTACTTGGAAAGACAACGTAGGTGGCACCTTAAGTGCAACACACGTGTGTGCTGGCATGATGAAATGCAGCCTTGGCTAGGCTTAGCAGTAATCATTTCAAAACCACAGCTGTCAAAGAACGAGGGGAAGATTGTGGAGCAAAGAGAGTGTATCATATTCCTTCTAATCCCCTAGCATCCAGAAAGGTAGACCTGCACAATGTCTCACTCCAAACTGCACTGCAGGAAGAGCAAACCTCAACTCTATGAAGCTGGAGGAGAGCCAGTTAACACAAATGTAGGAACTCATCCCAGCAGTCCCACAGACAGCTATTTATCCCAATTCCAGCTGGGTGACAAAGCACCAGCCGGCCCCCGGGACACCAGAATTAGAACACAAGGTTGTGTTTATCCTCCTGCAGCAGCTGAAATCCCTAAGGAAGTCCTTATCACCTGAGGACCAGGAATTACCTACTAGGTGACCTTTGAAAAATGATAAAGAAATTAAGATATGTGCCATTATGTACCAGAAATAGTCTCGACTTACTTCAAAACCATGCCATGTGTTTTAGAGACAAGATGTAGGTATTTGAAGATTTATGTCCAAATAATTCCTGGGTACATGTTGCTCAAGAATGTGTTGCATGGATGATCCACCCCTGGAAGTGTTCAGGTTGGATAGGGCTTTGAGCAACCTGGTGTCATGGAAGGTGTCCAGACCCATAGAACGGGATCTGAACTACATGCTCTTTAAGGTCTCTTCCAATCCAAACCATTCTGTGATTCTATTCCATTGGTCAACGAAAGTACAGGACATGAACTTGGCAGGGTTTCAGCAGCAGGCTGCTCTGTCTGGGAAGAGGCCACGAACTGCCCAGTGTCACTCACAGTTCTGTCACAGTGGCACTGACACCGCTAGTGCACATCTGTCTTGGTCTGAAACACAGGCGGGAACCTCCCTTGGAATGGAGACTATGACCCCCTTCCCTCTGAATTATTATAACTTGGAAATTATGGGGATTCCAGGCAAAGATATGGGAAAAGGAATAACATTCTTTACTAGGATGTGTATGGCTAACAAGACAAGCAAACGCCACAGCGGCAGCACCGGCAGGCAGAGCCGGAGACCAGGCCCAGCCCCTTCGCTGCAGTTCCGGGCACTGCCAGCAGGGGCGCTGGCGGCTCCCGGCCGGACAGGGTAGGTGCTGTGATTCCCCCGCGCCTGCAGGGGGCGCTGTGGGCCAGCTCAGCCACACTGCCCTCACGCAGGAATGGCGGATGGGCTGGACGGCGAAACGGGCTGCAGCAGGAACCTCGGCGGCTGGAATGGCAGGGTGGGCTCAGCCGAGGTAGCAGGAGAGGTAGCAGAAACTCCGCAGCTGTTGCAAGGACCATGGGGTGTCCCAGCAGGCAGGGGGTGTGGGTTAGAGTGCAGTGAAAAAGCCCGAGGCAGCAGCAGAAAGCAGCAGGGCTGGGCAGCGGCAGCCGGGCTCCTCGGCAGCAGCTGCCACATGCAGCCAGGGAGACACACCCTCCAGAAAAGGGGACAGGGCTGGGGGTATCAGTTTTCCCCCCTGAGGCACCCGAGCAGATGGCAAGGGCCCCTTCCAGTGAGGCAGGGTGCCAGTAAGTTCCCAGTTCAATGGCTGCTCTCTAAGCAGCAAAGGCTCACCCATGGCAGTAGAAAACAGGGCACGGCTGAGCTCCGGCAGCGAATTCCAAGCAGCAGCTCAACCATCCTCCTCCAAAGTCAAGAGAGACAGGAGCCACCCTAGCCCCCTTTTTCCCCAGCCCAATTCTCGGGGTATCTCTGGCGCTCCAAGAGAAATCCCCCAGCTAAGAGAGTGGCCAGCTACACCCTTCCTGTGGAAACTTCTTTTGTCTCTCCTATGATCAGTCATGGTTTCTTAGTGACACATGGGACAAAATTCCATGACAGCAAGAAGCAAAAGGAAAAATCCTAAACTCCAACAACACCAAACCTTCTACTGGTGTCAGGAACACACAGTATTCCTGCTGGAGCACACAAAGAGTCAGCCAGCAGGGACAGGAGACACAGGAAGACATGGTTTGAGAGACCCAGAGGGAGACTGGAGAGGGAACACGTGGCTGGAGATGTGCTCTGGGCAGCAGAGGTTCCATGCCAACAGGAGGTACTGTGGCAAAGACACCTCTGAGGGAGTGTGGCCATTCACACCAGGGCCACCCACAACAGAACAGTGACAGCCCTGAGGGACCATAAGTGACCCTCATAGGGAGGGACACTGAAAAGCAAAGAGGAGCAGAGGAAGATCAGCATGAAGCAGAAAAGACACAATTAAGCTCATTAAAACCTTGCTCTGAATGTTACCCCAGCTAAGGAGCAGAAAATGGACTGAGCACAACCTGCAGTGACAACCAGGGAAGCTGATATAGAGTAGGTAGGGTTGTTTGGTCTTAAAATGAAAGTAAGGAAGGCCTTTAGGGTTTGATGGATCAATTTTTTCATCTCAATTCTCAAACTCATGCTTAGAAGTTTGCATTAACTGACAGTAAGCTAATTTAAGTAAAAGTCCCATGAGTTGAGACTGTTTTGCTCACAACTTTCTCTCAAAACATTTTTACTAGACTCCAAAGAGCAGGTTCCTGTGCCAGAGCATGCATGAAACAGTCTGCAGAAAGCTAAAACAAAGTGGAATGCTCCTGTCAAAATGGTCTTAACCAATGACTACTACTATCATTGCATTTTCTAACACAGCTGACACTTGATTAAGAACAAAGTCATTGCAGTGGGAAGTTCAAGACAGCAAGAGTTAAAGCAGGCAAGAGTCTCAAGCACAGGCAATCCAATAATATGAACCAGAGTAACATCAGGAAAACATTGAAATTGGTCTTGGCTAGATGGCAGTAGGCTGAGTCACACTTAGCTCTTGCCAAGTTAAATCACTGTAACTAACAGTTATAGCTTAAGGAAAGCTTATGCATTATTGCAGTGACATCAGTTTGATATAACAGTGCAGGCCATTCTTTATAACACCACATAAAAAATTATTAGCTGTTTCACATTAGAGAAAATAGAAATGTGGAGAAACAAGTGCTGCATTTTTAAAGTTCATGCTGCCATGTATGCATTCTAGCACTGCTACTGAAATTTTTCAAATGAAAACGATGGGGTGGCTTGTTGGCTTATTATTGGTTTTGTTTAGGTTTTTAAAATCAGATTTAAAAGGCAAACGACTCCAGAGCCCACAAAGCAGAGCTCAGTCTCCAGGAGTCCCTACCACACCTCCCTGTCCCAGCTGAAAGCTCCATCTACTGGATTATGGACAGGATCATTTCACCATCTTCCATCCAACTAGTCATTTCTCTCAACATTGAATTGCCTCAGCAAGAAGTCAGGAGCTCAAGTGCTTCCTTCCCTTGCTCAGGGCCCTCTAACTACAGAGGTCTTAGAAAGAAGGGATCTCCACCTGCACTTCACCCCAAGCTACAGATCTTTCAACATGGGCACATCATTTTCCAGTCTGTATTTTGCTCACCTCCTTTTGAAAACTGTGTTTCCATCAACAAGCTCTCCCCAGTTCTTGCAGCATAGACTTAAACCATACATCCCAGTCCAAACTCCAGGTCTGCAGTAAGCAGACAGCTTTTCATGCCTTGATCTTTCTACAGTAGATAAGGGAGATTTTTGAGCCTTGTGTCTGAATGCAGCAGTTTCTTGCTTCTCATCACGCACAGAAATCACAGAGAATCACTGAGCTTGGTTTAGACCTCTAAGATCATCAAATTCATGTGAGGAGTACAATGCAAGGCTTGCTTTTTTTTGTTTTGTTTGATTCTTCATCTGCTCTGGTCTTCATAAACATTGTACAGGAGTCATGATGCCTAATGCCCTTTTCGTGTTGTATTTTGAAAACCACATGCCTCAAATTAGACACTGGGCCAACCTGATGATTTTTCAGGTATAAGATGGCTGAGTTGGTCTCACACTTCACAGCCAGCCAGAGCAGGAAGCCTCTTACCCTTTCCTCCCTGTCCCCACCTCATTTTCACTCTCCCATGCTAGGCCCTGCCACTCCCTTGTGCTGGCAGGAACACCCGTCAAACATCCGCAGAGCAAACTCAATGCAGATTAAGTCATCTGCTGATTTATCAAGCTGAATCATCTCAGTGCATGCCTTTATGGGCACCAGAAAAAAAAAAAAAAGGAAGAGAAACAGATCCCGCTCCTCAGCAGGGGCAAGTTGTCAGACTGCCTATAGAAACTGGTGATATAAAAACTCACCATGGCTCACCATTTAACCTTCCTATGGCTACAGCCCCAAGGGTATCTAAATTCCAGTTTTGCCAGGCTGGCAGAGTTCATACTTGGCACACGAGGCAACACTTAAATAGCAGCTTTGAGGTTAAAACTGTGAGCTCTTTCTCTAAGCAAGCTCAAGTAACACAGTTCACCCTTGCTTAATAATACATTCAAATCCTTGTTGACATATTGATTTAATACTAACAACTTTCCTGTGCCTAAAATGGATGATCCCGTAAAAAGTTATCAGTCCAAAGCACAGCTTCTTCTGCTTGAACCACAAAAGCAGGCAACCAGTGAAAATAGTCAACTCTACACAGTTGCATGACAGCTGAACTGCTGATAAAGCAAGACCCTTAACTTTCTATAGCAGTTCTGTAAATTCAGACTACAGACAGCCCACCAACGATTTTAAGTTTTTCAAAAGCTTGTAATTCAGGTTTTGCTTTTGTCATTTAAGATGGCACGAGCACAAATCTGAAATTCCCCTGGAGGGCCCCACCCTCTCCAGGCTGACATTCTCTGCAGTTCTCAAATTCTTACACATTTTGTTTAAGGAAAAAGTGTCCAAACTAATTATAACCCATCTACTCCGTTTGCATTATTGACATTAACCACTACTCATATAAACTAACTAGCTTTCTAAAAGCAATCTTTTAGGTTGCTTTTAGTAGTAGTATAATTTTCCTCAGAATTCAAAACAAAACCCTTAAAGGCAGTTGTTGTCCACCTTCCCTCCAGTAAAGCACAATCCAGACATCTCTTTTCATCTCCACACTTCTCGGCAAAAAGTATAGGAAAACACTATTTCTCAGTAGCCCCAAATACTTCCACGTGTTAAGAGCATCACAGCAAAGATCTTACTGTCCATGACCATGAGGACTGCTTGCAGAAATAGAGGAGGAAATTTTCCACACAAGTAGTAGGATGATAAATGTAAGCAGCCCGAGTCATCTGTCAGTTTTAAAGGTGGCTTCTATAAAATTGTACTATTTTTCCAAGAGCTCAGCTTTTCTAACCTGCAAATCAAGACCACAATAGGGCCACGGCAGAACTGAATTCAAGCAGTCTTGCTGTCAAACTGCTTATCTGGCATCACGTGTGCACTACCTACAGCTTCCAATCAACGCTAGGAACATGCATTTTTTCCTTCTCTTTTACAGTGAAGAGGTAGATATTTAAGATTTGAGGTGTTGCTTTAAGTACCTGAAAAAAAAATGCATAGGCATAACAGCAAGTATGCTAATTAACATAGTAAAAGAAGAAAGAAATGTCTTAAAAACAAGTCATATAAATGGGAAATGACAGTTTGGACTGCATATTCCAGTTCAGCAGTCCTCCGCCTGCAAAAACACCTTCATACTGGGGACTTTACTATTTTCTCCACTCCCAAATGTTTCTTTTTACCAAATACCAACGTGCTATTACATACAGACTTTTTTGACCAGGGTTCAGGAAAACTGTCCCTGATACATACTGAAGCAACAAGAAGCTTCTTGGAAAACACAGGAGTGTGTTTCACCGTGCGGTTTCACCATAGTGATTTTTTAAAGGCTGTCGTGCGACGGCAGACTTTCTGGTGAGTAACTGTCCGATGCCCGCCCTGGGACTGCCGTGACTCCGCTTTCTTTCCTAAAATGGAAGCTGCGTTCCAGCCGAGCTCTCCAAGACCCGAAGCCCCCTTCGAGGACCACCCTGCATCCAAGGGCCCTACTGGGGCGAGGACGACGTATACACCGCAGATGATAAACCAGTCCGTTTCCAGTGCAGAAGGCGGGCAGAAAGCTCAAGAATACTTTTCCAACGAGTTAAATGAGAAGAAGAAGAAAAAAATAAAAAGGCTGGAGGGAGAGAGCGCAGTTTCCCAGGTCTAATAGACACGACCAGCCAGGGACCCGCCCGGCTCCCTTCCGGGAGTGCTTCACCGACCCGCACTGCTGCCCTGGCTCCGGGCGAGCGGCAGCGCTCGGCCACCGCCCCAGGGGCTCAAGGCAGGGGAGCGCTCCCTCCCCGAGCCGCGGCAGGACCGCTCCTCAACTCCCACCCCTCCTCACCTCTGACGGAGACCAGCACGGCGAGGAGCACCGGCAAGAGAAGGAGCCTCCAGCACCGCATGGCTGCCGCCCCACAAACTCACAGACAGACACACACCACACGCTGCGCGACAGCAAAAATCGCTCCCAAACTCGCCGCTGTTCAGTGGCGGCACCGCCCCGACGCGCTCGGGCCGCCGCGCCCCAGGGCCCCTCCTTCCAGTTGGGAGGTGCGATAGCTTCGGGACCCGTCGGCTGATGCCGGAAGCTAGGTTTTCACTGCGGGCCGGGATGAAGAAGGAATGGGAGTTTTTTGTGCTGCTCAGCCCGGACCGCTACTGCGCAGCCTGCCTGCCAACCGAAGGGGGCTCCGAAAGGAAGCTACGGGGCTTAAACTCTGGTCCCGGGTTTTAATAGCAGAGATGAATGCTCAGGTGCTCAAGTACTGCTGCCATCTCTTAAGCCAGTCACTCCCTTTCATTGCTTTCCCTCAGGAAAAGTCACCCAACACAAAACACACCAGGACACTTAATAATGCTGCCCATGGCAGGCTTGCTTTTTTTTAGTCAGAAGAAAATAGTTTTGAGTTTTGCATTTGACACTTTTTCTGAGCTGTGTTGAGGGGCGTGTATGAAAAATACACTGCCCCCAAATCCTGGCTCTTCTGTTGCTGGGTATGCACTGATTATGGACTGGATAATAAACAGTGTAGTGACATACACAGTGAGATTTAGAAGGTAGCTGGTTATGTGCAGCTGACTTGGATTCAGTAGTCATAGACCTATACTTTCCTCAGAGAGGTCCAGACCTGTTATTTAGTATTTGTAGAACCTTGCCAGCTGGAAAGGTGGAATGTAAAATCATTGTCACCAGTTCATAAATTGATGGGTGTTTATTTTTTTTTCTTTTTTGACAGTGCCTAATCAGGTTATTTTTAGATTTACTCTAAGGCAGAAAAGAGCTGTATTACCTGTACTAATAAAAACACTTAAAATTATGCTGTTTAAAATTAAGGATAAGCTTTTTCAATAAAACATCTGAGTTTTATCTCAGATCTGAGTAGTATTGAAGTCAACATTATATAGTGGTTAGCAGCTCCCATTTTTGCCAGACTCCGAGCCTAGAAGCTAAGATTGAATATGTGCACATGCATTGTATAATCCATCAGTATGGATCTTGCCATTAATGCTATGTGCACATATACAAAAACTATTAATGTTGCTCAAAGGATGTCCTTTAACAGAGTGTTTATAGTCGTTGTTAAGAATTGCCTAAGTTGGTGCCTTGCCAAAAAGAGAATGAATTGGTGCTCCTTAGACTGCTCCTTAGACTACATCATACCAAAACATACCTCCTGCCTAAGAACTGCAGAACTAACAGAGAAAATCTAGTTATCTCTCGGATATGACCATGTCAGAACAGGGCCCTGTAGCTTCCTGTTGCCAAAATTACTCTTCATCAAAGCTACCTTCTTCAGATGAAATTAAAGCAACTTCCTATTGGAACAGACATGAAATAACAGCACTTTGTACTAGAGCTTGTGTTTTCCACTTGGTTCAATCCTTGAGGCAGGGGCACAACTAGCTGGCACTAGCCACTTTATGGCTAATAAATTTTCCAGATTTATAAATATCTGGTAATTTTTTTTTCAATCTTACTAATCTTATCATCTGAAAATTTCACTGATATTTTATGAAAATTAGGTTCCTGATTTGTTGTTACCAGCTCTTCTGTGTGTGGACTTGATTAAAAAAAAGAAATCCAGGCTTTGTTGTTTCACATGTAAAGCAAACTTATCTGTAAAAAATTAAAATCTTTTAGTAATAAGACTGGTTTTCCTATTGTGTGAGTAATAGTTGTAATCTGAGAGCCACTTCTTCCAATAGTACCTATCTTTGTCTTGCCCAGCCTGCAATGGTTGTCCTAGCAGGTCTTTTACTCTCTTTGTACTGTTCATAGCCTCTGCCAGGAAGTCTCTGCAGATAGCGTGGGCATTTTTCTGCTCTGAAGATGCTGTAGTAGGAGAAAAGGTTGCCTTATGGCTTATTTCTAAAGAACAGGAACGTTAAAAGACATGCATGGTCTGTGGTTTGACCTGAATAAAAATATTACTTATAGAGCATCACAATGAAGGCTGGAAGTTGTAAACCTAGGTGAAACTATTCAAACTTGAATAAAATCTGTGGTGTGCACAACTGAAGAGCTGTATCTGAGCTATGAAGTTAAATGTCCTTTCTTCTCAGATTCCCTCAATTCCTCTTCTGAAATAAGATCCTTGTAGCTCTTTTACTTGTCTCACCCTAATTTTTTTCCCTTTTTCCTTATGAGTTTCCAACCTTGCCAGAAACATCATAACTCTCCAGATGTCCAAAGAAGCAAAGGAAAGACAAATAGATTTTTATTTGCTAAAAACCAGATCTTCATGGTGCAGGTAAAACCTTACTGCTCTGTCCCCCAGGGGCACTCTTTACCACTGTCTGTGGATGGTGAAGCAGGTGGACAAAGACAGCACTAAGGGAAGTATAAAGGAGATGGGCAGGATTGGCAAACTATGCTTTGATTCACCCTTGTGTTCTGTTACGTGCTATAAAATTGGAATTAGGCACAAAAATAACCCTAGAAATGATCTTGCCTTTTATGCTTTTTTGCATTTACAATTCACCAGAATCTGGTAATACTTTGTAATGACTGTATTTCAGGAACAATGTTTCTGAGGCTAAGAACCCACATTCAAGGAGTGGGTTTGCGAGTGTTGATGCTGTGGCTCCATCTAACAGCATGTATTAGAAGAGTATTTGCCATAAGTATCTCATGTTTTTTACTCATTTGGAGATAAAACTGAAGGGCAGGGTTTCATCTGTGGTTTCTGTCATGGCATCTACTGAAGTGTGAGCTCTGATCTTTAGGTTTCTTCTCACTGTGAGGATATAAATGTTTACATTTGTATGTATTTTTAACTGAAACATGTAACACCTTATTTTCTCCCAGTGTTTCCCTCTTGAGCTGTGACAAGGGGCTAGTTCCACCAGCAAAGTTTCCTCTAATATTTTATCAGTAAGGGAAGTTTTAGGGCCACAAAGAATCGGGTATGGTATAGTCAGTCAATACAATCATGGTTTTTTGTTTTTTTTTTTAAAGGATCAAATATAAAGAAATAGTTAAGCCCTATTTGATCTTTGGTCACAAATTATAAAAAAAAAAAATCTGTTCTGTTTGGGTTTTGTTTGGTTAAGCTTTGTGTTTTTTGTTTTTGTTTTTTTTTTTTTTAAATTGACTTTTACATTCTGAGTTCTAAAGATATATTCAGAATAAGCAAGAGTCCAAAGTGGCTCCAGAATCTCTGCTGGCTCCCTTTAGGATGCTATTTTATGATGCTCTCTGTCTTTCAGGACAGGAGAGACATTAAGATACTGCAGCCTAAGTGTTTCTTCCCAAGGAAGCAAACTAGATTCCTCTAAAAGCCTCTGCTTGATAACAAACAGTACTTCAGAAAGGAGGTGATTTCTGCAGGTGATTCTGAACAACTTCTGCAAATTACCTGATCTTTGCCACCCTAAGCTTTTCCTGCAGTAAATGTCTTCTTTCTGTTGGTAGCTCTTGTTCCCTCCAGAAGCAGCAATAATTGCAGTGTGCTTACATGACTTTCAGCACCCACTTTCATACTTTGGCACCAAGGTCTATGGCAACTGAGAGCCCATCTCCTTTAAAGCTCAAACCATTTCTCCCACTATAAATACCAGCTGGATATTATTTCCTTTTCAGATTCTCCCCACATATTTTTGTACTTTGTCTTGTTGGTTTTTGTCTTTCAGTAACTATCCAAATACCTTTTTATGTCCAAAGTCTATTATCTGTCTTTTTTTTCATAACAGTTCATAAAAGGAAATATGATTTTTTAGATCATTTTTTTGCATACTGATCTGCATTTGAAGAGACATTAGGCAAAAAGTTGTTTATAAAGTAGCTGTTATTTTATGACATGGATACCATCAAAGATTAGTTCCATAAGAGAGAATGCAGTTTATTGATTAATGAAATAATTTATAGCTCTTAAAAGAATTTTCTTAGTAATATTGTATTTTATCGGAAACAGAGAGATATTGTTTTTCATGCACCCTTTTCAAAAACAACGCTTAACATGTGTTTTCTTTAACTCCTATTTTGTTGACTACAGGATCTTCACTGAATTCTAGTAAGTTGAGCTTTTTGGTGTCTGGAGAGACATTTATGGCAGTTTTTCTTCATAAAGTGTGAGCTAGAAATATCTAGTCTAGTATAAATGCTGAAAGCAGTCTGGTTGTAGCAGTAAATGGTATAGACCTCTACAAAGGCTTATAAATTATAGTGAAAAGATTGTTTTGTTTTGTTTTGTTTTTTAAGATAAAGCCTTTTAAAGCAGGATATGGTATCAGTTTTTCCAAGGAAAGTAAAGTAGGTCTTTTGCTGATAGGAGCTCTTGATTCTTCTAATAATGTTTCAATTTTATGCTAATTGTATAAACTTGTATAAAATGGTATATAACTGCTGACATTCAGGTTTCATGGTTCACTACATATATTTTGAAATCTGTTTCTTCTATCTCTTCATTTTACCATGAAACTTTGTTTTGAGTGTTTTAAGTCATTTTTATTTAAAATAAATGTTTGACTTACCGAAAAGAAGATCTGGAATACCTTTCCTCTCTTTTTGGCAAAGTGACATTTTCAGTAATGAAATATTTATTCCTTTTGAAAAAGCTCTGATGTCCAATTTTTTCTTTCTTTTTGTTTCAAGAAGAAAATAATTAAATTTTAAGATGATAACTTTATGCTGGTTTTGTATGTTATTTCTCCTGATAGTAAGTTTTCTTTGCTCTTCAGAAAGGAAAGAGAAAACTGACTGAAGCTGTTCTTAAACAGGTAAGTGCTACATTCAGTTTATACTGTTTGATTGAGCTGCATCCTTCCAAGTCTAAGTGAATATGATTTGGCACTCCTGACATATATTACAGGTCTTTTATTCTATAAAACAGGAGAATGTGAGTATATATTTTAGTTATTCAAGTACTGCTGCCATTTGCCGTATTATCTAAACATTTCCTATTTAAGGCTTTTGTTCCCATTTGCATTTTCTCCTCAAAGGAAAAATAGCTCATTGTCATAAAGTGTTATATTTACAAGAAGTAAAACAGAGTTGGAATGCCTTCATATTCAGTTACAGAGCAATGTTTGCGGTATTCCCAGTACTGACATTGTCTAGACAGTAAGAACAAGGGAGAAAGTTTCCTTATTTGTGAAAATCTTCCTTTCAAGCTCAAGTTTGCATGTCTCATTATTTCCGAATCAAGTTGCCTAAAACGTCTTTCCTATAAGAATGGAAGGAAGCAGTCGTACATGCCACTGCCCGTGTTCCACTCCTTGCCTCAGGGATGCAGCACTGTGTAACCGGGACTTGTTATGGCCTTCTTTCCTGCATGGCCTCTGATGCATGCAGCTGAAGCCTCCTGCAGTGTGGGCCATAAGGCCACCTGCACCGGGGACATGAGCTGGACCAGTAGCCTTTGAGGGGCTTTTTGTTTGATACCAACTGCATGAACTCTAAGACGACCAGGATTTAGGAATTTCCAATGAGACAATCCCAGGTTATGTGCTGTGCTGATGGCTTGGATTAAAAAAAAAAAATGATTTAGAACAGGGAAGAAAACGAAGGTTTAATGAATGCTAATTATTCTTCTATGGTCTGTCGTCTTCTGTATCTCCACCTCTGTTATGTAGGATGAGTTATGTGACTGCTCAGTTTCGTAAACATGGTGAGGGTGTAGCTGGATTCTTGAAAGAGGCCAGCAGATCTGACAAACACAACAAGAATTTAGCAGCCATCTGTGAAGGCATTTTGTTCATAATGACTTTTGTATATGCACGCAAGATGCATCACATCAGGGCAAAATCTTTTGAGCTCCACTGAAAATAAAACCATTTCTGTATTCCTTGCTTAGATCTCCTTCATTAAAATGCTGTGGTAAATGCTGTTGGCAACTTCAGCCATCTACAGCCTGACAGGAATAAACTATTTTAGTCCTGTGTTGCAGCTGCTCCAGTATGTTATAAAGTGTACTTGTTGCCCTTAGCCTTAAAGGGGCTATGGGAAAGAGGGGAAGGAACTCTTTATCAGGGAGTGTAGTGAGAGGACAAAGGGTAGTCTAGGAGAACCTGATGTAGCAGAAGGTGTCCCTGACCATGGCAAGAGGTTAGAACTGGATGATCTTTAAGATTCCTTCCCATCTAAACCATTCTAAGATTAAAGCTTTTAAATTTATGCTTCAAGCCCTAGCACAGTTTGAAAGAAAGTGGTTTTGTCAGAGCATAGCCTGGCTGTGGACTCAGAGACCAAAAGAAACTCAAGTCATGTATGTGTTGGGAAAGATGTTCAGTTTGGTGCCTGTTCATGAAGACAGGATGGCACTGATCTAGAAAAGACATAGTTATAAACATGAATGCAAAATCATGGCTGTGAGAAACTTGCAGTGCTTTAAATATGGGAATACCCAGAATATATCTGTTGTCACGCACAAGAGAACTAAACACATTGCTAGTCATGGATGGTCTGAGGAACAAATGAATCCAAATAGTCACATGTCCCCCTAATGGGGTGGGTATTTGAAAAGATGGCTAGGAAACCATAGTTCTTATTTCCCTTTGAAAACTTTAAAATTCGCCTTTAAAAAATAATTTTCAGCATTGCACTGTACTTCCTGCTTTATGATCTTTTTTGTGGCCTATATTGTCATTTGTTCAGGAGCAGATGACACTCTGTATCTTTGTGCTCCAAGGTGCTTATGAGCCAGTTGACGAGGTTCCCTCCTCAGCCCAGAGAGCTTTTGGTCAGATCATGACACAGAAATGCATGGCTGTTCTTGTGCACTTCGTTGGTGAAAAGAATTTGGTTTCCTGAGTTTGGTTCCCAGAGGAGAGCTGTTAGTATCATTTCCCTTGCAGTCTGTACCACAGTGGTGGAAAGAAGGGTGTAACGATAAGGAAGTCTAGATATTTGTCTGGAGAGACAAGCAGAGGGTTGAGGATTGATATTGATACACACATTGATATTGTGGTCCAGCTGAGAAGAAATCAAAAGCAGTTAAAATTATTACATGATTCAACTTGCAAGGAGCGATAATTTATTTCACAAATTAATCAGTTGATTCATATTTGGACTTTCTGGGTTTTTTTAAAACTAGTGATTTAAATTTAGTTGAAGGTCAAGAGTAAAACTGTAGGTTGGGGTTTTTTTCCATACTGCAGAGGGCAATAATTTTTCCTCCAATTGTCTAGTCATTATTTGCTTCCTTTTCACTTCTGCCTTTCTCCCTTTGCATGCAAAATAAAATCATATATAACAGAAAGGCACTCAGTAAGACTAAATAATTCAAGTTCTCTTTTATTTTTCCCTTAAAGGATATCTTATGAATAAAAATATGCATATTTATATGTGGCGTTGTTGCTAATTCTGGGATCTGGGGAGGCAGATCTACACTTTAATTCTTATCAACAACATTCATAACTGTATTTTTATAATATTTTCCTCTTGTTATCTAAAGAAAAAAAGAAAGTGCAGATTTCTAAAGTAAAATTATAATTTTCTTGATTGTCTAAGTTTTACTGCATTGCAAATTTAAAAAAAAAAAAAAAAGATAAATACAAGGCAAAATGGCCAACTGGTATGTATGGGAAATACAAACCACACAGCTGGAACACCCCTTTTCCTGCCTGTGTAATTTTAAGAAAAGCTGATAAGTCAAACAATACAGCATTTTCCATTTGAACCCATAAAATTTGAGTTCATAAAACAAGCTAGCATAACTCTTCCTGCCTTGGGAACACTAGCTGTGAATAACTTCTCCACAGAATGTAAGAAACGTGGAAAGCAAGCGTCACTTGAGAAAAATAGCTCGTGCGTTTGTCATTCCCACATCCATTTTTGTGACTCATTTATTTTTACGCTGCGGGTTTCCTAAGTGCCCGGAGTGCTATCAGAAAGCTTAAACAAATGACAGCAAATCCTCTTGCCTTATTTCCCCAGGAGTGGAGTGGGGAATTGGAATGACGTCTTATTTGTCCTTATGGAGCCAGATTTTCCCTTATGGGGCTTGTTATTGCTAGGTTTAAAAATCTCAGTTATTATTTTTTGCTATTCTTATCATTCCTTTACCTTCTTTTTCCCAAATGCTGTTCCATTTTGTTGCCTTGTCTCCTTCTTCTGCATCTGGATAATGGGAAAAGTCAATTAGACTTGCCCTTGCTGTCAGCTGAAAGCACTAGACAGGAGCCAGCAAAGGAATTCACCAGCGCTTTAATGTTAAGCACCCCCAGCTATGTCTGGTGCTATGAAGTCAGAGAGGAGAACATGTTCAGAGTGAGATTAACTGCAGACCCTTCCCCTGCAGCCTTCTAATGTAAAAACTGAAGCTATATGCTTGCCAAGATTTAAAAGAAGCTAAAACTACATAGTGATATCAGGTGTTGAGTAGGGATCAAAAGCACAAATGTGTATTGATGAGTTCTTGCATTGTTGCCAAACCCTAATGACTGGGATGGTTTGTTTTGCTTCAGCCTGCACTGTGTTAAGTGCAGTGACAGACTTCAGAAGTTCAAAACCAGATAAAAAAGTGGAACACATCAGTTGATCACATCTTATATCTCAGAAGGACAGTAAGGTTTATAGATCTGCAAAGGGCATTTCTACCATAATTATATATAATTATTATAGGAGGTCCCCTGTTCTAGTTAGCATTTGCTGATATATGTGCTAGGGGGAATCTTTCTAAAGGTAAAAAATACCACAGAAGTCTATAATTGTTTTCTTCCTGCTTATTAGTAAGAATTAATTGTATGTTCACATCTGTGCTTTGTGTGTCAAATGTACATTTTTACCCTTCCCTCCATATGCATCCTGTTAGCATGGGTTCCTATAGGAGACTACTATGTAATGGCACACTGGGGACAGCTGCGGCCTGTGGTTTAGATGAACATTGCAGAAAGGTAGAGAAAGGTGCCCTTAGCCTCTTTCTGTGAATATTCTGTGAGGCAATGTGATTATGGGGAATGAACTGTCTTTTTATAATTAAAGTAGCCCAGTTCTACAGACCTCCACTGCTATATTAGAGAATATAAAAAATTATTTTTGGTTTGTACAAAGGTTCAAAGAGGACTTTCCATATTTTGAGCAAAGGCAGTGATTGTTTAGTGATGCAAATAGGGAGATTATAAACTGAGATTTCTATTCCTGGTTTGTGATCTTGAAACACCAGAATCTCTGCTTCTAATTTCTTTCCATAGCTCTACATGTGGACTGACACCCTTGAAACTTCCAAAATTTAGCTCAGATTTTTTTAACAAGATAAAATGTGCCTGGTGCTGTCCTTGGATACAGCCAATGCAGATGCATTGGCTGACTTGAACAAACCACAGGTAGCATAAACATAATTTATGTCTTCCTGGATACAGAACCAGGAAGGATGTGTTTCAGGCTGCACAGCTGAAAAATTGACCAAAGCTTTATTGCAACATTTTTGCAGAGGCTGTGTGAGCAGGAGCATGCAGCACACTGAGCTTCATCTGTGTTAAATTCTGGTGCTGAGGGGACTTGGCATCATGAAACCGATACCACCAGAAAAAGCAGATGTTTACGACTTCTGACATAGCAGCAACAACCTATTGATTTCCAGAGGCTTAACTTTGTACAAAGGTCTCCTACCTGCTCTGCCAGCCATTTTCTACAATAGTTTCCTGGCCCACTTTCTGAAAACAGCACTGAGAAGGAGGTAGAAGAATCTCTTCTTTACTGTCTTATGCACAGCTGAAAATATTTTGAAACACCTTCAGGTTTCACAGCATTTTTCTCTGCTGCATTAACTCTACTCACTGGCCTTAGTCTTCATATCTTAAGACTAGCTAATGAGAAGGAAAATCAAGATTTGCGTATCTATTTGTCTTAGAGTAATGAATTTTCTGCTCCAGAAGTAATGCTGGGGAGGAGAGGATACATTGAGAGGGTGAAGCAATGGACAAACATGCATCTGACCCAACAAATTCTGTTCTCACCCAGCACATTTGCAGTGAACTTTTTCAACTCAACACAATGGGATTTAAGAAAAACATCAGCTCAGCACAGCAGTTTTGGCTACAGTTGAATGTCAAGTTTATGCTGTTCTTGCACATGCTTGTTCGCCTTTATTTACAAATAATAATTTATAAAACTTTAAAATTTTTATACTACTCTTTAAGTTTCCTGTGAGTTTCCAAGTATGTTTAGTTATCAGTGTAATTCACAGTATAATATATATTGTCTTCTCTGCACTCAGTATGTCTTCAGTGAAGCATTTGTACAATGATATAGAGGATTTTAAAGTATAAAAGATGAGATTGAATCACTCAGCTAATTTGCTATATAAACAAAATATAATATTGTTTAACTAGATTAAGTTTACATTGCTTAAGTTTTTTACATCCTTTTTCAAGTGTTCTAGTTTATCATATGGGAAGGTAAAAACCAACACAATCACTTGATCAAATTCTCAGGCATTTGGCTTGCAGACCCTTCATTATTTCAACAACATTAATTTTGTCTGAAGCTATTTTAGAGCTCAGAAATAGTCTTTAGTAGAGAATGGAAGAGTGGAAGAAAATAATTAGCTATACATTCTCAAAAGTATGCTCCTTCAGAAGCTTAAGTTGGACTTTTTTCTTTTTTCTGAGAGGAGGATGCATTTTTATGTTGCCGTGAGTGCTTTACTGATTGTGTTTTTGAGCTTCTTTTCAAGAGGAAAATATCTTTCATTTGTGCTGCCATCCCCAAACACTTTCTGGGGAATGTCTGAGAAATGCCCGCTCTTGCTGGAAAAGTCAAGAGGAGTAGCCATGAACTGATACCTGATCTCCTCCAAACTGTGCAGGAAAGGTTGCTGTTCTTTTTCTATAGAAAGGTGCTTTCTGCAAACAAAAACCCACCACAACTTATTTCCCAGCCACAGTCACTGTACTGATGATCCAACAAGGCAACTTTGATGCTAGATTTAGTTACTTTAACTGTAGGCAACTGCCTACCTTATGTTAAAATGCAAGCAACCAAAGACCACCTCAGTTATTTCCATTTCTTTACAAAGTCTGGGCAAAGAGAAACTGGGAGTTCCAGCAGGCACAATGAATGAGCAATAGGAACTATAGGAAGCACAGCTCCGTAGTTCACATTAAGGGATTTCCTGCCTGAGATTTTTCAGCTAATTTCAGCTGCAGAACTATGTGGTAAAGGAAAATGGTCTTTTGGGTAGGGCACATGCACTCTGCCACCGAGAACTCACATGCAAGTTGAAATTTTATACAAAGCACATTCTCCACCCTCAGATAGAGGAAACAGTCAGCAAAGCGCACAGAACAAAGATGCTTATGACTCATGAAACAGATGAATGGGGTTTTACTGGCATGCTTAGTTTGACTTGAATATGAAGGATAAAAAATGCCTCAGACCATCCCTGGTGAATTAAGCAAATGCTGGATTCAGCTGTGATTATGCTTGCCGCTCATATTTGGAAGTTGATTTCTGCTGGAATTTGTCATATCTGTTGTTTTTCTTCATAAAATCTTCTTTTGTGTAGCCAGTAACCGTGGGTCAAAAAGAAGGCATGCACACATACAAAAGCTGTGGGTTGTATTTTAATAGGGATCCCTACTGCTTATCATTGCTGGTTTATGTAATTGTCTGGAAAAGGTCAGCATAGTTTGTGCTGTGAGCAACTGAAGCTGAAAATTTCTGTGCTTCTTTTTTTTTTTGCCTGCACTGGACTTGTAATATTTTGACTAAATGCAGTATGAAAAATGAACTGCAGGGGAAAAAAATTACTGAATTCATGCCTTAAGCTATTGCACCTTTCTTCTTAAATTGTTGTGAATCTTACTAACAAAGCTGGTCCCAAATAACAGTTGGTCACAAAATATTTAGTTTAAAGACCAAACATTTTCAGATCTTTAGCTTGAAGGCAAGTCCCACAGTGCTTGGCTGGATTATTTCTGTATCTTTCTGATAAATTTTATGCTAGAATAGCTATAATTTTGATTTTGTTTTCTCTGGTATATACTCAAACACCACTCATATTCAGTGGTGGGTTTTTTTGTTTGTTGGTTTGGTTTTTTTTTTTTTTTTGGTTACTTATACTTCACTAATTATTTCTATAGGCTTTGCATATAATTTTAAATTTTTTCTGTGCTTTTAACATTGTGCTGTTCAACGCATCTGACTGTTGCTTAAATACATCTCAGATGAGGATTGGGCTAAGGGAATGTTCCTGCTCCTGTGAAATTAGCCTCTGCTGTCAAGGGGAAAATCAGGAAGAAGAATTCAATGTCAGCTTTTATTTGGATTTTCAGAGCTCTAGAAGAAGGCTCTGAGAGATTTGGGTGTGGTGCTTGGTCCTGGGGAAGAAACCAGAAGTTTGTGTTGTATTGAGAAGAAAAGCTGACGAGTCACCTGCAAAGCCAAGACAACCTTTTGTTCTTCTTTAGAAATGGGGAACCTGAAGAGATCACTGTCAGTGGTGCTATGTTATGGAGCTGCAATCTGAGGAAACTTAGAGCAAAGGCAACAGGATGAAACTGAAAATAGTCCAGGGAAGACACTGGCAGAGAACATTGGGTTTTTTCAGCATTTTTTCCCCTTACTATTAAATATGTAATGGATGGAGTGCAAAAGATTTTATTCCAGTGTTCCTGAAAAAAGCAGTATTAATTTCTTCAAATATCAAGGCTATATGTTGTTATTCCTCCTGTCTGTCTTTGGGAAAGCAGCCAGATAGAGAGATATGCACAACAGAAAGATAGCTGAATTGTCTTGAAAATATGCAGTTTCTTCTCAAACAGATGAAAAAATTCCATCAACAGTTGCACAAGCTGCGTTTCTACCAGGGAACCTGGGAGTAATTCCCACCCCTTGGCTTCAGATGCATCTCTTTGCACCATTTCTGTATTAAGTAAGGTGAAGACCCAGATATATAGCTCTCCTGAAAAGTTAAGCATGGAAGATAGTTGCAGGATTTTTCAGGAGATCCCATAATCAGGGTGACTGGGAATCACAACATGTTATGGTCCTGCTGTGGAGTAAGTCTGTCCTTTGAGGTAAATATAGTACAGATGCTCAGAAATTGAAGGCATGTTTATTACATAAGGAGTTCATCTACCCAAGTAAAGAGAAAATAGTATCTAGGAGACTTGCTTTGTAATTGCAGAGCAGTCATAAGGAGTGCCTTTTGACATAGCTGATGTGGCTTTCATAAAATATTTAAAGAAACATGTGAGTAATGAGCTGTAACCAAAATAAGTTTTACTTCTGAAAGCAGTACTCTGTGAGTGAAGAAATCTGCCAAATTTACTCAGAGCAGCAGAAAGTGCAAGACAGCTGTCCTATCAGAATTAAAATAGAAGCAAAGTCTTTGTTTCAGTAAGGTCTATGTACTTGTTTGTCTTTTGTTTCCTCTTTGTAGCCTTGTTTTGCCCCAAATTGGACACAACAAAGTAAATTAATTATTCATATTTGAATTTTTGTTTCATAATGAGTATGGCTTCCTGGGAATATGACACCTGTGTGTACATTAATTTCATTTAGAGAATAAATAAACCTAAAACAGGGCAGGCAATCATACTTTCCCTTTACCTCCTCTTAGATTTTTCTTACCAGTATCAGGAATTTGCATGTATGAGGCTACAGAGGTGCAAAGGCCAGATAAAATTCTGTAACAACCCCTGCTGCACTTGTGAAGAGGAATATCCTTCAGCAGGTGTTAGTCAAGAGTGCTGTAGAGAACAGAGCTGCAGAGATACTCACCTAAAAAAGGTGTCACTTCTCCTACCAAAGCCAGAACACGCAAGAAAACACAGAAAGCGAAAACCTCAGTGTGGGCAGGAGACTGCAATCTAGAGTTTGACCTAGCAGGACACTTTTCTTGGGAAAGGGAAGGAAAAAAGAGGCCCATTGACCTAGAGTGCAGTTATAGGAAGAAGGTTGGCTCCTGTAGCCCTACAGTGCCAGGGAGAGTCATGCACTGAAATGCAAGGTAGTCCTGCAGAGTGGGTAGCCAGTGCTGTTGGTGATGTCTTTCTATTGCCTCCTGAGCTTGTCTGAATAAGTTTGTGTCCCAGAGGAGAAGCCAGAAGAAGTAGGCATAGAATTTAATTCTCTGTGCATGAGGGAACAAGGCTGGAATCTGCATAAGACAGAGGGAGGATCTGAAATTAGTCATGACACAAAAAGGCTTTTGTGTGATATAACCAGCTCCTCTGTGATTGCTTAGACAGCACTTCAGCTGTCCTAAAACTGCCTGCTGGGGACCAAATGCGGACTTTTGTCAAAAGATCAAATAACAAAATAACAAAAATCAGCATCAGATACATTACTCTCTGGAAGTGTCTGAGAGTATGGCAAGACAAAATATCAGAAAAGGGCAGTCTTGTCTAAGTCAGACTGGAAGTAATGCAAGGGTGTGAGTGGCAAGTGTTAGTCATCAGTATTTTCTGTGCTCCTACGCTGGCAGATCCCAGCTGCCTGCTTAGGACAGATGCAGCTGTGCAGGGCAGTGCACAGCCCCCAGCTGCATCTGTGGAGGGGACTGAACTTTCTGGCTGAACACAGATTGAACTTTCTTCCCTTCTTACAGAGAGCTCCACTCAGCAATAGAGCAGCTATGGAGTTTATGTCCTACTGACAAGGTGGAGGACCTGACTTCTCACAGGAATTCTGCATGCTCTGGATTTGGTAAAATACTTCAGAGCAAAACCTCAAAACCTCAGTCAAGACTGACTGTTTTCTGAGTCCTAGCTGGTACTGACTAAATGTCTGCTGAATGGCACTATAACAAGCACTACAGTTTATCTTATCATTCCCTCAGAAGGAGATTTGCTCCATTGTAAAACTATGAGACTTTAAATTTCTATCAGTTAAGTCTTTGAGAGCCTTTTAATCAGCAGAAACCTGGAGTACTACACTGGTTGACTGGATTCTGACTTATCAACAATGAGAAAACACTGCTAATCTTTTCATAAGTTGTGGTTTATTCATAGAGGTTAAAAAAAGATAACAGGAATTGATGTGCCATCCATTTAAGACTGCATTCTCAACAAACTCAAAATAAATAAGCCTAGCCCAGAAAGTTTGCCAAGGTGCAGGTACTGTTTCTTTCTCTTCTGCAGTCTTTATGCATGTCAAAACTCTAACTGCTACAGGACCTGTGGTTTGTGAAGAATCTTCACTATTTAAATCTCTAGTCCTGCTGCCATAGATGGTCTCTGAAGAGAGCTAAGATCAGCACAGCTGCAGTCCAGAGGCCTTCTATTGTCATTGTTCCCAGTCATCATCCAGATAACAAAATGAATTTATTACCACCTGATAGCATGGAAAAATCATAGGTAGTTTGGCTTTGTTGTTTGTTTGGGGTTTTTTCATCTTAGATATTGGGTTTAGAAGAAAATAAAAACATCTGTGTCTAGGTGTGGACTTGCAAAGAGAGGGAGGGGATCTGTTGCCCAGTGGACTTTTTATTGGATGCTCCAGCCTTTCTTCTCTCAAACTGGAGCTACACTAGTTTTGTGTTTCTGGGAGGATCATGCAGCACACTGAGCACAATACAAAAATACTGTTCTTAGATAATAGGATATTAAATAACAGCCTAGGTTCTTGGGAGCATTTGCAAGCCAAAAACTTGGTGCTTGGGGCAGGGTTAGGCAGTAGCAACCCATTTCCACTGCAGTTGCCCTGGTCAGATCTTTTCAGCTCATGGAAAATCATAATATTTAAACCTTATTCCTGGGCCTCCAGCATGGCTTTTTGGTGGATTGATATTATTGAGGCTAGTGAAACACAGTATTAAAAATATATTTTAAAACTACAATGATAGACAGGGTTTTAGTAGATTTCTAATATAAACAGCACTGAGACTGAGCTTTTCTAGTCCCCTTTTCAATGTAATATTTTGTAAATGTCATTCATAGAAATGGAGTACTAAACATGGGCCTATTTAAATCTCTAACTATTTAAATCTCTGGCTTTATCTGGTCCTAGCCTCTGGAATCCTGAAATATTTGTCTGTTATAGGTGTACAAATAGGGCAAATCCAAGTCAAACATCCTAGGACCTATTATTCTTTTCACCTAATGTAAGTGTAATTAAGGAAAAAGCTAAAATAATGGTTACACTGAATTATAAAAAAGTTCTGCTGAGTAAGCACCCCCATCTGGCTTCTGTTAGCATGTTTTGACTCATAGATGTCTGGAAATCATCCCACTTCCTGCCTGCCCTGAAAAAGAAGTTTTTACAATTAGAATGTAGCTACCTTCTTTTAGTTAATTTTGATTCCTGTGCAGGAAATTCATTCTAGAGAAAATAAAATGGATGTAATTTGCTAACTACTTAAGGAAGGAAGCAAAGTCAAAAAGTATACTTACTTTCTTATCTTTTATCTTTTTCTGTATGTTGCTTCAGAATCATTCTGGAGTAGTAAGACATGATATATCTGCTGTTCCTATTGTCTGTGTGGTCACCACCTGGATTCAGGGTACTGAGGGAGTTGGTGAAAGAGCTCACTGAGCTACTTTCCATCATTTACCAGCAGTCCTGACACACCAGGGAGGTCCCAGTTGACTGGACCTTAGCAAGTGTGACCCCCATATACAAGAAGGGTCAGAAGGAGGATTCAGGAAGTTACAGACCTATCAGCCAGACCTCGATGCTGGGAAAGGTCATGGAGCAGATCATTTTGAGTGCCATTGTGAGCACATGCAGGACAACCAGGGATCAGGCCCAGCCAGAATGGGTTTAGGAAAAGCATGTCCTGTTTGACCAACCTGATCTCCTCCTGTGACAGTGACTCACATAGTGGATGAAGGAAATGCTGTTGATGTTGTCTGCCTGGAATTTAGTATAACTTATCACATCATTTCCCACATAATTCTCCTGGAGAAACTAGTAGTCCATGGCTTGGATATGTGCACTGTTCACTTCATAAAAAGTGGCTGGATGGCTGGACCCAGAGAGTGGTGGTGACTGGAGTTCCATCCAGCTGGTGGATGGTCACCAGTGGCATTCCCCAGGGCTCAGTGTTGGGGCCAGTCCTGTTTCATATCTTCATCAGTGATCTGAATGAGGGGATCAAGTGTGCTCTCAGTCAATTTGCAGATGACACCAAGTTGGGCTGGAGTGTTGAATCTGCAGGAGTGTATGAAGGCTCTGCAGAGGGATCTGGGTTGGTGGTTGGTGTGAGGTTCAACAAAGCAAAGTTAGCACTTGATTAATATGACTGAACAAGAGACAAACATTGTTTTGTTTAATGTTGTCCTTGTTCATTTACGCTACTTTGCTTTCTGAAGGCAAACGGACCCACAAAAAGAGTTTAAGCAATTTAGAGAACAAGGTTATCCTTGCTAGAATAACTGCTCTGTTTTGCAATAAAATGATAATGTATGATCATTCCCACTGGATGAGTGGAAAATTAGGAAGATACCATTGTGCAAAACTTTCCATACAGATAAATTGAATGTGTCAAGAAAAACAACCTACTGTTTGATAGATGATGGTTTTCAAAGAGATCACTGCATTCACCTTGCTGGATTTGTATTGGAAGAGCCAGATGAAGTTGATGCTGTTGATGCTGAAGTTGATGCTGCATCTATTGCTTACACATACTAAATATGAAAAGTTTATTGGAAGGCTCAGAGAAGTAGCATTTCCAGCCACAGTCTTGCTACTGAGGTACCAGCTAAGTCAGTTTTGTGTACTCTCCATGCTGAAGCTTAGCAATGCACAGTGAATTACATGAAGGAAATGTTAGTCTTGATGTCCTAGATACACATTCATTTGCAAACAGTCCATAAACTAAGGACTATTTTGTTTAGCCATAGATACAAGGTTTTTGTGGCCAACTTCAATGAGCATTTAAGCTAACACAGCAAGGACATAAGTAATTATTAGTGCAAGCAGCTGTGAAAAACAGTTGGGGTAGCTTTTCAGATAAGGAGAACTGTTAGTGAAAATGCTGATAGATACTGACATTTGTTCTCAGCTTGTGACCTTTCCTTCTGTGATGTTATTTAGTTGCACTTGAGAATTTGAAATAACATCCTTCATTTCGAATGAGAGAAGGGGTAAAATACATCCATTAAAGATTATCAGCAAGTGTAAAATAATCTTCACAGTTCATGACTACTGCTTCCCCCTCCCTGCAAGCCATCTATTCCTGAGGTTTGTGGTTCTGATGCTTTTAATAAATACCTACTTTATTTCTTTAACTGTCTAGTCTCTGTTCCAGATCAGCCTCTCTAGGCATCAGTTCTGGCAGAATGATGATTCATTAGTGTGCCCTTGACACTCGGTTGTTTTACAAATAGGACTAGTTTTGTAATAGTCTAGGATTTCCATAAAAAGAGGATGAAAACAACTTCTATTCTCTCACAGTAGTGTGTAGGAACTTGACTTTTGGTATGATACCTATGGATTCTGAACTCCAAGTCTTTGGTAATTGGATTTACTGTTCTCTCTCCTGCAGGATTTCTTTGCCATGTGCTCAGTATATTGGACATATTGTAACAGCTTTTAATGAAGGAAAACTTTTTTTAAAAACTGTTTATTAATAAGATTTCTTTTCCACTGTCCTCCAAAAGTACATTGCAGTCTCAAGCATGCTTCATAGAGGTGTTTTTTGCATTCAAAATAATTCTCCATGCTTTTATCTTCAAAAAAAGGATTTTGAGTCTTCCTGCTAAAATATATGAAATCTGACTAATAAAAGGCAAGTAGACTATTCTCCTTAGTCCTGCAGTGCTCAGAGCAGAAAGTAAATACTGGAAAGAGCTGCTCTAAAACTAGTGGTACATGTTGGACTATTGTTTACAGTTTCACTAGAGCTCTGGAGGCACTGGCTTCAGCCACTTAAGAGACACCATGAAAGATATATTTTGAAAAAAAATGGCAAGGTGTCAATTGCCTATCTTAATGCAGGTAGTACTCTATGCTTCTACTGATCTCTTACTGTATTTCAGGTTTACAGTGCTCAGGCCCTGTAGGTCATGTACTCAAGGAGTGTTCACACATGACTGCTTGGGAATGGTGCCAGTGTGTGCCAGCACCCTAAGAGTCCTATGAAATACTGCAGCCCTGCACATCCACAGACTGGCATGATCACAGTGGGAGATGGGGGACTGCATATGAAAGCACATTTCTCATATCTCCCCCTACCTCCCTGGTGGAGATATGACATATCAGAGGTGCATTCTTTTGAGAGAATTATGAGATTGGCACATTCATACTTTTCACCTTTGTCCCTGACTTAACAGAGTTAATGAAATGTCATCTTCATATTGGCTCAAATTATCATTCTGACTCAGGTATTTAAAAGAAACTCCAATTCTACTTTTTATCATACCTGGGTTATTATTCATGCAGAGTAGATAAGAGCAAGGACCATCTGTTTTTGTGTTTATTTGTGAGGGTACTGCACTCACACACTCACTACTACAGAGAGAAACATTTGGGAAATGACTGGCACATAGCAGCAGAAAACAATAGGTCTTTTTTGCTATTTATAAGATAAACCCTTTTACAATCATAATGAAGAGTCTGACATTGCAAACACAGAATCACAGAATCATTGAAGTCAGAAGGCATCTCTTGAAATCATCTAGTCAACCCCCCATCTGAAGCAAGGTCAGCCAGAGCAAGCTGCTCAGGACAAATCCAAATGATACTGGATTATTAAAAAACTACAGTAGTTTATTAAAATCATGTACTTTGTCTTACCAGATTCTGTACTTAGCATTCATGGTTCCTGTTTTTAACTATTTCTCTGAAACCATGACAATGAAGACTTGTAATTGAGAAAAAAAAAAATGGCTGTTCTTAATCACACGATTCCAAGAGGTGAAATTTTAGAACAAAAAAAATATACAGAGTTTTTTTAATTATGCAAACAGCATGTCACTACTGTTCTAGACTCCACACAAAGCTGTAGAGAATCTAGAACTAACAGCCAGCCCTTAAGCATAGTAGTGGATATGAATTAAGTCCCTGTATTGTGAAAATAATGCATTTCATAATCAAGAACTTCCTCAGGCTTTGCTCATTTCAGGGTTGAAAACTGGCAACTGTTTTAGGAAGAAACCACAGCTAATCTCAGCTACCATCTTGACTTTTTAACGAAAGGGCCACTCCACTTGTTCTTGGCAAGGACTGATTGCTTCAAAAACAGCAGAGGAGAGGGAAATGTTAATGAATTGCTTTGAAGTCTGCAAATAGTCATAAGCATTCTTTGCTTTCCTCTTCTGGAAGCTTCAAATTCTTTCTTATGTCATTTGCATTTCCATCTTTCAGTGAGACTTTCAGTGATTCATCCCCATCTCCCCTTCTACCCCACCCTGAGGTTCTTTGTTTTTAAAAGAACATCTGTGCTTACTCATTTAAGTACTCCATAAAGATCGTGGAGACAGGAGACTTTTTCCTACTCATGTGAGCAATGTCACAGGCATGATGTATCTAGGATTATCAAAGGATCCAAACAGGTTGGTTTCTTAAAATTAATGAACAGGTAGACCCAGAAGATTATTTGGCTGGTTGGTGGTTGGGTTTTTTTCAAAGATCCTCTGATGGGCTTGGTTTGGCTGCAGGGTTCAGTAGATGTAATTGATTTTTTGCTCCTCTAACTTTTCTACAAGCATACTATGTCATTTCTGAGAAAGCTGACACTGTTTTAAAATTTCCCATGGGTACTATGAATTCTTTCATCTCACATCATATTGCCAACTACCAGCAGGCATCAATCAAGGGTCCTATTCAACAAGATGCTATTGACCTTGAAAATGGCTTTTTATACCTTATTGAAGCAAACCTGGTCTGACTTTACAAGATGACCTAGAGAAGGTTTTTTTACCAAGAATGAGTTTACTTCTGGTAGGTTATTTTCTATTCCTATTTATTTGCAGATACAGGGCATCTTACCTTGGGCTTTGTTTAGAGAAATAAATCTTCTTCTAAAAGCTTCCTCTTTTAAAATCTGATTTTCTGTGTTTTTTCTTCTGACTTCAGTTTTTTCAAATAGAACCCTTGCAGATTAACACTGCTTTCATGCATAACTCATGCATAACAATACTGAAAGGAGAGAGTTGTGAGAGATCTACTAATATTCTTATTTTCTCTGTAGCTCTGTTAGAGGACTACTGCACTGCTGAGTGTTCTCTTTGCACTGGTACTGGCAGCCCTCCCATCCATAACTGAACTGTAGAGCTACCTAACCTCAAGAGGCTTCTAGGCTGAGCAAAAGCACATGGGGCAGGGGTACAGAGTCCAGATAAAAATAAGAATAATGGCCACCAAGTAATTAATATTACATGGTGATCAGGATTGCTGAGGTTAATTTGGATTTGGTTTTGGAGTGTTTATTTTTGTATTAAAAATATTTGTTGAATGTTTACGTTCTTTTTTTTTTCTTGAAAATAACTATATAAAAGTCAATCGATAAAATCTGAACTTTGCAAGTAGAAGTTGATTAGCTACTAGAAAGTGGATATTGACCAAAAGACACTGCTGTGTCAGAGTTGAATGAACAGGGGAAAATTAGAAATTATAATCAATAAACACTCACTAAAAGAAATAGAAATTGTCAATTTTAATAGACAATTTTTATAATAAAGTTTGTGATCTGCCAAGTGAAATTAAAATACAACCACCCGGTGTTTCTGAAAAAGTCATGATACTTCAAATCACAAGAGTGGGCATCCTGGGTTTGGCTGGGACAACATTAATTTAAATTACAATGCTGTGTTTTGGATTTTTATTGCTCATTAGTGCTTAGTCTAAGTCAAGGACTTCTCAGGCTCCCATCCTCCCTGCCAGTGGGCAGGTACAGAAGCAGCAAAGAGGGAGCATGGCAAGGAGAACTGATGCAAAATGGCCAAAGGGATATTCCATACCATAGAATATCAGTATATAAACTAGGGGAGTTGGGCAAGAGGGGCTGATCACTTCTTGGGGATGGGCTGGGCATCAGTCAGTGAGTGCTGACAATTGTATTGTGCATCACTTGTCTTTATTCGGTTTTATTCCTCCCTCTCTGTCCTTTTCTCTCCATTATGACTACTATGATGATTATTACTAATAATATTTTACTGAAATTATTAAACTGTTCTTATTTAAACTGATGGGCTTCATCTTCTTCTGATTCTTCTCCCAATCCCGCTGGGGGTGGGGACAGAGCCAGTGGCTGTGTAGTGCTTTGTTAGTGACTGGTTACACCATGACAGCAGTACAGTAGAAAATATAGACTGGGCTTCCTGGCTTTAAGGAACAAAATACACCTATGTGTTGACTGATACCTTCACTGAGATCCTTTTCCATTGTTTATTGCCAGGAAGCTGGAATTAATAATTATTGCCAGAACCTAATTCCTGGAGTGGGTCCTTCAATTTTCCTGTTAAGAATAACTTGTCCAATAGATGTAAATCTTGAGGAAGGTTCTTGAAGCCTCTCAGAAAGGAGAAAGAAAGCTAAGCAAAGTTTGTTTTCTTCATCTCTCTGTTCCAGGGGTGCTTCCAACATTTTTCCTCTGGGCAGTGCTCCTGCCCTGCTTGTCTTTCCAATACCACTTGAGTCTTCCAAAGTTTCATCTTGTTTCCATCTGACTGGAAGAAACATAATGGATGCAGAAGCCTAAGTGAAAGATTAGTGAGCCACTTATGTCCTTTTCTCTCATCAGACGGCTTGCAGTTGGATATAGTTGGTACATTGAACCCATCTGGTCCTTTACAAACCTGAAAACTGACAGATCTTGGTTATAAACCAGAAAAATCCATGCTGCAAATTGCAGCTGTTCAGGCACTGACCCAGCAGCACTTCAGATCTCTGCTGTAGCAATGGGAAGACAGCTGGCTATGGCAGAACACCCTGTCCCAAGCAAAGTTACCCTCACATGAGAGCCCCCTGCATATAAACCATTCACTGATCTCCCTTTTAAATGAATACACAGCTGCTGCGTCTCAGGGGGCAAGAAAGGGGCCTCTAGTCACTGTAGAGGCTGGCATTTGTGAAGCCATGTGATGTGTCTGAGCTAGAGGTGAAGAGGCAGATGGTGACTTTTGACATACTGGTGGGACATGGCAAGTCACTGACAGGAGGGGTGGCTTCAGTTTCCCTTCCAGCACACCTTTTCTCAGAGAGCAGGCAGTGAAGGGGCAGAGTAGGAGACTACTTCTCACTCTTCCTCTCCCACATCTCCTCATGGGACATCTTAAAGAGCCCCTACCTTTGTGGTCTCACTTATGGCTACCTCTGAATTCTAACTTGAAGAGATCACTACTAGCATATTTTTAATAATAGTATATTAATGTATATTAATATATATTAATATATATTAATAAAAGGTGCTGCCAAAAGCAGTACAGACATGAATTTTATTAGTAAGCTGTGGATACGTAAAATGTGCATGTGGCCTGTTCAGTGACCTCAGAGCATGCTGAGGTTATCGGGAAGACACAGCTGGCAATGTTAGATCTCTAATCAGGAAACACTCTTAAGAATGTTGAAGATAACAGAGACATTCTGTTGGGGAAAAAAGCAACCAGTCATAGTACAGAGGTCAAATAACCCAGCCATTTACAGAGCAGTTTGTAACAACCTGAACAGGCAGAGACCGAGTGTTGTTTTGAATTTTTAAAGTTTTATCAAATTTTCCGATGTTTATATTTTTATACAGAATGTTCTTATAAATTTTATGTAAATAATTTATTGTTTTCATTCTTTAATAGGGGGCGAGCAACCTGATGGACTGTTGGGTTGCCCAGTGACATTAAGGAGGTGACACTATAACCTTCCAATGACACTGGCATTTTAGAAAGATATAAATATAAAGTCAGATTTTTTTAATAAAGAGTTTTTTTGTTTGCCTTAAACAGAGCTACTATCCCGTCATTTGTGCTGTGTCCTACAATGACAAGCGAGTATTTAAGATCCTGATGAAAACCACTAGTTCTGCACACACTTCTGCTTCAACCTGGGTATGCAGAAATGTTCACTTGTTACCTTGTATTACTTATGTATAAGTGTTGGAACATCATGAGGGGGAACAAATAACCCATGTTTATATGCTTCCCAAGGCTCTGTTGTACTTCAGCTACAATTGCCTCTCATGTATAAAATGAAAAATCACTCTATTTCCAGCCAGGTAATTTTTCTGAGAGATAAAGAGGTAAATGGGTCTCAAAATTAGGTGATGACTTCGTTGTCTTTGCATTTGTCATCACTGATGTTTGTGGGGCCTACATGATAAACAATGATGGCTCATATGATGAGTGAGGATGCATTGAAAAATAAGCATGATTCATTTGTTTTTCTCTTACAGGAAGGTATTTCACACAACAGCCAAGAGAGGAAAGTCACAGGAAGGGAACAGCTGTTAACAAGCCTTTAACAAATCACTTTAGTGGCCTTTTAGATGAGACTTAAGAAGAGTGATGGAGGGAGGAAACTAGTTAGACTTTCATACAGCAAAATCTTGTTATGAGAGACAAGATAACAAACACTTTCTTTTATAAAGAGAAAAATTATGACTTTAGTAGCATGCATCACAAGGCCAGTGCTTAACAAGACATGCAGTCTCATCTCAGATGCAGAGTAGAACCTGTAATAAAGGACTAGCTGCTGAGCTAGCTGGGATGTCATGTTAACACTAATCCCTACTCCTTGGAGAGCAAGTAAAGAGCAAAAGGACACACAATCAGAGTACTATGAAATCCCTGTAATGAATGCATATTCCCAAGGAAATAATTGCTGGATTTTTTGTATCAGATCTTTTTTTTTTTTTTTTTTACTATGCAGTGGTAGCAGAGATGTAGCAAGACTGAGCTTAACAGAGGTGAATGCCTATGTTGGTTGGGGAAACAAAAGATCTCCTCTACTAACATTTGTTTTGGATGAGCTCAACTTACAATTATACAAATTCTCTGTATTCAGCCTTTGAATCTGGCATTTTCATCTAACTGGCTTAATAAGCAAAACTTGGCTCTAGGTAACAGTTGATATTCAACATCATCACAAATTTTTGATAACTAGACTGTAAGGAAATCACAGAAGCAACTGATGTAGCTAACAATAAGGATTGATAAAAATATCTCTTTGGAGAGCTGAAGTTAAAAGGAATAGATTATAAAGAAATGAAGAATAGCAAATTTCTGCTCATAACGTTTCCCTTTCTTCTTTTTCCTCTACCCAGTTTTTCAAGCAGTAGTAACATTAGCTTCTGGTTATCATGTTGTTGAATCTTCCTCTTCATTAAATCCTGGCTCAGCTTCTTCCAAATCATGCCAAAATTTAACCCAGTGTGAAATTTTATGATGAGGTTGCAAAGTGGAAACTTAGCAGGGGGAGCTGATGTCAACATCCAAAGGAGTGTATATAGTCCTGTTCATCTTATAAGGGAAATTTTTGAGTGGTAGCTACTCTGATCCACCTCTATGCATTGAAGATTAAATTAACAAATTAGATTAAACTAACAAAGATTTGTTAGATTGTTAGATTAAACTAACAAAGAAACAAACAAAAACAAACAAAAAACCCCAAACACCAGCCAAAACCAGCAGTAAAACCACTTCCTCCATAATTCAGCCTCTGCTTTGCAAACAGTAACTGGCTTCATGCCAAAGACTCATAGTTCTTTCTTCCAAAATTAATTTTTCCAGTGTTATAAACTCCACCTGCTTCCAGCTGGAATACTGGTGAATTTTGAAGAATCATTTTAGTTACAGGAGAAAGAAGAAAGTATACCTAGGCCAGTGCAAACAATATAACTTAATACTCTAAGTGTCATATCAGCAGTGCTTTCTTTCTCCATTCCTTCTTTGTCATTGTCAAGCATACACTATGATGCCTCTCTACCTGGCCTCACAGTTTATATTCCGTATAAATAAAACCTCCCTTTTCCTGAGTATGCCTTTGGGCTACCAATAAGTTGTACAAACTGACAAGTTTTTTTAATAATGATTTAAAATAAAAATTCCAGAAATACAACCCTGCTAGCTCTCCACACTTCCTGTATCCTCATTTTTTTCTTCATGCTTTTCAACTAATGATATCTCAAGGCAGTGTTTACATGGTGAAGCTGAGGCATGGTAAATCTGCAGATGAAATCAGACACAGATCCAGGAACTGAAGTAGAAGAGCTGTTCTGGCCTTTCAGCATATGCCAGGAAAGCAAAGAAAGTACGGGCCAAACAAAAAGGAAAAGAAAAAAATGCTTACGACCAGTAATGGAGCATTTGTCATATGCGGAAAACCTGAAAAGAAAAAAAAAAAAACAAAACTGGCTATTAATTCCTTCTCTAACTGAACATGTGCGGGAGTCTAAAGAAGACCAAAGGAAGCTGAACCAACACTTAAAACCTGCATTGCAAAACTTTCATCAGTATACAGGAGGCTATCCTTTCATAGTAACACTCTCATTGCCCTCTTTCAAATTTTAGTGTGAGTTTTTGCCTCATATAAAATAGTTAAAGTTCCTTGTCTTCAGAAAAGAGAGCATGCCTCCTGCAGGTACAGTGTGCAGCCTTCGGCATTACTCTGTCTCTGATTCTTCATTTTATCCAGTGAAATTTTAAATGAACTTTAGCAAAAGAACTTTAAAGAACCTCACAGGAGCACATCTCACAGGCGATGAGGTACTCCTGGGATACGAGTGCTCTGAGGAGGACATTTGGACTTTAGCTCTCTCTATATCAAGTGACTTGATATAGAAGACATGAAAAAAAGGTGTCACCTTATGCTCACCCTTCTTTGAAAGACAACTAAAGCCTTTCTAGCTAAAGGAAAACAATATCTGGAGATTCCACACAGACTTAGGAATTTGCCTGCATCTCTCTGTAGACAAAGCTCATTTTTTATTTGTACTTTGAACACTGGCATCTGTGGCACCACAAAGTGCCTTTTTCTCTCTGAAGGTTGTTGGGACTTGTTGGGAGAGCAGCACAGGCAGCACTGAGCATTATGCTAAGTTCTCCATGTGAATGTTTCCCTCTCTACTGTTCAATAGAGCCATTTGTAAGAATATCAAAGCAGGATACTTCTTTGCATACTATTAGTCAGCAAAAGCAGTAAGGAAATGGTGTGCTTCTGAGTCCCTTGTCAGTGAAAAGGTGATGAAGGTGTTCAGGTTCTCTAATGTCACAATTAACAGGAAGAGCTGTATATAACACACGTCTCCTGTTGCAGTGATACCCCACTTGAGGTTCTTTTATCCTTTGTGAAATTTATTTCCCACTGGTCCTTGCTACAAGACAGAAAAGGGACCCTTAGTCACTCACTGTGGGAAAGCACATGATAAAGGTTGGGAGCTGGCTAAATAAATTTTCAATGTGTTTATCAAATTTTCCTACAGAAGTATTCCAAGTCTTCATAACATTATATTAATACTGATAGAACAGCACAAGGCAGTGCTCAGCTTTTCCAGTGCAAAGCTGTGAGCATCTTTCCAACAGGGGAAAAGGCACAGTTTTGGACTTACAGGGTAAACATAGCTGAAAAGTTCATTTTAATCAGGGTCATCTTTGTAGAAGACTCCAGTTTTTACTTTTTCAAGGTTGTGCGAACAGAGGTTTTCAGTAATGTTAACCAAATTGTTAATGGTACTTTGGCAAAATTACAAAATTACTGCCTCAAAAGTAAAGCTATACTGGAGGGTGCACATTTTACAGCTGCTAAATGCTATCTTGTACCATTTGGGAATCTGTAGTGTGATGTAAGTCTTAAAAAGATTGGGGTTTTTCCCACTGGTCCTGGTATATCACTCTGTGCCCAGGGGGAAAGGAATCATTTCCTGAGCAGCTATTTCCTTTGTCAGCATGCTACTCTGTGGGAAGCCTCTTGCCTTGTTCACTAGTCATTATTTCAGATCAGCTTGTGTGATGTATCTGTTCTCCATGACTCCTTCTGTGTTCCATGATAAAGGTGCTTCAAGAAACTGAATGATTTCACCATCACATTGTTCCCATGGGAGAGGGAGATTGCACCCTTCACATTTAAGCAAGAAGCAACTGAGATGCAGAGAAACCCAGGGAAAATCTTCCCACTTTTTTGGAAAGTCCAGCCTGAATCCTCTCACCCTGATTTTTTGAGAGCACCCTATATTATCACTTGGGTTTAAGCTGCAGTTTGCAAGAAGCAGGGTGCTAATACTCACTTACAAATTTTAATGATAACATAATTAATGACATACACAATTTCAGATTCTGTGAGAATATTTCTCTAGAAAAGCAGTGTAACTTCAGTGCTGATACTTCAGTGACTCAGTTGGCTCCACTAGAGCATAAAGCAGGTATTATATGAAGAACAAATTGCACCCTTTCTACCACATATTTATAGAAATTTGTTCTTATGCTAGCACAGATAATACAAGATTCCAAACTAGCAATCAGACTGCCATCATGAGGCTCCATGACTCGTATGTGCCGCTCTATCACTCTGATGATAGCTATTTATCTTAGATCACAGCTCTCCTAGACACAGTCTAAATTATTTGCCTCTCAAGAGACAGCAGTCAAGCTTTCTGCAAGTGATAAAGAGGAAAAATATGCTGATCAAGTGCAATGCACAAGCTGCTTTTAAACACATCACTGCACTAGTCTTTGTTTTCAGTGTCTTGATGCTGAGAGCCTGTTTACTGACTCAAACAGCTGAGGGCAAAACTTCATATCTGGGAGGGATTATAGAATAACAGTATTATGCATAGTTTGGGTTTTTTTTTACCTTTCTTTGACTTAAAGGGCCTTGCTTGTGTAACCACGTGTACCTTAAACCCTATTGTCTCTTGTTGTATTCCCTCCGCATTTTGGCAAAAGCTTTTAATGATACCTAGTGGTTCTAATTGTCAGGAGCAGCAAGTGGAAAAGTTTTTAAAATATATTTAGCAATTCCTTGAGAAATTAGAAAGACTTGTCCTTTTTGTATGTAAACAACTATGAAAAATCTGTTCCAGAATAGCCCACGATAGATAACAGTCCCCTGGACAATGAAGAGTTCTGGTCAGAGGACCAGGAGTCAGGCACCTTGCCTTCATGAACCAATCTCAGACATGTGTGTCAGCTCTCTGGACTCCTAGAGATTCTGCTCAGGCCTTGAGGCAGTATTTTTTTTTCTAGTTTTGTTAAAATTGTTGACAGTGAGTTCAAAATTGAAACTGTCTTACACCAGTTCACTCTTTCATAATGGGATTCTCCTTCTGTTTATTTTCACGGTTTATTTTCAAGGTTATGGTAAATAATTGTTGCTGATACAAACTCCCATTTGTACCAAGAGTGTAGCCAGCAGGACTAAGGAAGGGATCATGCCCCTATACTCAGCATTGATGAGGCCACACCTCAAATACAGCATTCAATTCTGGGCCCCTCACTGTAAAAAAGGACATTGAGGTGATGGAGTGTGTCCAGCAAGGGGCAACAAGGCTCATGACAGGACTAGAGAATCTGTCTGTTCTACTGTGCCTGCAGTGAGAGGAGCAGAGGAAATGGCATTGGCTGAGACAGGCATTGCAATAGACAGGCATTGCCCAGGCACGTGGTGGAGTCACCATCCCTGGAGGCATTTAAAGGGGGCCTGGGTCTGGTTCTGGGTGATGGTTTAGTGGTTTTAGGGCTGCAGTGGTAGGGCCAGGTTGATGGTTGGACTTGATGATCCTAAAGGTCTCTTCCAGCACTGATGGTTCTGTGGCTGTATATTGTTGCTTTCTCTTCTGTTGTGTTTCTTTCTAGCATGGCATTGAATGAAAGTTATTTGCAAATTAGGATTTGTTTAGATTTTTGCCATAAATTCTAGCTCTGTTTCCTTCCTTTTCTCATCAGTTGTTGTGTCCTATTTTGAATAAAAGATGAAACAGCCACTGGGCATAACCATTCAATTTTGTTTTCACAGAACATGCTAATGAAAGTAATCCTAGAAATTTTACGTGCTGTGTCTGGCTACAAGCCTTTAATCATGAGCAAGCTGTGTTTTACAAGCTATTAAAGGATTTTGTAGGCTACACTTTTACAAGCAAGTGTTTTGAGGGCAGCACTTCATCCTGCAGCCCATCTGTCCCCCAACAGCCAGCACATTCAGGGTAGGTACTCAGGCACCAGGAGGTGCAGCCAAGTGGGCATGAGGATGCATCTGCAGTTCCACACATATTCCTCTAGGTTATGCTCAGAATTCAGGCTGAACACAAAAATACTCTTCCCCTTTTAATCCTTTAGGCTGGAAGTATGCTGCTCTGGCACTTGCAAGCTAGGCACTCAGAGGATGGTAGAAAAATGAAAAAGAGGGGATTTTTAGAAATCTAGCACCTTCACCATCGATGAAAAAATCCCTCCTGGAGCTGGTGAAGTGTCAGAAACAAGAAATCAAGCATCCCTCTCTGTTAATAGTATAGTTCCAAACAAAAGAAGACACATGCAAGTGTCTTCAAGTGGCATGAAATTTTTGTTAGTGAGTTGCTTTGTTAGTAAGTTGTGAGACACAAAAAAACAGAGCCATGTTGTAATTATGCCAGTGGCAAGATACTATATAGAATGGATCACCTGTAAATAAACAAAGATTTAAAAAAAGAATAATGAGTGATGATGTGATTATGGTCTTAGAAGCAGAACTTTCCAACCCTATTTGGTGTGCAAAGCACTGTGAATATTACTTTTTCCCCCTTGACTTTATCTCTTATTGCTTCTGAAGATGGAAATTGTATTTTCACCCTCACTTTACAATGACTTTGGAGTAATTGGTTAACAAAATACATAAAGCTGAGGTGGAGAAAGATTTACTGCAGCAGTTTTAGTTGTATCCATACAGAGTGCCATCTAGGGGAGCTCAGTAAAACTTTATCCAAGGCTGATAACCTCATCTGTCCTTAAAAATCCAATTGGAAAATTCTTCACCTATAGGATAATGCTCCAGGATCTTGCTACAGCTACTGAGCACACTGCTTGGAGTACATAGGGTGACATTAAAATTATAGGAAAATAAATTGGAAGAGGTTATGACACAATACAAACAAACTTCATCCATAAAATCAACAATCCCTTGTGAGAAAAATTATGAGCTTTAAAATCCTAACTTGTAAATCTAGTGATTAAATCAATTAAGAAAATTAATTTTCTTTTTTTTCTCAGATAGGACAGGAAGGAAATCCTTAACTCTTGAAAACATATAAGGAAATTAGCAAATTTTTGTTTCATTTGGTTGGCCTGGTTTGATCTCCTGTTCTAACATTATATATTTTTAATCAATATATATTTGGAGTAATATGATGAGGTCCATAATTGCCCTTCTGCCTAACATTTCCTTTACTTAGCATTGCTTGAGTCAGCCCAGAGAAGTCTGTTTTTTCTCCTATCTTTCTGGAAATTGTGATAGGCAAGCAAATAAATTCTGAAGGTCTCAGGACAGCTAATTATGCTGAGCTACTTTGATGACGCTTGAATTTCTAGCATTATTTAATTTCCCAAGATAAACTTGCTAAAGAAAATGTACTTTATTTTTATTCTTTCAGAAAGACTCCTAAAATTTTTGTAAGAAACACTCTGAATGGCCAGTGCATTTTGGACCAGCTCTTCAGTCTTCATGCATGGAGCCATATGCAGACTAGGTTCCTTTCTCTTGCAGGAAAGAGCATCTGTTCTCTACACCATCCATATCTTCTCAGACTTGCATGTTATTTGTCATCTCTTTTTGGCCTAACATGGTCAAAAAACTGTATCTTACACACACCTGTCTCACAAGGCATTGCATAAAAAGGTCTTTTTGAGTCAAATAGCCTTGCTGTATCTCCTCTATTTGAGTCTAATAGCCTTGCTATATCTCCTCTGCCTTATACATTTCCTAAATTCTTTGGGTTAGGAACAGTCTTCAAACTCTGTTCAGCTCCTCAGTCACAGTTCAGTCTATGGCTTGGCTCCTCAGTGCTGTTAGAGACACATATCTGGAAGACTTCTTTCTGCTTATGTCTCTTGTGCATCACGATATCATATTCTTTTCCTGGGAAGAGCTGCCATAGACTGGCAGCTGGACAATGATAGAAGCCAGTCTCATTTTTCCTTGAGCTGCACAGTGTTTTTTTTCTACAATACTGACTTAACAATTTATACGTATTTGATATGTATATTTACAATATATTTACAATAGATTGACTTGATATTTACAAGTACCAATGGAAGTAAAAACCGAGTTTACAAACATATCAATGTCATTCTGTCATTTTGTCATCCTTCTCATGAATTCCTAGCACCTCTTTCAGCAGCAATCTCCAGTCACATAACTTCAACATGAAAATAACAGTTCCTTTATTTCTTATACGCATGATTTACAGAAAGGGTGATAAAAATCAATTATAATTATGGCTAACACACTAAAAAACCTACTTGATTTGTGATACTAGGAAACAAATTATTGGTAGAAATTGTATAAATGGTTAATAAGTATGTAGTCTGTTCCTGCTTTAACATTTTTTGCATTACTAAACTGGAAAGCTCAAAGAGTTCATGCTACCAGTGGGCAAAATTCCTCCCACTTTCACTCCCTTCCAAGTCAGTGTCAGCATCCATTGATTTCTGTAGGTCTCAGACAGTGGGACATAACACATGCCTCAGTTTTGTGTGTACCTAAGTGCACATAATACTTAAGTAGGTATGCATATTTCTGAAGCCAGGAAATGGTATAGGATCTTACTTTTATTTCACACTGAGTAACAGTGGGTGAAGTTGTGCTGGGATTTATTTTTTCCTTAGTAACCACCCCTCTAATGCAAGCTCTCCTTCCTCCCATTTCCTGCTTTTATGAGAGAGAGGTGCTGTTATTTAGCATGTGGCTTTGTCTGCTCCACTTCATGATAACATGACAAATGTAAAAGAATACTGAAAAAAGCCAAAAATTGCAATCATAACAACAAATTTCTCCCTTTTTAAAGAACAATGTATGAATAAATCATCCATAATAGCATATTATTATCTTTTACAGTATCTACATTTTAAGAAGCATAAAAGCACAATAAGTTTCAGAAAGGTAAAAATGAGTTTTGCAGTGTTTTTATTTTGTTGTTTAAGGTATACTACACTATATGGAATAGAATTACTGCCCAATAAATGTATAAAATGAAGAAGGGAAGCTTAATTCTTTATACTGGATACAACTGACAACATTGTTTAATTTTGTTGGCCAACAAATTTTTGCTTTGTGTTTTGTTTTTCTTAGAAGCATTTAAGCTTTGACATGCCTATGTACAATTGCAGGAAAATTCTCATTTACCTGGCACTAAATTGCAGTAAATCAGAGTTTTAAATGGAATAATCTGTCATGGGAGAATAGTGCATGTGGTTAAGCCCTAGTCTCCTTGAAGTGTTCTATGTTAAAATGCCAAGATGGGAAATTGTATTAGCCAAACACCTCTCTGTCTGCCAATAGCTGCTTTGAGTGAAATCAAGTGATACGAAGAACCTGAACTGGGGCAAATCCCTTCCTGAGTGAGGGACTGGTGCACAGACATCCCTGTCCCTTTCTAATTAGCTCCAGCAGTCACTGTGCCCATGATTCAATTAGCACTTTGTAACAGTAATTTCATTCTAACCCTATTTTTGATTTTATATAATGCCTCAAGCCGGCTAAAGTTCTTTTCCTTCTGTCAGAAGGGAGTTACTAGCAGGGAGCTGGAACGGCCCTGCCAGACCTCCCCTGGCAGACACTGTGCCTGCTATGTGAAATGTACATTTCACCCTTCAGCTAGATCTAATTTAGAAATCTTTGAGCTCTTAATGATTTCCTATAGTTTGACCTAATTGAATCTAAGTGCTTTTGCATTAAAACTAGAATGCCCAGCTGGGCTGAAGCTGAAAATCCATGACCCTGAAACACAGTCCCAGAAACACAGAAACCCTCCTTTATGTTGGCAGTTGCCATCCACTGCAGCAAAGCCACAGCCATCTTCCATTTAGACCCAGTGCACAGATTGCAAAAATAGTTTGGTTAAGACCAGAGTGTTCTGCAGAACTGGATTACCACCAACATGTGCAGCAGCTGCTCTATGCAGTGATGCTGCTGCAGCCAGAGGGACTCTACTGCAGGAGCTGCTCTGACCAAAGTGTCCCCCTGGGAGGGAAAGGGGCTCTGTTTCTGCTGGGAGATGTGCCACCCTGGTCAGCATCACAGTGGGGAGCTGGACTCTGGAGCTCCACCTTCTCTGTCTGACTTGAGATGCTGATTATGATTGCTCAGCACCTCAAAAGTTCTACCTGCAGCAGATGCTAGGAGCAGGGCATGGCAGACTCAGATGAAGCTGCCTGGGCCCCCCTCTCTGTGTCTTCCACCAGGGTTTGCTGCTGGCTTTTCTCCAAATCTATTAAAGCCACTACTGAAATCTCATTAGCTTCTCTATGAAATTCTCATATTGAAGGCTTCTACAGTAGAGAACCATATACCATGCAGGGTTGATCTATTATCAGTGTTTTGTTTGGGTTTTTTTCCCCCAAATTCTGCTGTCCTCTTTAATGTTCAGGCAGGAACGAGAAATATTTGCACCATGTCTAATCTGAAACCTCTTTTTAAGAACACCACACCACAAGTGCACAGTACAGAATTTCTTATTGGTCTATTAATAAACATAAAATAGTAACAAATAACTTTCAAGCACAAATACAGAATATGAACTCAGAATCTTATCCTCAAGCAAAAAATGATTCAAATGATGGTATGAATAATATCTAATGATTGTCTTGCTACTAAAATCGTATCCCTACAAAACTGGACAGACTTGGTTTTTTGATTTTAAAGACTAAGTTTACATAAAAGCACTGCTGGTGTGTCCAGGGGGTTGGAAGAACTTAGCCAGTTGCTGTCATATATTCAAACTAAATCAGACTGTTAGTCTCTAATATTTACATTTTGTAATTTCTGGCATACTAAATTATACTTCCAAAGTAAATATCATTGCAGTATAGCTAATTACTTACAAAAGATGAGCTAAGGAAAATAACTGCATCATTTCTGTTTTCATTGAGGTGAAAAATACAATCATTTTACTTAATCCTATGCTCCATTAGCAGGAAATTTTCCACTGAAGTCAGCACAGATCTTGGTTTCACAGGAAAATATTGTATTCTGTAGCAGCAGCCCACCTTGCTATCAGTAAATTCAGTGGAAGACATGCTTCTGAAGGTGATGGTAGTAAAGTGAGAGCTTCAGTGGCATTTCCTAATGTGCTAAAGTGGCAGAAAAAGAAACATTGATTTCATAGAATCATAGAGCTTTATCTCAAAGAACAGATTTGCTTCTGGTTAAGAAATACACGGGAGTGGGTCTGAAACTTCAAAGTAACCTGCACTGCAGCATGGAAAGAATGTTAGACCTTATGAATTTTAATAATCCCCACAAGAACAAATCACCTGATTCATTCAATGACTTCTGTGTTCCAGTTAATGTCAAGTTGCATGCAATACAGCACCTTAAATTGATGATTTTGAAGTTCACTTCTGTTTTTTACAAAACCCCCTTTGTTTCCTCCAGAAATGTCACAGAAACAAATGAAATATTTTCTTGTATATGAAAGATGCCTCATTTGATCAGACAGAAGTACTTTTTTCAACTTTTAATTTGGCAGGAAGCAGGAGAATCCTCAGTTTTATCCATATTTATTTGTTTTTGACTGTGGTTTGTTTGCATTTTCCTTCTTTGAACTCTTTCACAGGTGACCTTCTAAAATGTATTATAAGTCCAATTTGACAGAGACAGCATATAGCTCCAAAATCACTTCTTCAGCCCTCATGGGATAGTATGTAGGACTATCCTCTCCCTGTTTTCACATAGAAAAGCCTTTGGACCTCTCCCTAGAGATGTTCACAGTGTACAGTTAAAGAGGGATGCTGCATAGATCTCACCAATTTGCCTGCATATTACAAACAGAACAATATTTTCTCTGGATTTTAGCCAGGGAAATAATTTAACTTCTCCGAGCAGACAATTTTTGTCTTTGGCACAGTTGATACTCCCTAAAGAAATAAAAAGATCAGCCTCTGAGCTATTGACTTGGAAAAAAGAAATTATTTTAACAAAGTGTGTTGCAGTAATGTTACTTTTAATGAGTTTAATCACAAAATTTTTCCAATTCCAAGTTTATGCAAAAAATACTCGTCTGGGCAGATAAATAATACCAGACATACTTTCATATTTATGGAATACATATTTCCATAAATAATTGGCAAACAATCTACCAATTGTTCATAGTTTGTTGCAGATATTCCCATATTTTTATAAATGTTATTAATTTATTAGATTTTTAAGATTAAAGAGACTATAAAATTGATCACTACAAAAAAAAAAAAAAAAGTTCACAATTTGTTCTCCAGTTTGAGGTGTCACTTGTTTAGAAAGTTTCAACCTTCATAAATTTCGAATTCATGATAACCCATGAGCTGAATACCAAGATTACAATAGTAACAATAACAGTCACTGCCAGGAGTCAGCATAGTTTATGCACAGTTTTATTTTCCCCATGACTGCTTATTGCCAAGCACCCCTTTACCACCTGACCATGCAGTAGAGCACTTGAGTGACAGTCACACTAGGTTGGACATTGAGGCCACGTGTGAGCTGTTCACACTAAACACACCTTGAAATGTGTTGTTAAACTTAAAAAAATGTTTCAGGTCATGATTTTAGCCTGACCAGATGCCCAGAGAATTTGCAGGCATGGCTCAGGGGGCAGCACGGGCCATTGACAGGTCCAAACACACTGTGTGCAAGCAACCATGCTGCTCTTGGTGTCTGTGAGCTCAAAAGGTGCAGCTTTTTGGGGTCAGTTGGCCCCTGCCAGAGAACAATCCTCTGCATATTTAACTTACTACTGTAGCTGAAGCTTTAGAGGCAGCAGTACAGCTAAACTAATTTTCATGTCAATGATTAGCGGATGAACAATTTTCGCAAAGATGGAAGAATGAACCTGATTTTTACAACTCTGCTGACTTCACACTTGTATTAATTTCTTCTTTCTTAAGTAATGGTTGCAGCATTTACTGATTTTAGATCCTTAGCAGAATAAACACAGGTAAAAAGATCAGTGCATCTTATACAATTTTTTTCTTTGAGATCCATAAAACTGTATCTTTATCAGCACTGCTGGTGATTCTCATGTTTCAGATGCTGTCTCTCTATTGCAGCACTACCCCAAAAGACACAGCCACCACATAAATGATGCACAGACCAGGCAGTGATACAGTACAGTGAGGAAAAGCAGATGTTGAGGCAAGGAGGAGCTGGGGCAGGGAAAAGGAGGGAAGCAGGAAATGCATGAAAAGCATGGCATACAACATAGCAGAAATCAGCTACTTTGAAGTATTAGCTATGACAGGAATCACATGAAATGAGTTCTGCATCATCTGCCAATTTTAACATATGTCCTATGGGACTTCCACTGGAGCACTGAATCAGCATCATACGGCAGTCAAACTCTTTCCCACAAAAACTTCTCTCCACATTCCACTTGAGGGGAAGCCCAAGAGAGCTGACAGGATAAAAACTTCATATAGGGGAAGTTGTAGGCCAGAGCAAAAGGATCAGCCTGACCATGGTGCCTCATGAAGCAGCTGTTGTTGACAGTAGAAGTCATGGGGTTGGCTGGTGGGATAACTGAGAAGTAAATCTCAGCTAATTTTATTCACCATTCCTTCTTTCCAGACCTCTCACTGTTTTTTTTTCCTCCTAAGCAGAGACTGCTTTAACCCATGGCTGCTCAGTAATACCCAGCTGAAAGTCAGGGACCTGTACCAGCTGAAACAGTCATGGTGTTCTTCCAAATGCATATGGCAGTCTAGTGTAGGCATCAGGAGTATGATTCATCAGAGCAAGGCTGGACATGTATATCTGAATTAGCTGTCTAGACTTCATTTATCATATAATGAAAAGGCTGTTTCTACTAAGTGACACATCTCATGCGAAAGTTGCTTTCTGAAATGAATGGTACATTAGAAAGTGCTTGTTTCCCTCCATTGATAGCAAAGGGAGTTCAGATGTGCTTCAGACATGGTCACAAGACTGCAGACACATAATGAGGTGAAGCTCAGTCATTGCTATATATAAGGAATAAAATAATCCAGAAATTAGACTATCACAGTCCAAGATGCCCTGTAGCTGAATTAATATAATCAAAGTTTCATTTAAAAAACATACAATTTCCCACAGCATGTTTCAGTTTCTATTTAATACAGAAAACGCTATTGAATGAAATACTGTTGTTTGTAGTATTGCTCTTGAGTGTCCACTTGACAAATCTGGATGTACTACAACCTAAACATGAGATGTTATGTAGAATTAGGCACAGGATTACTTAAACTTTGTCTATTGCTAGAAGTAGGTGTCAGCTTGCTCATTTCTAGGAATCAGATAAGCTCCTTGCCAAGAAGAAAGCTTATAGTACCTGTAGCTCCTCACAGCTTTTTGGGAGCAGCCTTTCCTAGCTCCAGCCTGAGGCAAGAAGCAGTCATGAGCAGTGGTGTTCTGGGAGACTCACACCCTCATGTGTTTTCTTCACCACATTAAAAGTGTAAGCATGGCCATATGTGTCATTTCTGAGTTTCCCAGAGCAGAACAAATTTACAGCGACAGTAAGGAAGGCCGTCAGACCAAAACCTTATTTCTGCACTTATCCACAGGTACAAACCACAAGATTTAACAGGGATGTAGAAATACCCATCTGGATCACCCCAGTGGTCCCTGCAACCATTATTCTGACTTTAGCAGTGGCAGCATGATATATTCTGTGGGGTAAGTATGGGAATGTCACATAAAAGGGGGGGTTACCTTGAACCATTGATATTTGTTTGGTCTGGGGGTGCCCAGGAAAGCTGAGACCCTCATGCCAGCCCAGTGTACCAGTGTCCCATTACAGGGACTCCACTGATCAGTGTGCTGTATGGGAGAGCAGTTCAGCTCAGGGACTTGTGCTGACAATCTGTCAGAGCTGAAACTTTATAAAAATTTAGGAATAGGAACCTCCTCCTGGATCTCCCCACTTCTATCAAGTATGACTGCTAACACCCTTGAAGGACACACAGAGAATAGTTTATGGAATAATGTGGTCTTAAATTCCAGAATCACAGAATAATTCTGAGTTGGAAGTGACCCAGACAGATCACCAAGGCCAACTCTGACACGTGCAGGGCTGAAACCCACGGCCTTGGTGTTATTAGCACCATGCTCTATGGTCAGGAAAATATTCAGCACATGCCCAGTGAGGGGTGGTTGCACCTTGGAGGCAGCCACACCTAGGAGGGGTGTGTTAATATTAAAATTGGGTTATAATGAACCAAGTTCACCTGAGGAGAGAGATTTTGCCAGAGTTGCTGGTTCAGCTGCACTACATCTGCTCCTGTCTCCCCTGGCTGGCAGGTGCTGTGCACTTCATTGGCCACATGATACCATCGAGTTCCCCTCCCTGCAAGGATTACAATAGAGCCTGGATGAGATGTCTCCACTATGCTCTACCCTCCATTTCATCCCTCTCAACATGTGCTTAAGGTTGCAGGTTGAATGTGTGGGGAGTCACTGTGGAATAGGTTTCATGCATGCCAAACCACATTCCATCCAGGAAGCAGCAATTGCATTTCACCCCATAACTTCTGTACTGTTGTACCTTCCATTAGAATTTAAATACAACTTCCCAGTTTTCTCTAATTTCAGCCCAGTCATCTTCCTACAGTGAGTTTACCCTTTCCCACAGTCTAGTCCCTCTCATACATTCTCAGAATCCAGTAATTTCATTCATAAGTTGAAATTTGCAATAGTGTGACCTCCTTACCTTTTCTACCAAGTCACGCAGGGATTTTATTTGAGTTCTTTACTTTTTTTAATTGAGGCAGTTAACCATGGCTTATAATACAATATTTGTAACAATATCAATACAATAATAACACTACTGTATGAGTCCTGGCATACTGATATGGTATTTAAAGTATCACAATGATCTGGATATATTTTCCTTTAGCTGACCTCCAGCCATTCATTGCAACCCGGAACACAGAGCACCTGACTCAGCTGCTCTCTTTCTACACCAGTAGAAACTGCCTGGCTGCTGATGGCCTTTTCTCTCTATTTCCTTAGACACCTGTCAGCACCCACAGCCCTCCTTCTAATGTAGCATCCTTTGGCTTATACCTAGACTTTGAAGAGTAAAATGTTCTTAGTCTGACAGGTATCAGGAAGCCATATTCCTCAACCAACAGCATCCTCATTGCATTTTCAAGGATTCATGTTGCTTTGCTTTTCTTGCTGGCTTTGTTACATCTTCTGTTGGGTTTAGCTCTCTGTGCTGAGGCAAAATAACACCTTGTCATTAAGGGGGTTAAGCTATTAAAAATATTACATACAATTGTCTTGGTTTTCATAGGCTGCAGGTTTAATGATGTTCTACATCATGCCCCTCAGGTCTTGGATACTAAAGGATCTTGCTTACTGTGAGGATCTCAGATTTCACTGCAGAAAGGGGAAATATCTACCCCTCCCTCTTGCAAAGAAAACCTTGAAAATATTATTGCAGCAACAATAAAAAAAAAATCTGGAATCAATGTAATATAAAAGGTAAGTTCATGATCTTTATGATTATACATGACTTTGATGAGGGCAGAGGGAAGGGACAGTCATTCATTATTTCTGAATGTTTGCAGGGGTAATACTGATGGTGGAAGTTTCATCTTTGGGAATGCTTTGTCACCAAAGACTTTAGAACAGTAAGAATAGCATTCTCTCCTGAGTTTGTGTAAACATGAGTAGTCCCACAGTCTCATTTATTCTCTCTGCAGATTCGGACCTTGATCTTGAAAGCTACCCCTGAGAAGTGCTGCAGTGACATGCAGTAGTGGTATGCACAGGTAAGAAGCCCTGACTGTGCAAGATGACAGATCTTGCAGCTAAGAAAATTGAGGGCAAAAATTTAGTTTATCTATATTAAATTTGCCTTTACAGAAACTGCAGTAAGTTCAAATCCTGTGCTACTAAAAAAGGAGATTGCATAATACAAAATTTCTGTTCACTAATTGTCCTTTACTCCAAAAGCCAAAGGATGCACCTCCTCCCACACTCCATCCTGGCGTCAGGCAAACACCAGCATGAAAGTAAAGAGAAGGATTTTAGTGGAAAATCTGAAAGGTTGATACCTTCCTTTTGATTCCACTAGGTGGAGCTCTCAGACAAGAAGAAATGAATGAAAAAAAACAACCCAGCAGAGGCACCCTTGGGAATTATTAGTACTGTACTATGCGGGTATTTTTCCCTGCCGAGAAGGGAGGGAAATCTCCCTATCTTTTCTTCATAGAATTAATTTTCATCCAACTGGAACTCTTATTAAATGCCTTCAAAACTGCTATTACTCAGCAACCTGCCTCTACAACTAGGTTTTCATTAGCTTAAGACATTACTGAGATCAAGCTGCAAACTTTGATCTGTAGCTGCAGGTTACATCATTGGTCTGAACATAAATAACCAGACCGACAAAGAAATAGCTGTGGAACAGGGAAGAAGAGCAGATAAAGAATTTAAGAGCAATTTATAAGAATCAGAACATTCTAGCAGGTTATTGACCATTAATGATAGAAGTTCACTGACATTAATGGTGCAGGACTCAGCTGAAAATGTTGCCATGCAAATGCAAGCGCATAAATCAAACAAAAATGGCAAAATGTTTGCTACCTGATTTTCTGCTGCTTTCCCATTCTAGTTTCTACTCTTGTTTTGATCTCACACTTAACATATACATTCTTGCAAAGTTTTGGAGAAGCTCTCCCAATTCGTACACAAGGGAAAGGATGAAAATTATCCTGTTTAAAGCACTGTATGAGCAAAGGACAGAATGCTGGATGCATATTTTCAAGACTATTGGCTCTTATACTACTTGCTTGTTATGTGCAGTAAATTAGAAATGTCAATACTTTTGCCAACTAAATTCCTGCTTTTGACAAAATTAGAAAAGCATAAACAATATTATAAAGAATATTATCTGAATAAACAGAAATTAGCAGAGATTGTCCAGAGATATATGAAAGGAAAGAGTCCAAACTGTTTCCTATTAGATTCTACACCTTAGTTAAGAGAAATGATTACCTTAATTTAATCAATTTAACTGTAATCAAATCTTGCTAGTTTTATCTTTCATGAAGGAAAACAGGACACATTTGTAACCAACACTTTCAGTAAAGGTTAGTCTGTTTCCTAAACTTATCCTTGATACAAAAATATGATCATTTATTGATTTCTGAGATGATGCTGGAAGGTGGTTTGTATTTTGTGTTTGAATATCATGTCTGGTTCCAGATTTTGCAGCAAAATATTCTACGGACACTTGAACAGTCTGCAAGTTTCTTCCATTTTTGGACTTTTTAGAAACCTGTACTCTATTGTACCAAAACTACCTTTTAGCACATTGTGCTAAGATAAAAAATATACAATGCCCATGAGACATGAGAACTAGCAACTTCATTTCTGTGTTGAAATCAGTTGGCCTCAATATTTGGCAGGCTTTACTTTTACACATTACTCTAGATTTTCTTCACTAACGTAAAAAGAAATCTTCTCTTAGTATTACAGTCTGCTGCAATGTAGGAAGGGTGTCTTTCCCCAACGCTGAAGCTTTCTCCCTCTCTTCCATATTCTGCTCTGCACAATTCCTCAGAGGAATATTTTGTGACCAGGAGTATTTTTTAAGCTTTTAATTTTTCCTTTGGGCACCTGCCACTGACATTAGAAGGGGGTCACAGGTCAGATCTGACCTTTCCTTCTCAGCACAGATGACACGGAGCAGGATTGTTCTGGTCATACTGGGCACAGAACACTGCTTCTGGTACCTTGTAGCTTCCACAGCTTGTTTCAAATGCAGAAGCATTTGAAGCCAAAGTATTAGGAGCACACCCAATGTTTAATTTTCCCGTATCTGCCTTCAGGATGGCTTTAATGACTACAGCATGGATGAGCAGTTTTCAAGCTTTTGTCTCTGGATCTGTTCCCCTTTCTGATGACAATATATATCTGTGCTTTGATATGCTCCATTCTTGGTCATATATGGCTACTCTTAGCTTCTACTGTATTTATCCTGAGAACCTTACCTCTAAAGGAGGGAATTATTATTATCCCTATTTTATGTCTTCAGGCTACTTGATTTCTTTAGCATTTTCTGTGGAGACCAGGGCAGAGTAGGAAACTGAGCCCAATTCTGATGCATTCCAGCTCTGCCCATTGAACTACACTGCAAGATAAGGTGATGTTACACAAAGAGGGGAGTGTGGGTCTGATTTAAATTTTCAGTGTGGGAATGTAAGTTATTACCCCACTTGCCTAGATTCCAGAGAGAAGAAAGCAGGAGAAGGGCCAAGGTGATGCAGAACTGAAGCATTTTGGTGCCCCACAGTGAGCCCCACTGATAAAGTCCTGTAGGCAGAGAGCACAGCTGGTAAGATTCATCTGGCTAGGCATGGCAGAACCAATATGCCCATTTTTCCAGTGTAAACCAAAATGCTCTTTCCAAATCTGAATTTTTTATACCAAGCAGATGAAGGAGATGAAGAGTTTTCCTTGGAAATTTTTCCAGAAGAAAATTCTCAACAATCCACTATATGCCCCCTTAATTCCCCTCCTACTTTCCAGTGTCCATGTCCTTGAAGGGGTGAGAATGTTCACTTTTCCATGATTCAGTATTCCCCTGAAGTACAGCAGGGTTTAAAGACTGACAAACTTAACTACCAGGATTTCCATAAAGTTCAATTAAAAATGCCAAGCTATTGTGACTAGCTTTGTCAAAATCTGGGTGATAAGTTCTGCTGTGCAGCAAACTGTGCTTCTTTCACAAAATGCTGGTGAGGAATGGCAGGTTATTACTTTTCAGGAGGCTTCAGGCACACGAACCTTCTGGATGGATCTCCTCAGCTTGCAGCTGACTCATGCACCTGAAGCTGAGCTGCCCCTTTGAAAAGGAGAGCCTGAGAACACAGCCAGTGCACATGCTCTGGGCTCAGAAGGGAGACAGTGTGATCTTGATAGGAAAATAGCATTCACACAGCCAAAATCCTCATCTGTTACTGATCATGCTGCACTGTTATCTTTCTTTTCTTCACCCGATTATCAGGCACGGTGCTTTGAAGCAAGCATAAATCCACTTTTCTTGACTTCTTTGCCTATCTTTTTGGAAAAGTGCTCAGCACTTGTACTGCGTATCCCAATATGGTTTCTTTTTGAATATCTGTTTCAGAGAACACACCCCTACTGCAGCACAGTGCAGCCTATAGCAATGAAGAGGAAAAATAATAAAATCCTTAAAGACAGATCTGGCGTTCTGAGCACTATACTTGGGCCAAACTTGAATCTGAAAGGCTTCTTTGGACCATCCAAAAAATATTTTCTTCCAGTCTCACAATAGGTTATTGGAATGTTAGAAATTTCTGCTAATATGAATAAGTGGAATTAGCTGAACTCATTATACTTCTTAAACCAAAATTTTATTTGCTCTGAATAAATTCCGTTTCCTATTTAGTAGCAGTCTCCTCCTCCTCCTAAACTTCATCAAAGGCTCATTTTGTCAGTGGCTGGGCATCTGCTAGTAAACATAGGTGCTTTGAGAGGCTCCTGAGATGCTGTGATAAACAAAGCTTCCCAGCCGAGTTACATGTTTCAGTCAGGACTGATCTGTTCAAAACCTGGTAATCCTGCACATTTGTTTAAACAAGTGGTTCTGTCATGACCAGCCCTGACCTACTTTTCCCAATGCCTTATTTGCTGCACACACGTTTCGGCTTTCCACTGACTTTACTCCAAACACAGGCTGCCTTTTGCTAGCTTTGGAAAAAATGCTCAAAGCAATGTGGGCCCTGATGAGGGGACACCAACGCCACTCTGCTACACAGAGAAGAAAGTACTTAAGAGAAGAAAGTATTGCCAGCACCCATCAAAGCCTGCTCCTCAAGCAACCTTGGGATTCACTTCTCTTAGCTGGCCAGTTTGACTTATGGCACGGAAACAGAGGAGCAAGTTGAACATAAACATGTGACTCCTGCAGAAGGAAAAATCTATAGAAGAAAATACAAATGCCATTAAAGGATAACAGCATTTAACAGTGACCACGTCTAACCTCTCTTTACTACTATCAAGAGACAGAAGACAAAACCAGTTCACTCCCTGCAGAATACATTGTTCCTCATCTTTCAAACAGATCCAGGATAGAGCCTTTTGTTAGGCATATCGATCTCTTTCACACTGCACATGGGCTATCATTTTTTTTCAGGACATCTTTCTGTCTCTTTAAATGACAGCTTGATTGTTGGAGCCAATCTCCACCACAGAAAAACTGTGCATCTAGTGGTTGGGTGAATGAAGCTATTAGTCCCAAAGTACAGTTCTGTGGTCACTGGCTAGAGAAAATGATTTAAAGTTGAAAGGATTCCGTTTTGATGTTCAATATCCAAATCTTTAACTCATTAGGGATTCTCTAAAGGTGCATGCAAAAACAAAAGAAAGCTTCTCCGTCCGCTCTTCTCTGAACTCAATATGGTGTTGGGCACAAACTCCTAGAAGTTTTCTAAATAGTTCGCCTTGGGTTTGGTTTTCAGTAGAGATTCTTCATTCCTAATGTATGATATAAAAGGACAGATTTTATGTAAGTGAAAATAAAAAAAATCTATAACCCAAGGTATTTGTAAAATGTTTGTGTAGGAGTGTGCAGGATGAGGGAAGGGAAGTTTCAGGGAAGTTTCAGGGAAGGGAAGTTTCAGGGAAGGGAAGTTTCAGGGAAGTTTCAGGGAAGTTTCAGGGAAGTTTCAGGGAAGTTTCAGGGAAGTTTCAGGGAAGGGAAGGGAAGGGAAGGGAAGGGAAGGGAAGGGAAGGGTCTAATTAATTTGTACACTTCTCTCTCTCTGCAGTAACTCAAAAAAAAACTAGATAAGCAAATTTAAAGAGTCAAACAACAAAAAAATTTATAGACTTCTACACCATTGTACCAGGTAAGGAGGAAAAGGAATTAAAATGTCATCAGATTTCTCTTTTGAAATCTGATGGAAACATAGCTGAGCCATCTGAGCTACGTGTTAGGATGAACATGTCCCTAACATAAGCTCTCTTCTGCCCTCTGATCTAAAAGACATGTATCAAAAGTGTTCATAGACAATTAGGTCAGAGATAGCTCCTTTGAACATCCTTTTTCTTAAATTGCTTGCTGAGTTTATTCCAGGTTTTCAAATTCCTGTTGATAAAATTGAAGAAAAGAAGTGCATTGGGGGTTTGTGCAAGTGGCAATTTTAGGAGTCCCTTCATTCTCTAAACAGCTTGACTTTTCTTGTCAGGGAAGCATATCTGTCAATTCACATGTTCCTCTCCCTAAGACCCAGTAACAGTTGGCTGATATCTGAAAAAGAATGATATTCAAGAACATGCAGTATTTCACAGTTACATTCACAACAATACAGCAATGCAATCACATCCACTTTCCACTCCTCCTGGACAGAAGAATTACTGGATAGCGAAGCAGTGCCACAGGCAGGAGTATGACTGAGCTTTCCTAAGTCTCAACCCCTCAATGAAACCACATATAACTTGCTCTCATGGCCTCTTAGAAACCCCAAGTCACTCTAGCAGACAATGATATCAAGAATAAATCCAGCTGGCATCAAACACAGCCTCAGCTAGGTACAGGATGAAATTCAACCGGGGGAATACAGCGAATATGGTCCCTATGGCCAGGCCATGCCAGTTCCTGCATCATCACAAAAACCATCTTCCCTCTTTCTGGAATGAGGTGTCAGGTTTGGATCAGGAGCAGCAGAAGGATGGGCCCAGCAGTGTGTGAGACAATAGCACAAAGACTATCCCAACTGAATTGCCTGTGCCATAAGCCAGACATCCTGAGAGAGGCCCAGGGGACCTCTAAGTAAACCCAAAGGCAAACAGATCTTTCCATCCTCTGCTGTTATCTCCCCAGAAAACATAGGAGTGCTTGTATCTGTAGCTTCAAGAGAGTCTGAGAAAATAGACCTACCTGATTTTCTGCCCCAATTTGAAGCTTTGATTTGATAAAGATTCCATTCTTACAGCCTTCAGTAATATTAGTTACTTTTTCTTGCTTTTCTTTTCCCAAACACTCTAACCTGGTAAGTGGAACTTCAGTACCCCAGGAGGGTATTACTGATGTGATGCAGCCTGACAATATGTAACTTCTGTCTCCATCCTGCATTTCTACTCTCAAGTATTCTATAAAGAAATTTTTTTTCAAAGCTGCATTGTGCCTAAAATTCAGTTAATCTGTTCTTTTCTGTGGCCAATAGGAGCTTTTTCTTCTCCTCATAAATGACCATTATTTTATACCTCTCCTTGCTGTGAATTTCTCCAAAATGTAAACTCTTACACCCCCTTACATTAAACTGCCTATTCTGAATATTGCATATGGGTTATGAACTCCTATGATTTTTCTCATTACTTTGGCCTAATAGCTGCCCAAAGGGAGGTCCATTAATTAGTGTATCTGATAACTCAGATCTTGTTTTCTGGCTCAGTCTTTTGAGAGGGAGATATGTTCTGTTTGTTTGATTGCTCTTCATGCTGTGTGTTTATGTCTACCCAGGCTTTTATGTTGCATCCATCATCATGAAATGTGAGATGGTTGATAATTCTCTTTTAATTCACAGAACAGATACTGTCTCGGCAACAGTGCATTTTGGCCCAAAAAGCAGTACTTGAAGCCTGACGTGTAATCTATGGATTTGTCCAATCTAATTACTGCCACTTCCATCAGTGTTTTTATGATATAGACATGCATCCACTCAGAAAAATCACTAAAGCTACAGAGGTAGCTGCCAGGCAGTCGTTCCATCACTTTTGGCTTGGAAATGATTTGAAAGATGCTACAGAGTTGGAAGGCTCTGATAAGCACCATCAGTCCCTTAAAAAAATGTGTTTTCTGTTGTTTCTGCTCACATTCAAGTGTTATTTTAGTAGATTAGACTCAATTTATCGCTAATTAGCTGTACTTTCTTGTAATTAGGTAAAATGCTGGTTTCGTTGAAGTCAGTAAGTAATAAAACTTCTACAGCAAAAAACTACTGAATATATAAATTTTTAAGATAATAGACTGAAAGTTGGAGTAAATTAACATGCATTGAGCACTGTGCAGCAATCCCAGACAAACTGCTGCACTCAAGCTTGTTTGTTCACAATGGCCATTAGTGTTTCTAACATGTGTGACCCTCTTCAATGCAGACACATTCCAGGAACAGTTGGCCATGTGCACTCACTGGGCATCTTAGACATGCTTCTGACACTCATTCTCCAAGGAATTGTTCCCTAAGTCTGAAAATCATTCTAATAAACCAGAAAATGTCTTCTTATATTTTTCTTGGATTTAAAATTCCTGTGAAGCCACTGGAAACTGGGCATGCAATGAGAGATCATATTTAGAAATGATCAGTCTGTGTTTGACTACCTGCACCAGAATTGCCTCTAGCTAACACCAGTGTAAATCACAAGCCTTTCACTGACACCCCTGAAATTATATGCAAAAACAACTGCCCTAAAAATAATAAAGGTATTAAGCTGGTTAGATGTTTTCATTGATAAAGGAATTAAAAAATATTATTTATTTCAACCTCAACTCATCAGTGTCCTGCCCAGTATGCCGCTGTCCTGACTGAAAGAGGGAAACACATTGGTTTTGCATTGCTGCCAATTTTGGGGTTATGGTGATAGAATATTAACAGTTACAACTTCTCCAAGCAGCAATCTCTGTCTCTACAAGCCTTATCCACCAGCACACGCCACTGGTTGTTCCCTTGTCAAACAGCAGCCGACTCCCAGGGATCCAATGGCTTCGGTTCCCCTCCCAAGCCAGGGGTGCACCAAGAGTCCTCAGGATTTGCTCCCATTACTGGAATCAAGGGTGACATAGACTGTCCAAGCCTGGGGAACATAAAACTGACCCTGTCTTTTCAATAGACTTTAGCAGGTCTGAATAAACATCCTGGCTGGAGGACTGGAGAGCTGACAGGGAGCAAGGATAACTTCATTTTGGCTAAGATTGCCGGTGAAATTATCGAGAAACAGCCTTGTCTCGTCACACAAGCATCCCATATATTAGCATAGCATTTAATTTGGGCATTTAAAGCTGCCTGTGTTAAAGGCACTTAACAGTTAACAACAGTGACTTAGTTAAGGTCACTGTTGTGACATCTTCTTACCCGTCTTTTCTGCATGTTCTTCCTTGAAAATATTTATTTGATGCAGCACATTTTGAAAGGGAAACAAGAAAGAGAAAACTGAAAGTTACATGTATTAGTATTCCTGTTTAATTTAATATCAGCTTACTAGGTGGAAATTAAAATGATTTTTCTGTCACTGTTATCTCTCTTCACTTGGCAAAGATTGATTTCCTTCTTCCCTGCTGCTTACTAATAAGACATCTGAAAACTAAGATGATTTTTATGTTTACTTCCTTGTTTAAATCAGCTTTCTTAACTAAGGACAGCTTTGGCAATATATCTGTTGCTTAACTTGTGATTTCTGTGTTGGCTCAGGCTCCACCAGTGACAGAACATCAAACTCAGAGAGACTATATATTTTTAATTACTCAGGAATGCCCTCATGCATAAGTACATTCAAATTAAACGAACGGATTTCAAAACCGGTTCAGAACAGATTGCGCATTACACAATCACATTTTGGTTTCAGAAATGATGCTGCATTATTTTGCTTCTCCTGCTGACAAGTACGGAGGTTATCAGCCATTCCCACAGCTGTGTCTGGCACTGCCAGGTTTGGTACCACTTTATTGAGAGCTGGCAAGCCAAGGAAGGCTGATGGCAATGCACAAACCATTGAGTGTGAGAATCAGCTGAACAGCTACTCTACATGGAATGACACCTTCCTACAAAGGAAATCCTAATGTCCAGCAAGTGGATTAGAAAACATTTGTCTCAAAGAATAGGACATGAGCACCCAGTCCTCTGCCTCCAGAACCTAGCACTCCTTTGAATTTGAAATTATAGACTAATGAGTACAGTTGCTGTTTGGAGTCCAAGCTGTTGTAGGAACTTGGTACTTGCACCCCGGTGGCAAGACAGCTCTAAACAAGATGTAATCATTTCAAAAGACAAAAAAGGTTCAGTGAAAATTTTGCCGGGCAAGGTGGTCATACCAAAGGAAAAAGGTGGGAAAAACAGCCATCTGCATACTGCAGATGAGAAACCAAAGCATTAGAGACAGAGGTGGTGTGGTGGGTATCCCTAAAGAGCTAACCAAACCTTCTGCACAAAAAGCTGAGCTTTTTCAAAAAGCTGTGTAATGTGTCCTGCAACACATTCTCTTGAGATATTAGATATTATCTCATACCCTTAAGACATTTCACTGCATTGGAGGCCTTCTTATTTAAAGGCCTAATATTTCTCTTTCCTAATATTTCGTAATATTTTTCTTTCCACTCCATCTTAAATCCCCATGCTTGGCATTAATAACAGTTTTTCCTCTAGAGTATTTGTGTCTGGAGTACCTATATAGCAGTATCTTACCTTCTTCCTCTCGAATTCGATTATCCTTCATTTATCCACTTTTTATATATTGAAGTTTAAGTCTTTCTTTCTCCCTCTTGATAAAGTTGCTCTTGTCCTTCTTGGGAGATGATGTCTCAAGGTTTCTTTCAGCCCTTTCTTACAAAGTTCAGTGATGTTCTTCTGTGTTTCTGTATTTTTGATACAACTGCACTCAGAACTGAAATCCAGCGAGAACCTTCTGTGAAGATGCATCTGCTCTGTCCCCACCAGAGATCAAAGGTGGCAGCTCCTTGCCTTGTACCAGAAGCAGCTCACACCCATGAGCAGCCTGTATCCCACCAAGGGTGCCCTCACCAGCCACCTGCTTGGGTGACCTGAGGGAAGGGTGCCTGCATCTCTGGTCTCCTCGCAGCGCAGGGCTGGTCTTGGGGCACCTGGCTCCTGGCCTGCTCCTGATCAGCTGTGCCAGGCAGGCAGGCAGGTGTCTGGACACACTTCAGGTGCTGAGTGCCAGGGTTGGTGTGCACGTGATGTGCTGCTACATGGGCACTTCTGGCGCTGCAGAACTCGGGGGTGAGTTGAAAGCTAAACCAGACCTGCTGCTGGGGGTGAATATGCAAGCGATGCTCTTTCATCCAGTTTCCATCTTCCTGTCCTATTTTCGTGCTATCTGTCCTGGTGCACCTTTGGTGCATATGCCAAAGGCCACAGAGCCGCTGAGGGAAGCTTGGCAGGCTGTGACCTATGCCGACCTGCCTGAATTAAAAAAAAACCTTTATTTTTTTCGGAGGTGGGGAGGAGTGACCTTTCTGCTTAGAAAACGGAGACAAGCCTCAGCCGTCCTCCCCGCCGCCAGCCCCCGCTCCAGGTCGGTCTCTGATGGGGAATGTGGGTGATGAAGATGCCGAGTGCAGGCGGAGAGGGTGGACAGGGAAAGGAAATCCCGTTCCCTCGCACCCCGCTATAGTTACAACCACAGCACAGACCCGGCCGGCGGGGCTCCCCCGCGACGCGGCGGCGGCGGGAGGCGGGGGTACCGCAGCAGGCGGCGGAGGAGGAGAAGGAGGAGGAGGAGGGAGGAGGGGGCGAGCGGCTGGGAGGGGAGGGAACACCTCGGCTGGGCGGAACACGCCGGCCGGCGCGGTCCCAGGCT
>WBNO01000454.1:142793-184447 GCA_013400575.1 Peucedramus taeniatus
CCAACCTGAGCTTGACCTTCAGAGACCAGGGTGACCCGGTGAGTCTCCGCTCTCCGCGGCGCGGGGGATGCGCGGGTGCGGCGGGGCTGCCTCCCTCCCTCCCGCTCCCCTCCCCTCCCCTCGCACACACACACAAACACACACACGCTCGCACACGCACGCACATGGATGTGGCACAGGCGCCCCACACACACGCCGCGTACACACACACCCGTGGATGTGCGTGCCTGAGCGCCTGCTGCACGCAGGCTTGCCTGTCCCTTGGGGACAAGCGGGAGCCGTCCTGCTGGCCGGGATAAATTGTGCCTGTCCCCGTCCCCGTGTCCCCCCGCTTTCAATTTTTCGAGGGGACAAGGCGCAAAAGGCAGCGCGCCCGCGGGAGCGGCCGGGCGCGGGTGCGGGTGCCGGAGGGCGGCCGCCGCGCTGCCTTTGCGGCCCCACATTGGTATGCAGGCGGTGGCTGCGCCGCCAGGCAGACCTAAAAGGTGAGCCCAGGGGATGGGGGAAAGTCAATGCTTCATCAGTCCAGGGGCAAATCGGAAAGTTACAGAAAATGAAGGGAAGATGTCAGGTATCCGGCTAGTGCCTGCAGGCAGACTTCGGGGAGGGGATGTGAAGCAGGATGAGTTTCTCCTTTCTAGGGCCAGGTTGGTGGAAGGAGGTGGGGGAGATGACAGTAAAATGTGCATGGGAAGTTCTGGATGGTAGCGCTCCGTGCCTGGTCTCACTGACACTGCATTTCCTACGTGCTACTCTCTCTAAAAGGGTTAACACTCATCGGTTCACCGCATGCTCAAGCTGGGCAATTTCAGAAAATGTTGATAAAAGTACACAATTGATGAGCATGTACGTGCTGACTATGTTGGGACACAAGAGGGGATGTATCCTGGCCAGCCGTTTTCCCACCTGAGAGAATTTGTTGTTGGCGATTTCTGCTCTTACTGCTTGGTTGTGTTGAGTACCCTGTGCTGAAGTGGAGAGACAGCAACACATTGTGTTTAAAGTGGAAAAGACCTGCTGAAAGAAAAATAGTCCCAAACACTTGGGCTGTAACTGTTTCTGTCCTTGACAGGCAAGCTGTCAGGAATAGGAGCAAACTCCAGCTGCGTGCGTTATCCCTGGCGGGATGTATTCGGGTGCCGCAGGGTGTGGGTGTGTGTACACAGCGGGGAAGAGGAGAAAAATCAAATTCACGTTTCAAGCGGGGGAACAGGGACCCAGCCAACTGTACAGTGTAATCGTGTGATTCGGGGTGATTTGACATTGAGCATTGGTGACCAAACGCTCACCTTTGCAACAGGGGTCTGTACGTGGAGGAAACTGTTCGGAAGGCGATTCTCTTGCCATTTTGGTTTGTGCTTCTGTTCAGACTGTATTTTGAAGGGCTTTTGACCTGACTAGTTGATCAAACATGACATTACCGTTAACACTCGCTACTAATGTGATTATAACAGCAGTGACATCAATGTTTCCTTGCCCTGCAACTACAGTAGCAATGCATTTGTTTACTTCCCCCATGCACACTCTGAAATGTCTGTTACTCAACAGCTCTGAACAGCAAGGGAAGAGGGAGGAGGAGGGAAAAACTCTTACAGACATTTAAAAATGGCTATAGCTCTGTTTCCCTTATACATATAATGATGTGGAAATAAAACAACCTCCAAGTCCTCTTCATCTTTTTTCTTTTTTGTTTTTTTTTCCCTCCAGTCAGTACACTTGTTTTTACCAAAGTGGCAAAAATCTCTTCACACTTTGACATGTCAGGTTGCGTCACATGTTCCCTTCCGAATTAACAGCAGTGCACACCTTCTGCCCCTCTTCCAGCTGGCAGGAGCTAGCAGTGAGACAGTTATAGAGGCTTTGCCATTTAGTGTTAATTATTTCACAGTAAACCAAACTGTTATTTATAGAACTGGATGAAATGCGGCAAATTAATGTAGTTTTCAGAAAACTTTAAATATCAAGAGATATGTGTGCGGGTGATTAAATATCTGAAGTGTTGATATGACCAAACATATTTTGTACTACCCATCATAACTGACATTAATCAACTTAATAATTCTAGAAGCCATGAAACAGTCCCTTCAGTTATTGCCTGATCGTTAGTGTTCCCAGCTGGCTCATTATTATTTTAAGCATATTGTTTTTAGGAGACAAGATGAAGAAATTTTTTAAAATACCTGGTTTTATTCTAAATAATATGAATATATATGTGTTTATATATGTCTATATAAGATTTGTATACAGTCAAATGGGTATTCTCCAGCCTGACAGAACTGAAAAATAAGCAGAGCAATGATTGGCAGTATTGAATTTGATTTGTAGTTGTAGTCACAGATGTGTTGGCTTTAGTTCAATACTCTGTGTGTTCATTATCGTGTATTAGCAGATGTAAAACCCTAAAGAAACACTATCTGAAACACACCTTTTCCTATTGCTGCAATGCCTCATAGAAGGGAATGATATCCTGGCCTGGCTCAGCTGTGTGTGGAATTTCGCAGTTGGTTTTGACAGAGTCAGAAATACATTGGAAGATTAGCATGTGAATTTGTAACAGTATGATGTTATTAAAGTTGAAAGAGATATTAAAACAGTAAAAAGGGTAGAATTGATTACCGTGGAATACCTAGAGACCTTATTTTTGTAATTATTTACTTGTTTGCTCAGAAGTTTGGTGATGATTTTATTTCTATTTGAGGTTTGTGCTCTAGCCCCAACTCAACAATTTTCACCATCTTGCTCTCTCTTAGTGTATGGTAGTGTTTCAAAGGTGAGCTTTGAAATATCACCTGCAACTGCAATGCAGTGCATCAGGTAGATATAGATCCCCTGTACGTGTTTTTTACAATAAGACAGGTTGTAACATCATGAGTAGTGCTTATGTTTAAGGCAAAGACAACTTGTTACTGTGTTTCTACTTGAGCCAAGAGAAATTTTTTACCCTGTCACAAAAATTAATAATTTCATGGTCTGAAAATATGTTTTTAGTCCAAAAGCTATTTAATAGGCTGCTCAAAAATTGTGTTAAATGATATTTCAAATCTTTGCCTTTTTTATGTGGAAAAAGACTGTGAAGTTACCACTGCTTCACCAGCAGAAGTGTAATGAATTTTATGGATTAATTCCTACTGCAAAGTAGCGTGCTATAGCATGGTCCTAGGGGTCTTGTCACATCAGACTTAAACATGCAGCATGTTTTGGGATAAGTCATTCTTTACTCAATTCCTAGCCAGGCAAATTCCCTGCAGATTTAATAAACATTTTCTGTACGTGGCACATAAGAAGAATAACTGGGCAATAAAAATCACAGATTTGCTTATTTTCTATTTTCTTCCTTATAAAATAGATTCATAAGAATCAGAGTCTTCATGGTATGCCCTCTGTGCATCTTATATACCATTTCCCTAAAACAGGCTTAAAATGAGCACTGAAGATGATTCCAGCGTAGGAGGGTCTCCGCAGAGATGAAAGGTTAGCTGAGGTCCAAGGATGGACAGTGCTGCATCCTCGAGATGTCCTTGTGTCATACAAGTGCTCAGCTGTACTTTTTCCCCTCCAGGTGAGTGTAAAGCAGAGAGCCTTCAAGCTGCTGTAATGCAGGACACATAGATCTGCCCTATGCAGCTCCAGCCCCATTTGTTGGAGGGCCCCGTCTAGGACTGATTTTCTACTGTCCTATGCAAGGTGATGATTTTGTAGTTGTTCTCACAGTCTTAAAATCTGTGAGCCTTAGATTACTGGTAATGTGACAAGCATTTGGCCCAATTTGTGTGTTTATAAGCAACGCAGAGGTGGGATGGTTGGGATTAATTGTACAATTGATGCCACGATTCTAACACTTGAAATGGGCAGGGCCCTTTAAATGACAAATTTGGGGGCAATATTAGGGTCACTCTAACAAGTGTATTATACCTGCAGCGTGAGCAGGACATAACTTGCTTCTTGTTTGGCTAGAATAACAGTCTTGCATTGGTAATGTTCATACAAACTCTGTGTGTAAGGAGTTATTGAAAAGGTGGTGTATGGGAGTCATGAAAAACAGGCATACTTGCTCCTCACCTAAAGATCCATCTCTGCTCCAGGTACAATGAGCCTGGCTGCTCCCTCCCTGCTGCATGGCGCCGTGTCAGGGCTGCAACTGGACATTCAGACATGCAGGAAAGTTCCACTGCTGTTTCTCAATGGATGGCTTTTCCCTCAGTTTTTCTTTGATGCATGAGTGTTTTCTCCTTTTCCTTCTAAGCATTAATGCTCTGAACTGTGACTTGGTGCGTAATGTGGTTTGTAGACAAACTGCAAGGATTGATTTTCCTGAAGTGGGCTGACCAAATGATGAGTGTATTGGGAAGCAGCACACACTTGTTTATTTGTTGTTCTACATTAAGCTATTTTTTTTATAAAATATCCTCATATCTATTAAAATAGTTTTAAAAAAATACAGGTTACTTTTAATATGCATTGCTGGTATGGTATATGTAGTTGCATAGCAGCATCTGCTCTTCTTAGAAGCATTCTGATAACTTTTAAAATTTTACCCAAGTGAGAAAATGTGAGCTTTAGCTTGGAGGGGCTCTTAACACTGTCTGCTGTTGAGAATTGCATTCTTATTTTGAATGTTTTGATATATTACTTTGGAATACTAAAGATATTCACAGGTGTTTTCACAAGTCATTAAATCATAGGTAAAGGATACCAGGAAGGTGACATTCAGACATTCTACATTTCACCGTGGAGCGTAGTTTGAATGTGGATTACGGTTGCAAAAAAGATGTGGAAAAAATTGCTTGTGACTGATGAAGAAAGACAAAGGATTGGGAAGATAAAGAAGAATGTTATGTCAAGACAGTAGAGGAGAGAGTCCAGTGTGTTCAAATTTTTAAAAGTGGAGCTAATGTGAAGTCAAATGAGAAACTTAGAGCACAAAAAATGCCCCTTTCCTGTACAGAAACTGTATGTACATATAAGTATACATGCATACATTTGCCTGTATATATGTATATACATTTGCACAGCCTATAGGATCAAATTAGAAATTTGCAACTCTAGAGCAAGCTGGGAATCTTTACATGAATGGTTTTACTCCTTTTTCCTTGAAACCTGACTCTATTATTGCCCAATAGGAATTTACTTGAAAACCAGATAGTGCTGCAGATGCTTTCTTGAAGACTCAATGATCAGAGATGAGTGATATTGAATATTGGGGTTATAAATGAATCATTTTATAAAGAAAATGCTAATGCTCCATTCACTTTAGAAAAAAAAATAATTCTGGTTATGTGGGCTGGAAGAAATACATTAATAACAAATTGATTTTATGTCTTGTGTTTTCCATTGACCTCAAAGAGACAAAGTTGCTACTTAACAGGGAAAAATCCTATCAGGTAATTAACCTATTATGACCAAGAAATATATGTGAGAAAAGAACATCTCAGAGAGAAGATAGCAGAACTGTAATATTTTGGCTCAAACCAGTAATAGCCAACATCTTCTTGCAAAAGTACAAATGTACAACTCTTTGATGTAATAAATCTTCTGTATTTCTGTTTTTAAGTGCAAAGGATGAAAGAATCTTCCTGAAGTTATGAGTGTTAAAACTTATTCATAGTGAAACCTGCTGCAGGATTATGGTGCTTTTTGGGTATTGCGATATTTTATATAACACTGAGTAAGAAAATGTTTTGGTTTGCATGAAATACAGCAATTTATTACCAAGGGCTAAGGGAAAAAAAGTGTTTTTTGTATGAATAGCCTCTTCTGTATTTATAGCATGTTGGGGTAAAGCTGAACTCATGGAGAAAATTTTATTTGCTATTCAGTATCCATTTCAGTGGTGAGTTGTGACTGCTGTGAACCCTATTAAATGGATACCCAGCAAAGCCATCATGATACCTACAGCAAAAATGTCTTCAAAAATGACTTCATTAAGTTGTGCTCTTTATGGAAACTATATGTGACATAGTTAGGCAACCTGCAGTGCATGTTTCTTATATAGCTTTTATGATTAATGCACTCCTGAACATACTATCATCACCTCCCTTGTGAGATATGTGTATATAAATGGGCTTAAAAATGAGTTTGCCACTAATCTCCATTCTAATGGCTTGCTTTTATTTTCTACTGCCACACCATTCTGGCACGCTTAAGAGGTACAATAGCTGAGTGGGAGTTTAATGAAGTCTTGGTATCAGTGAAGATAAAAGGGAGACACTGAGCACACAGAAGGACATAAGTATGTGTTTCTAGTGACTGATACAGCATGATTCAACTTGGCTGCAGTGACCATGAAGCGGGGAAGTTTAAGATCCTTAGGTCAGTGAGGCGGGAGCACGGCAAGCTCTCTACCCTGCTTGTCAGGAGAGCTGACTTTGGCCTCCTCAGGGATCTGCTAGGTAGGGTACTGTGGGATAAAGCCATGGGGGAAAAGGGGCCCAAGAAAGCTGGTTGATACTCAGGGATTGCCTCTTCCAAGACCAAGAACATTGTATCCCAAAAAAGAAGTCAGGCAGAAATGCCGGTGGCCTTTGTGGATGAACAAGGAGCCCCTGGACAAACTCAGACACAAAAAGGAAGCCTACGGAGGATGGAAGCAAGGATATATAGCTTGAGAGGCACACAGTGAGATTGCCCAAGCAGCTGGGGATAGGGTTAGGTAAGGTAAAGCCCTGATAGAATCAAATCTGGATGGGGACATCAAAGGCAACAAAAAACCCCTTCTATAGGTATGTGGGTTATAAAAGGAAGACTAAGGAAAATGTGGCTCCTTTCCAGAATGTGGTTTCCCAGGACATGGAGAAGACTGAGGAACTCTGTAACTTTTTTGTTAGGTACATGAGATGGCAATGTGCTCATGTCCTTGCTTCCTCTGCGGACTTCTTTTTGTGTTTGAATTTGTTCAGAAGCTCCTTCCAGTAGACCAGGTTACACAAAGCCCCAACCAGCCTTGCCTTGAATACTTCAAGGAATGGGGTATCCACAGTTTCTCTCGACAAGCAGTTGCAGTCTTTTCACCATCTTCACAGTAAAGAATTTATTCTTAAAAATCTAATCTAAATCTTTCTAAATCAAAATCTCTTTCAGCTTGAAACCATTTCCCCTTTTCCTATCACTGCATGCCCTTGTAAAAAGTCCCTCTCCAGCTTTCTTGTAGCCCCCTTTAGGTCCTGGAAAACTATTATAAACTCTCCCCAGGGCCTTCTCTTCTCCAGGCTGAAAAGCCCATCTCTCAGTCTGTTATAGCAGAGGTGATATGCTCCCCGTTTCCCTGGTCATTCCTGTGTCCCCTCCTCTGGACCTGCTCCAACAGGTCCATGTCTTTTCTGCACTGAAGCCTCCAGAGCTGCAGTTGAGTAGTTTTTGTCCTTGGGGGTTTTTAAGAACTCTTGAACAACATGGTCTACCTCAAAGCTGGCCCTGCTTTATGAGACCTTCTGAGGTTCCTTCCAACTTGAACTATCCTAGGATTGTATGATCCTATCAAGCATGTATTCTTGAGAGTCTTCTATGGGAATGAGCACTGGCTGGCTTGTTGTTACGCACTCCTTCCTTAACTCTTAATATGTGCTAGACAGGTAAACCAAAAGGATAGAGGCACAGAACTAGGACTGGAACTGAGTGGGAATCTGTTCCCAGTAATCCTAATCATGCTTACATTTTACATCTACAGTTCCTATACAATACTCCTGGATATGGTGAGGTGTGGAGCTGGAGTGGTACCTGGCAGTGCACCACTAGAACAGAATGATCACTGTGCTCATATGTGGAGGATGAAGCCTTCACAGATCACAGTGGCCTGAAGGTTGAAGACAAAAATTGCAATATACATATAGCCTGTTTAATTCTTACACCTCTATGGGGACTCCAGCACATTTCTAGGAAATGTAAATTAATTCAGTTACATCACTGACTTTAATATAATCATGCTAGGCATACTCTTGCATAGTGTAATTTTTTTCTGTAATCTGGTCCTGTTTTTATGTTTATCTTCATCTGTACAAAGCCTGTCACAATAACTGTCATGGCTGCACGGGTAGTTGGTACTGTAGGATTTTCAGGTGCTGCCTGGCTTAAATGTGAACTGTGGCTTTGAAGAAAAAAGCAATCTCGTGGGAATGGCATGCTGCAGCACCAAACCTGTCATCTCATACCTAGGCTACTCAAAGCTTATATTTAGGTGGAAAGCAGATTACTAACTAGAGGAAAAGGCACTTAATGCAAAAGGCCATTGTACCTTTTCTTCCCAGGTAGAAAAAGCCTTTTCCTCAGTGCTTGGAGCTCTGCTGCAGTGCCTGCCTGCCTGTCTGGATGGTGGGTAGACTCAGGGAAGCTGCACAAGGTGATAATGGGTCCCCTTTATTCTGACATTTCATTATCCACCTAAGTGTAATCCAAATTTACAAGATGGAGCTATCAAGAGTAATTATTTTCAGTGCAAATCCAAGATAAACGAGAGCTGCAGTGCATCTGTTGTCAGGGGTTTAAACAGTGATTCTCTCATGTTAGTATACAGGCTCACTGCCATCCCCCACCTTATTAAATACATGAAAAGCCACATTTCTATACCTTAGTTGTTGTTTTTTTTTACTTGGAGATGTATCAAAAATGATGAAAACATTTTGAGCCTAGGAAAAAAACTTACATATTTGAATGCATAAACTGCTATTTTTTAGAATTCTGAAGCGACGTTAATTTTTTCTCTCATGTGGGCTTATAAGCCTGGAGAGATTTTAAATTAAAAGTGGAAGAGAAAACTTGCTTTTTACTTGAGTTCATGAAAGCTCTCTTAGTTCTAAAACTAAATTATGTATGAAGCAGTAAGGTTCTGTATTGTCTATTAAATTCACATGACAATTCCCTTTTTAAAATTTTACACAGTATTCAGGTGAATAGATAGTATATGTAATCTATTCCAGACTTCTATGAACCTGCTGCTGACTTTAGGAATTAAATGTTTTGACTGTTCCTGTCCCAGGAACAGGATATTGACACCATATTCATTTAGATGGACTCTGCATGTTGGAAGTGCTGTGAATTCCAAGGATAAACATGTGATGGTATTATGAAATAGTATTAACTTTATTATCTGCCAAGGGTTTCTTCTCTTACTTTTGGCCACACAAACAAGGTCAGCTGGAAGGAGGGTAGAGCATGACAGACGAAGCTGGGACTGGCTTGGAAGACACTGCAGCCACTATTGTGAGTCATTCTCTTTTAATCATGAAGGCAAAGTCCTATGGGCATGTGGGATGATACATAAAGAAAGGCAGAATTTTGCGTGCTGTGGAGGAGCTGTTCATTTGTTACAAACATTCAGCTGACTTCAGTGGAGTGGTGCCAATTTCTGTTAGCACAGGCGTTGGTTCTGAGGATACATACATGCGTTCATAAACAGTCGGAGTCCTTCTCCAGGCTGCAGAAAGCAGCAACCAAGTAAGTGATGCAGCTAGGATGGGATCCAGCCACCTTTGTCACTCTTCAGCCTCTGTAGCCAAGTGCCTTTTTTGAGCTGATTTGGCAATGATTGATATAATACACAGAGCTTAAAACTAGTAGCATCTATTAATGTGTAATATGTGTTCTGTAGAAAATGCTGCTAAATTAAAAGACAAACTGTTATCTCGTGAAATAGAGATGTTCATGATATATGGTTGAAAAATACAGCTATGTAATATGTGCCTTTGGTTCAGCAGATTTCATGAAAGAAAGGGAAAGAATCAGCACTCTTGAGAACCTCTGCATGAACCCAAATGGAGTCACTCTTGGATGAGCTTATGGATATTCTGCTACTAATTTATGAATGTCAGCTGGGCAATCTAGACTTCTTATACACACTGTGGTCCTCTGGATGAGTAGAGGAATCAAATGGCTCTTGTGATAACTGTAAAAATAACTTAAAGTTTCTTGAAATTCAGCAAGGAGAGGGTTCACTGAAAGGCAGCATCCTGGACGGGATGTACCAGTGGTAGCTGCGCCTTGTGGGGTGGGAAACGTTTTGCAGGATACCTCGCTAGAAGCTGGAAGAAAAGATTAATATACACTATAGCATGGATGGATGGATGGATGGAAGATGGATGGATGGATGGAAGATGGATGGATGGATGGATGGATGGATGGATGGATGGATGGATGGGTGTCAGGCAAATCCTCTGGAGTGTGGCATTTCCCAGGTGCATTTCTCATGTGGAGAGGCACTTTGAAGACAGAAGAGTCTACCCTGAGAGAGGCTCTCCAGCGCCTGGAGGAGTGGAGCTGCAGAGCTGTGACATCAGGACATGCTGTATTGTGGCAGTCACTCTTTGGTGCAGTCTGGATGCACAATACGATGTTGAGAGTGATGTGCCTTATCAAACAACACGATGTTGTGACCCAGCATGGGCATGTAGCAATCTGTTTATTGGATATTTCATTAAATAACATGTTTGCCTGAGTAGTAAAATGCATTTCTTAATTTGCCATTTTTAAGATAGCTGTTCTTTGAATTAAGCTTGTGAATAACCTTTCTTTTACAGTCCTGTGATTCCTGCACTGGAACTGTAACTTCATTTCTTTTTGACCTACATTTGTATGAGTAGAGCAGTTGCTTAAATTGTGAAATCCATTTATTTTTTGTCTTACCATTTCAATTAGTAGGTAGTTGCAGAGCTCTCTTGTTGTAAGAGTGTAATGTTGTTTTCATAATTGGCTGGATGGTGTCTAGTGATTGATTTCAGTTCCAACACAATCTCTTCATGCTTTTTTATCCTAACATACAGCCCTATAGCACCTATCAGCCTCATCCTCCTCCCCCAGAGCTGTTCTGCTAGAAACCTGTGCTGGATTTCTTTTGTCCTGTGTAGGCAGCAGGTTTTGTGCCCTGATAGGGGACAGACTGAAAAACGCAAAATTATCATCACCTCTGAGCATCACAAAAGAGGAGAATAAGCACTTTCGAAGCAGAAAGTGACTACATTTTTCTTTCCCTTGCTGTAATAGTAGCAGATGGCACTTGTGGACCAGAATAATTTGTCCTTTGAATAATGGTCCTTGCTAAGGAAAGCTTAATTTTGTTTTTTTCCCATGTGTGAAAAGTTAATTTTTTAAAAACTTAAACCCACATGTAAATCCTTCTATTTACCTGCATTTTGCTGGTTGCTTTCTTACCAATTATTATGGTTCTGGTTTTCAAAGCATTCTGTGTAATATTTGTTACATTAAGGTTTGCACCAAGAGGATTTATTATCAGGAATTTAAAGAGATGTTAATACAAATGCACATATGTGCACACATTTGTTACCAGTGATGCTTGAGTTGCAAGTGGTCACTTCATTTGCCTATTACCACCAAACTCATTTTGATTTCCTTGTTTTGCTTAACTTCAGCCAGTTTATTACAATTTGCTATGCAGCTTATGAGTCAGGCCAGTGCCCCAGAAATGAAGGGTGAAACCACTTGGTTTGCAAAAGCAGCTTCTGGAACTCCTGACACTGTGAAGTTTCTCTTTACACTTATGCCAACAGGAGTGAGAATGAAAATAAACTCCTTTGCAAATTAAAGGCACTTCTGAATTAACTTTCTGCATGGGCTTTATCTCTGGTTGAGATGGTGGTCCACCTATGCCTGTCTCCTTTTCTACTCAGCACCTTGGGTAAAGGATTCTCTCTTTCAAGAGAATTCTCAGCTTTCATATGTGGAATGCCCTTATTTTGGTGCTGAAGCACCACAGAAACTTTGTGGTGTTATAACCAACCACTGAGATTTGGAAAGTCACTTGATTTTCACCTGACCTGGACTTTCTCAGCTCTTAGGTTTTTTAATGTGTGTATATCTTTCTTTCTATCTATCTATCTATCTATCTATCTATCTATCTATCTATCTATCTTTATATAAATGTTATAATTTGATATAAAATGCAAATGATAAAACCTTAATGTATAGTTTTATATTTAAAAGCAATCTAAAGACATATTTGTACAGAAACCTTTATCAGGAAATCAGGAATAATTAAGGAGAGGAGAAAAGAAGAGTTAGTTTTAGATTGCTTGTTAGGTGCATATCTGAAATACAATATTGCTTTATTACTTAGTTAAGGACAAAATGAATAAATAAAAGTAAAGACTAAACAATATTTTTTCCATTAAGAAAGGTTTTCTGTCTCAGGGAGTTAACCAAATCATAAAAATATTTCTGTAAACATCTCACCAAAGAAATTTCACTTTTGCACAGTTAGCACTATTGCAAGCTTTTTTCTATTTATATTTGAGGGTGGTTTATGCCTTTTTAACTGTGCAAGACCTACTGGAAAAAGCCTAGTCAGTCATAGAGAAAATTATTGATTTTTCTGTACGTTTAAGTTCACTGGTGTGGAAAGGATGGTCTTACACTTCTAAAATATTTTTCAAATGTAAACAGCAGTCGACTTTGACCAGCCTGCTTTTGAGTTTGCTCAAGACCCAGCACCCTGGAGGCAGAAAACTGTAGCAGTAGGAATAATACAATATCCCTGTAAAAATAGAACAAAGACTGTAATAACAGAAATAATATCTGGCCTCTATACTGTAAATATAAAAACTACCTACACCATGATGTCCAAACACTTTACAGAAAAGATGGGTGTTAGTCCCCCTGCTATAAGGGAGAGGAAACTGAGGCTGAGGAGGCTGGGGGCACTTCCTTGAATTTGCTACTTGGACCATGGAAGAACTAGGCTTATAAACTGACTCTCTAATCCCAGTCCAGTGAGCTGCCCTTGAAACTGCTCTGAAATGAGATAATGATGTTGGTGATTACTGTGTTTTGATCTGAGAATGCAGTGGTAATGGATTGCATATCGTACACTATCATTTTATGCAATTTTCCAAACATTTATAAATAATTCAAACTTCAGGTTGGATGTGGCACATCAAAGTTTATCTTGCCATATCCTCTTTTTGCATCAAAGGAACACTGGAGACAGTGCTGACATGTTACAGCCATTAAATAAAAAGTGAGATTTGTAATGAATGACATTTGAGTATCAGAGTTTGGCTTAAATTGGTAAAGTAAGAGCTTTACTGATAAATCTGGTTAGAGCACTGCCATCCCAAGGAGTATATTGACACTGTAAACCTTTGTCATTTTAAAGAAAGACTAAAGGCTGTTTTTGACAAGATGAAAGAGGGTTGTTTGGTAGAGAGGGCAGGGTTCTTTACTGTGACCATTCCTCTTAAATAATATGTCATTATTTTAAACAACATGTTATATATGTCAACTTACATTGAAGTGGAAACCGCTGCTTTCAGCAAAAGGAAGCATCATCCTAGACTCCAATTGAAAAAACAAAGCAACTCCAAACTTCAGATTTGATTATATTACAGTGTAAAACTAGAAATGTTTGAAGATACTTTTGACCTTCAAGCTCTTTTGTTAAATATGGGAACAACAAATGACGTTGCTAAATGTTTAAAGTTGCATGAACAATCACATTTTCAAATGGATTGTTAAATGTTTAAAGTTGCATGAACAATCACATTTTGAAATGGATGTGGTACAGACAAAGTCTAGAAACACTTAGGAGGGATTCAGAAGGTAGAACTGCCTAATAAATTAAGAAAGAACCCGGCATAAGCAGTGACTGGCCATGGTACATTGGCTGAAACCAGCATGTTTTCTTGTTAGTGACACAGAAATGGAAACAAAACCCATTCCATGAGATGACACTTAAAACTACTGTCGGCTGTTTTAAACTTGGAGAGATGTGTTACAGGCATGCAAACTTCCCTGGAGAGCATGTGAAAGAAGTAACGCAGAAGAAACCAATATGGAGAATCCTGTTAGTGGGTGAAAATGCAATACCTCCTGTGACTGGAGATTTGGAAGTAATGAAATTTCAATCAATCGATTATAAGGCTCTGTGGGAGAGAAATGCCATTTTCAGTGAAAGCAAAAGAGATGTTCTGTTTAAACTGTCTGGATGTTATTAATACACCATGATTGCTTTTTTAGGTATTGTAATAATTTTTGCAGCAAAGAAATGTAGAGAAAAGACCTGCAGGGATCATTAGTTTAATCTGTTGAAATGTACAGTGCTCCACTGCCCTCTTTTGCCATGTACCTGGAAGAGCAGCAGCTGCAGGAGCAGGTGCCACCACAGCAATGGGTGCCTTTTTCTTCCAGGGCCCGTGCCTTTTGAAGGGGACCAGTGACAGCACACAAATGATCCTTTGGGAATCTTCTCTTTCATATTGCAAAAGGAAAAATACTTCGAATATGACCTCTTCATTTACATGCCTAAGGACCAAATATTCATTCTTCAGTCCTGTAGATTTTCCAGTGAAGTCTTAATGGATACTTAGAGTTTGATCCCAAGCAAATTTGTTCAGAAGGTACTGCTATGCAAAATACTTAACAGGGATGCTGAAGAAATGAAGTTTAAAACTGCATCAGGTCTTACCCTCCACATGCATTCAGCTGGGAACCAAATCAATCTGCTTAATATCTCTTTTGTAAAAGTATTTTGCAAAGGAGGAAACCACCATAATAGTTTACTATCTATCTGTCTTGCTTAGCATGTTAAAAAAATTCTGTGCTGGCCTTTCAAAATCTTCCTGTTAGGTGAAGAGGGTGCACTTGAATAATTATGTTTATCGTTGTCTTTTTATTTTTCACAGTTGACAGTATCCTCTAGCAGCTTGAAAATTATTTTGGTTTTCCTACTTCCTATTTTCACACTGAAATCTGTGTAGAAAAGGAATAGCCTTGGAGTATTGGTGCCTTACTGTCATGCCAAGATATAAATTCTTTTTTGATTTTGCATAAGCATCACTGACAGTGAAAACACAGATCTTGGACCAGTTTTTATCTGTCAGGCTTCCAGCAAAGTTTGTAGAGAATAATAATGAACAAATTAATCCATCCTAAACTAGACTTATCTCCTGGCTAAGCTTGTCTGTCTGCATTTTTACAGCAAGCACTTTCATTTTTGTATTTTGTGGGGAAATGAGCCTCTTATGCATTCATTATTTGTACAAAAGTATATATATGTGGAAACATATAGAAGCATATGACATGGAAAATCTTTATGTTTGTACGTTGCATGTTACATGCTCTTACACCATTTTTTGGGAAATTATTAGACTCTCAATTGCAAAATCTGGCTTATAGCATCTAACCAAGGTTTGCTTTTACTGTGAAGAGGTAATAAACATTCTGAGGATTTCTGACTTTTATTTCTGTACTTGTCTATGGTAACTCATTTGTTGCTGTTGAAAATAACCACTCACATATTTTCAATTGATATTTCCACCAGTGAAAAAGTGGGTACCCACTGCTGTATTAAAGTCTGGGAGCAGGGGAGATGCATGGAAGAAAGGGAGAAGAATATTGGGAGGCAAAAGAACATTGCACAGAGAGAGCTGTTTCAAGGAGGCAGCAAATCTAGAGAGATTCAGAGTGCACTTTAGGAGCATGAAGGAGTGCTAGGACATAAGGAAATGGACACTACTGAGCTCCTTTCTCTCACTGATCACATCTACCTTTGGCCCCAGTGAATTTTGAGATTTTATGGCTTTATCAACATACCTGCCTTCCTCCAGCAGTCTCTTAGGAGACTGAAGAAGGAGCTCTGGCTGCAGCCCAGCTGAGTCCTGGACATGAGCAGGCAGGGCTTGTAACACAGCAGCCTGACAGATCTGTGAAAGTTATCTTGTACTTGGCAGCTTTGTGATACCAAACATGTTGAGATAACAGACATCACAGAATTCACAACAAACTATGATATCCTTTCTCTGGCCTTGCCTTGCCTTGCTTTGCCTTCCATTTTCTTGGCTTGGCTTGGCTGGGTTTGGCTTCTTTTCTCTTGCCTGCTCCATCTCCCTTTATCTACAGGTGGCAATTCCTTACTGACACAGTCTCTCAAGGTCTTTGAAATGCTTGAGTTCGGTTGCAAAGGTTCCTTTTTTTTATTTTAGGAAAAACCTTCTTTCAAACCAAAAGCCCAGAAAGCTAAATTGCACTTTCAGGGTACTCATCTGACTCACTGTCAAGCAGTATCTTTTTTAAGTCCTAATTTTATTTTACTTAATGAAGATAAAATGTGTCAAAAACGAGCACCATGACACAGCAACAACATTGCAAAGCTGGAGGGAGTTAACTACCAATGCCTGGGATTAATGGAAAGCATCTACATTAGTGTTTTGATTTGGATCATGAGCATGTAGTTAAAATGAGACTGCTGGTTATTGCCATTTTGCAGACCTTGGATCACATCACACACCAATCTCCCAGTGAGTGTCAGAGTCATTCTTTTTGAGCAGCACAGAGTGCAGTCTAGAAGCTCTCCTGATGTGCTCCAGCTATCATTTACTAGAGATACTGGTCACACACAGCTGCCAGAAAAGTATGGATATCTTTTGGAAGCTACAGAACTTTCTAGAAGCTCGAAATTTAAGTGCTTCAGCCTCTATCTACCTCTGAGCTTACTCCACAATGTTGGTTAGGATTGAATCCACAAAAGTAATTTTTCCCATGTTTTGTAGGATTTTCAGCTGTATGAAGCAATCATTGGTGGAGTCCAGAAACTGCATCTGTAAACTCAGTCTCATGACATTTGGGCAGCTTGTATACCAGCAACTGAAGCTCTCCATCATGGGTATTTTGTATTTGATGACTCTTCTTTATCTAGCAACATCGTGTACTTGATAATATTTCTTAGTTCTAGAAGTATATAGCAGTAGCTGTAAAATCTAATTTAATTATGGCTAGTATCTGGAAAATACTAAACTGTTCAAATTTTGTGGTTTTATAATTTGAGAATTTGTGTCATTTTAGGTATAGATTATTCTACAGTTCTGTTCTTTATAAGCCCATAGCTCTGATCTATTAAGCAGTTATATACTTGGCCCTCTGGGTTGCTGTTATTCTGCCAAGTGATTGTTTTTATATTATAAATGCACAATATTTTGTGGGTGCAGCTGTGGAAAGATGCAAAGGACATTAGATGTTTATATCCTGCTGAACTTCAAAGGAGGCTGATTCCAAAAAATGTCAGGATTTTTTAGGCATTCCAATATAATGGACAGTAAAAGGATAGCAATAAACACCAAATTATTCAGAATTCAAATAGGATGTTTACAGAGGCTGTCAAAAACAAGTGGGATAATTGTCTACTAACAGAACTGCATACAAATTCCATCGATTATTAAAAAGTTATGTAAAAAAGACCTGCACATAATCCTTAGGTCAGAATAATGGTCTGATCCTCTATAAAGAATTTTGGATATTTGTAGCCAGTTGAGAAACAGCTGATGAAAACCATCTGTGTAGCTAGCTAAAGAGACAATACATCCATAAATAGACAATAGATGTGTAGGGGAGAAAGGATGCAATTCTTTAATATATTGAAGCAAGGAATCCCACTGTTGCCATTCAGTAAGTTGCCTGTTTAGCTATGGTTAATTACTGATACAAACAGTAGAAAAAGATGTCTTTGACTATCTGAATTATGAGCAAATGAGTAGTAGCACACTTTTAAAAATATAAAATCATATCGGATAATGCCGCATCTTTCTGAGGGACAAAAAATAAAGTTACTAGACATTGAAAAATGTCTAGAGGGTAATAAAACATTCTACATTGTGTCTCTCAAAGCACTGTGTTGAAAAAGAGAAGACTGATTTTGGTACAGTAAACACTTGTACTAACATTGACAAACAGCTTACTGGAGGACTGCATTAAAGGTGGCAGGTGTTAGGAGTTAGACAGGAACATTTGTAGTGAGATGGATAAAAAAAAATTGCAAGGTCTAGTTTATTTCACATCTCATGAGTGGTCTGATTTGACTGCAGATTCCTTTGGCCAGAAGCATCCTTGGTCTTGTGTTTACCTGATAGTAGACGTCCCTTGGGTTACAGGGTGGTAATAATAATTCATTCAAAAATCAAGGATGTGTTCTGCAAATTTCACTTTCCCCATTTTCAAGACAAAAATTGCTGTGCAGGATTTAGTTCAGGTTCATTTCCTATAATGTTCAGGGGCCTATTCCACTGGACCTATTTTGTGGGATTCATAAATAATAATTTTTAAGATGTCCACTCTTCCTTGGATCTTCTATCTTGAGTGGCAGCAAGAGATGTCTCAATCATCAAATTTAATTACCTTGGATTACTATCTCTAGAAAGGTCTATCATTCTCCATCAGCTGAACACCATTAATTAAAACTTTTTTTTTTGCTTTCCCTTCTCCCTAGAGGAACACCAATGAATGCCAACTTTTCTTCTTAGATCTATAAAGATCCACTGCCTCTAGTGAGGTCTTAATATCTACCCTTTGATGAGAGAATTTGATCCTAAGATGTGTCCAATTACAGAAGTATCCAAAGAAAGAGTCACTTCATAAAGGAGCTTTTCTGGGAGTTACTGGTGAACCACTGTGATTTTTTTCATGCAGTCACTACTTCCTTACTTCTGAAGCCCAGTGGTTTTGCTGAATGTGTGACATTCATTAGAAAGCAATGTGCTAATCAGAGTACTTCTGTTTCATGTTAGGTGTTCCTTTTTTATTACAGTGCTACCTGACATTTTGCTTGACATTTTAGAAGCTGGATAGAAATTTTTCACTTTCAGTCTTTATCATGCTGAATGCATGTCAGTGCTCTGTGGTTTCCATAAAAAAAAAATCAGGGAGCATATTGTTATTCCTGTGATGAGGGAGATCCTGGGGCTCTATAGAGGTTTACTGGAATCACTGGATCTCTGTAAAAACTCTGGTTCCATCTTTTTAATTTTCTTAGGATCATCTTTAAGTTTTTGAAGGTTGTGATAATCCAAATGTAGCTTTAGAGCAGTATGAGAAACCTCAGTATGTGTGGATCCCATCAAAGATCCAGTAAACAAGAAATACAAATAAAAATGAGACAGCGATATAAAAATATAATTAAAATGGCTTGAATGACTAACTTCTGTGTTGGTGAAAACACATGGATAATTTAACAGAAAAATTGCTGTAAATACTGTGATAGTGATGACCACTGTCATGTTTGTCAATGTTGAGAATCCTCAATTTTGACTTTCTGATTTCATCTGATTCCATTATCCTCCCCATACTTTTAGGAAAAGTGTGTGTCTAATGATCAAGATTGGAGAAAAAAGTAGCATTTTACCATCTTGAAAGGTTCACAGCCTCAGTAACAGATTAGAAAAACAATTCTTAAAATGCTAATTTTAAAGAATGCTCTTTTAGTCTGAAGATACTATTTTGACCCCGACATCTGTTAAAATGCACCAAGAGAAGTCAGGTTCACCCAAGCCTCACATGCAGATGGTGGTTTGGGGTGGACTCTCCTGCCCAGCTGGGGCTGGTGATGGGAAGCAGGATCTGGGGAGAGCCTCCAGAGGGAGATGCTGCCCAGCGAACGTGCCACCAGGGCGTAAAGAGGCGCCTGCTCCATGGCTCTGCCTTGGCTTTCCTGGGCTCCTGGGGCCTGGGTGCAAGCCAAGCACTGCTGGAGCTCACGGCCCTGAGTGCTTGGCTCTGGAAGTCCTGGTTTACCAGCATAGGTCGCTGGAGAACTTTATCTCCCATGCTTGTTTTTGTTACTTCGAGTGCTGCTTGCAAGGAAGTTGACAATTTCATGAGATACTTGGCATTAAAAGGGTCTCTGTGCTGTAGCCAAGTGCTTACTTTTATGAAAACCCATATTTAGCTGGCACTTTGAAGTCGATGAGTGTTTAGATCAAACTGTAAGGGCAACTCTAGGGCTTCCCAAAGGGCACCTCTGGAGCACTTGAGCAGAGCAAGAGCAGGAGATGCCCCAGCACCAGTGGAGGCCCACTGAGGAGCACTTTGGGGGTTGTGTAGTTTGGAACTTTTGCAATATGTCCTGTACCTGTTACTTTTCAGCACTTGTTCAGGCACAGGCTGTGTGCTGAACTTTGTCTGGAAATCAGCAATATCACTGTACTACTCAGCAGTTTGGCAACACACTGAAAATCCCACCATTAGCTTTTCCGTGTGAGCATGTCCCTGCTCACTACATGGGCTCAGATAAGCTTGTTAAGTGATGGAGACTGACATTTGCTCCTGGAGAGAGAGGCCTCTATTTGGAAAAGTTATCAGATATTAGAATGATTCATCTTCTACTTGAGGCTAACTGTTTAGCTTTCCTTCAAGTCAAATTATGCTGTTGGCATGAAAAACAGGGAAGGCAGGCAGAGTAAGAGAAAGGACAACTTATAATTAAAATCAAGCTTGATCTTATACCATACTTCATTATACCAGTGAAGAAAATGGCTGGTTTTACTTCCAAATATTTAGACACTCCAAGCAATATTCATCCATAGCAACGCAGCTTTAGACTAAGCAAGAGCTAGTATTACAGTAGGAAGATTAGCTAAGTAGTTTTAAATGCTCTTAAATGGCAACATAATCTTTGGAAAAAATATACTGTGGGTCTTAAAAAATTGACATTGGCATAGTCATGAAGTGGCAGCTGACCTGCAAGTGTGGTGTTGCTTAGCAATACTTCACCATCAGGCAAATTGGGAAAGTGGGTTGGAATGATTTACCCCAGGGAAGAGATAAATGCTAATTTTCTCTAGAAGATTCAGGTTACTGTGGTTATTAGGAAGGATATTAGATCATAAGCACCTCTACACCTCTTCTTCCTTTTTTTTTTTTTTTTTTTAAGGTATTTAAAAGTACTTCTCCTATGGAGACAGGATGTGAATGTTGGGGTTGTTCGGCCTGGAGAAGAGAAGGCTCTAGGGAAACCTTATAGCACTTTCCAACACCTAAAGAAGGCTTACAAAAGAGCTGGGAAGGAACTTTCTTCAAGGGCTTGAAGTGATAGGACAAAGAGGGATAGCTTTAAACTGAAAGAGGGATAGCTTTAAACTGAAAGAGGGCAGGTTTAGATTAGATATTCAGAATGAATTCTTTGCTATAAGGGTAATAAGGCATTGAAACAGTGCCCAGTGAAGTGAATGTCACTTGGCAGTTTGTGAATGTCTCATCCCTGGAAGTGTCCGAGGCCACATAGGATGGTGGCCCTGAACAACCTGGTATAGTGGAAGGTGTTCCTGGCTATGGCAGGAGGGTTGGAACTAGATGATCTTTAAGGTCCTTCGAACTCAAACCATTCTAAGATTCTGTGATTCCATGATTTTGAGAAAGATCATCAGTTAAAAAGCTAGTCTGTGAGAATCCAAGTGCATTTGCTTCCAGAACAGTAATTTCAGAAATGGTTGATACAAACAATACAGTTGGAGGGAAAGAATAATTAATAGCACAAAGGAAATTTTATTTTAATGCTTCTATAAACATTTTCATAGCCACTTAGATTTCTGGATCAGTTGCCACAGTCCCAACCCTGCCAGAGTCCCTGCAGGTAGGATGCTGGACCTGCCTGGAGTTCACCTGCTGCCAGAGGCTGTGCCAGCCCAGCTGAGCTCATCACAGGACCCAGATATGAATTAGCTGGTGGTCTGGGTTGAGACAGATGAGGCAGAAAAAGAAATTATTTTGAATTTGGAAACTTGGTGGCAAAGTTTGAGAGTTTAATAAAGATAAGAAGCTTCTTTCTCTCTCCTCATGTTTTTATGTGCAATCCACTTTTTATGCATCCATAGCAGTAGGTAAGGGGAAGCATTCCCCTTCCTACCTTTACTACCTTTACTTAGTAAGCATTCCCCTTACTACCCTTACTACGTTTTGCTTCACCTTGCTTGCCTAGTCCAGACAGATCTCTTACATTGTTTGAGAGTAAAGTGAAAGCTTTGTCTGTCAGACTTTCTTGTTATACTGTAGGAGACACCTGATGCAGTGATGCCTTCTAGTGTACTGTGTGGCTGACAGGACAGCTTTGCACAATACGTGACAGAGGTGCTGTGCGCTCTCCTGTTTACCTAGAAATTTTTCCTGTGTCTTAAAAACCACAAGAAAAGATAGTTGAGGTTCCATCTACACCCTCCCTCTTAAAACTGCTGGTTTTACTGCTGGTGGTAGACAGGCAGTTTAATTGCACTTCCAGAGCATAGGAGCTATAGGTGTGCCGAATCTGTTTGTATAAAACACATAGATTCTATTTATGCCTTCCCACCAAGATCTGCACAAAGCCTAAACCCAGACTGAGCTCTCACTTCCAAAGGTTTATGTATGAAATTAATATTTCACTCTAATTGAGCTTGTAGCACCCCAGAAATACATCCACCCAACTGAGAGGTGCAGCATGTTTGTAACATGTGACACATGAGCTGCTCAGTACAAAGATCTTGAAAGCTGAAGCATGGTATAGGTTAGAGTAGATGGTATATTCTGAACTGTAATACATATATTGTGTGATGGATTTCCATGGAGAGTATTACCACATTATTATGTGGTAGCTGCCCATAGAAAATAAACACAATAGCTTTTCATTTGCTGGCTCCTTTAGTGCAGGGTCAAAGAGAGAAAAGGATTTTATACTGCTATTGCTTAAGCTGGAACTCTGACGCTTCTGTAGCAGATGACAAATTATTTTCTAGGCACATTTCTGAGTTCATTTAAACTGAGAGGTAGCTGTTATCTTTCTGTAATATCAGAATGTTTGTTTGAGGAATAGTTATTTCTCTCCTTAAAAGTGACATAAAGTATGTGAGAGCAGGATGGAGAGGGTCAACTACAGACTCTTTTGTGCAATAAATAACTCACAAGTCATAACTCATCTCTTTATATAAGTATCCAGAAAGTTTTCAGCACATTTTTGTCTTGACCTTTTAGCACAAACAATAGTACTTCTGCTTGCTAGGCAACTGATTTTTGCCCATCACTTGAGAGGTTAAAATGAACTAGCAGTGATTTTTTACCACTGTTCCAGAGGACTGCAGAAAGAAAAGGTATTTAATTGAATGCATAGCTTCAGGGAATTATTAACTGCTACCATGAAAATAACAGAAAATATTTCAGAACCCCCAACCATGACAAATGTGGTTTTTTTGCCAGTGTACCATTTTAATGATAATTTCAAGAGGAGACAATCAGAACTGCAATCCAGAGAGCAGTTTGAGGCAAGAAGCAGTGGGAGAGTTTCACAGTTCCTTTCAGATAAGAAATGTAAGCAACATACACATGTAGAAAATAAATTAAAATGCACCATTAGAACTCCTCTCCTAAGTAAGGTAGTGAAGAAAATCCTCACCAAAATGTATCTAAAACTTGCTGTGGATGTGTATTTTTCTACTGTCATCACTGCAGCTTCCTTTGACTATGACAGTACAAACCAGAACCAGACACTATTAATGATTTAGTAACACTGAGTGATGTGACTGTGCATGTTTTATAAATATTTACATTTTGTCTTTATTAATACAGGTTTTGCTAAGCTGACAAATTACTGATTTCAGTAGGGAATGCAGGCTTCTGTTTGACCCCCAAGTAATAGAGAGAAAATTAACCTCCTTACACATAAGTAATAGTAAAACACTTTAATCCAAAGTTAATACAAACTCTAGTCATATTCCCATCTTCATACAGACTTTGCTTTTGCAGGGTACTGTGCAGCTTCACTTTCTTGGATGAACTGTGCAGAACTCCATCAGTGTATCTGCCTAACAAATGCTCCCTGAAGAACCGTGAAGATCCTGAACAAAGGTGTTTGCAAAGGCGCCTCGTTAGCTTGCACGCGTCATCCGTGCCCTCAGTGCCAATTCACGGCCATAACCTCCTGCTTCCTCCTGCCTTCAGCTCCAGCACTGGGCAGGCTGGGCAAGGCTGCAGAAGCAGGCATTTGGCTCTGGGGGTCACAGTGTTTACAGTGTCCCTTCCTCAAGACATCAGCCATCACACACGAGCGTTAACTGCTTGCCCTTCTCCAGCCCGGAAGAGGCACCTGCGGAGCAAGACGTTCCCTTGAACTGAAGTGAGAAGATGGACAACAAAGTGTAATGTTCCTGAGTTTGCCAAAAATATTTTACTTGCCAAACAACACAGTTTTCATGGGCTGAGAGACTTTTAGCAGAGAGGAACTGTGGAGCAGGAAATCTGGGATGATTTTGCTGTGCATATCAGGCGGTGGCCAAAACCAAAGTAGCTGTGCTAACATGTGAAAAGTCATCTGATGAAAGGCCACTGCCAAACAGGCCCAACTCGGAGGAGGAATAGCCTTAATACATTCTTTTTCTTGGTTTTGGTTCCAGAAGATGTCTGTGTCTCATGATTGTAATAATACTCAATCATCATGCTATAATGAAGGGCTTTTCATGTAATCATCTGTAGAACTGATTACTTTGGTCTATACCCTTATCATGCTGAGCTTCCTGGCAAAATTCCCACTGACATCAGTAGGAGAAGGATTGGAACTTTCCTCAGCAGTTTACCGCTTTTGTTTGACAATACCATGCTTTTCAGACACTTCACAGTGGAGATTAAACATTTAGACTCTTAATGCCTGAAATATTAAAAAGGCTCTGTAGAGATAACACACTTATTCTCAGAAGTCTAAGTTTCTTCTGGTCATTATTGCTTCTAAGGGTAGAGCACCAAAGCAAGGCATGAACAGGTATGGAAAAGCTTTTATCCAAGATGCTGAAAATTATAGACTCTCAAGGTGTCAAAAGGAAGGAAGATAGGAGATTTTATATTGTGAATGATATAGAAACATTTGGTTGCTTTTCCTTACTATAAAAAACCCCCAATTAATCAATCCAAACCACTAAAACTTCAAAAGATAATATACCCACAGATTTATTAATTATTTTTTAAAAATAGACTTCATTCTTTTCAGCCAAGTTTTGCCATTAACTCTGTAGGTACCAGGATGCCCAGGAGATTAGTGGGACCTGAAAAGGGATTGGACATTTATAGGGATAGTCAGAACACACATGATATGAACTCTATAAGCTCGTTTGTAGAGGTTAAGAGCTTGTTTTTCAAAATATTGAATGTATGTAATTCATTTTGACTTGAGTGGGAGTTCAGGGCATGCAGCAGTGCCAGAGAAGAGACCTTAATTTCCTGTCACAAGGCCCAAGTGTCTCTATATTTGGATATTCTTGCTTTTCATAATTTGCACCACAGTAGCAATTAAAGGATAACATTACAGGCAACGATCCCATTGTACTAGAAATAACAGTTGTTCATTACTCCAGAGGCCTTCAGCTCTAAAGCCAAGGCAATTATCGGAGACAGTTTATTGAAAAGAAAAGTGAAGAGCAAATCCCTGCAGTGCCCGTCTTTAGGCACCACAAGGAGGTACCTGGGTGTGGAGGCTGCTCTGTGGAAATCCTTTGCTTGTCCAACACACAGGCACCATCGAAGCAGTGGCAGAGGTGCCCCAGAGTTGCACAGGAGACACTGCAGCATTCCCTCTGGGGACTGTGTAGGTCAGGGCTGGGGAGCCCAGCCTGTGCCAGGCAGGGACAGGATGAACTGGGCTGTGGAGCTGCGGCTCTGGCTGTGGGGTGACACACACGACATCACCAAGCATTATTTTCCCCTACTGCCAGCAAAGCTTTTGATGCAGTTGCCTGTCAGAAGGAGAACAGCAGGTTAGTGTGTGCAGGGTTTTCAACTAACCAGGCATTTGTGAGTGTGGTCAGGAGAGCTGGTCCCCTCCCCCTGCAGCTGACGCATCTACTGTGAGGGTGTCACAGAAGACATCCTGCCTGATTACCCAGTTTCCAGACATGGAGAAGCAGACTAAGGGGCTACAGACACAGGTCAGGGAGTGCAGGAGAACTTCTCTACCTTCCAATAAGCATCATCTTCATGGGTACCTACACAGGTTTGCCTGTGCTGTGGTTTGCCATAAGACATGTATGTTTCCATAGTATCTTCATCTCATTTCTTAAGAATCATGCTTCACAAATACTTTCAAAAGGTCCAGTCTCAACTAATGAGTTGCAGGAATATTCTAAATTTGGTGGATGGCATGTGGAATTTTATGTCTACGTCTGCACTAGTTCAGCAGAAGCAGACTGGAGGAAAAGGGATCTGCTGCTCCAGGGGTTTTTACTTTGGATCAAGTCCATGGCATGGCCTGAACACCTGCACACCCAGGAGTGTCTCATGAAGGGCCTCTTCTTCTGTAGCCCAGATGCCTCCAGGGTGTAAGCCAGGCAGGCTGCTGGGGCAGGCAGGAGCTCTGCCTCAAGAAGAGTGTGCCTTGATCTGAACTAGCAGGCTGCAGCTGCACCACCCACTACCTGCACTCCCATGGGCATCAATTTTGTGGTCAGAAATAGACATAAAATTTGAGGTTATGCACAGCACTTTAGCTGGCCATTCTCTTCTGTGAACTGATGCACTGAGCCATTTTTCTAGAAGTATGACATTCTGAAGCCCAGTCTAAAACCCAGGGCTACGCTGCTTCTAATCCTAGTCCTCCTCTGAAATGCACATCTCTCTTTGTCCATCATTTTATCTGCTTACTTGCCTTGCCTGGGTTTTATGAGGATTCAGTTTTGTACATTAGTCCTAAGATGCGAAGGTTTCCATATAGGCACTGAAAGAAAAATAAATTGAAAAAAAAATTCACATACACTAGTAAAATTACTTTATCATTATATTAATATAAAGGGGAAAAAATGAAGGAAAGGAAAAAAGAAGGAAAGAAGACTTCATGATCAGAATATTGTCAAACAGAAGTGGAGCTGGAAGGTGTCAAAACCTTAGTTAGTATGCAGACATTTCCACAGTGCTTAGAATCTCCTCCACAACATTCTTGTTCAACATAAAAATCCTCTGTTTTGTGAGTTGAAAGAGTTAAATTTTCCTATTCCTTTCATGTTGACTTTGTAATTGCATTGGAATAATAAATTAAATGCTATGTTTCTACTAAATGCTGCAGATATTGATATATGTAGGGCAGTGTTTTGACAGTATCTATATGGAATACCTAAAAATCAGAATTTTTCAGACTTTTCTCTCTGGGAAGATTTTGATTTTTTTTTATTCTGATTCAGCATGAAAACAAATGTTGAAATATTAATGTTTCCCCAAGCGTGGAAATTCTTACTGGTTGTAATTATAATTATCCTAAATACTTTTGTTTCTTAAGCCAAATAGAGCAATATCAGCTAGAATATGCTGGCCTACATGTTGTAATCTATTGAAGTTCACATCTTATGCTTTTTATTTGGGCAATTTTCCTTAATTTTTATTTTCTTACTGTGCATGCAACTTTTGCAAGACACATTTATTCTAAAATAGCTTTTAGTAATTTAAATCTTTTGCTCTATTGTTTCTAACATCAGACATTTTAGCAATGGGATCTTAAAAAAGCATAAAATGTCTTTGACTTTTTATGACAACATTTGTTTGATCTGTTCCCTTCTTGCTTAGGTTATGAAATTAGAGAAGAATAGGCTATTGATAACCAAAGAAAAAATATGTATGGAAAGTTTTAAGATTTTTCCAGTAAACCACTCAAGTATGAGCTCAATTTTTTTGGTGTTTTTTTTTTTGTTTTGTTTTGTTTTTTGGTTTTTTTTTGGTTGGTTGGTTGGTTTGGTTTGGTTTGGTTTGGTTTTTTGGGGTTTTTTGTGGATTTTTTTTTGGTTTTTTGGGGTTTTTTTTTTGGGTTTTGTTTGTTTTTTTGTTTGTTTTTTGGTTTTGTTTTTTGTATACTAGACGTTTTTTCTTAGGTATTACCTTTATTTTTTATGACTATGTCTAGAGATACTCATATCCCCAGGTGAGACCTGAGAGGATTTAAGGGGAAGAACACACCATCTGGAACATTTTTTTACTTTATACATTTACAACATGATTTAGCTGTAGCCATCAGCTCTGCAGCTTGGCTTGGGCTATGGAAGTTGACTGGTGTTTTTCTAGCTGCTGTCCCATAGGATTTATGGTTCTTCAGTCCAAATCTACCTTCCAGTTACCTGCAGTCCCACTGACAATTCATGACATTGCATGAGGTTAGTTGAGGATATCATTTGCAGCTATGTAGAATCATGTGATGCCTTTATTTTCCTTATTTATTTTTTTTTTTTACCTAGGGTCACTTTCTGGAACAAAATCATGGCTTATTTACAGGGGCCTTATGGTCAGTAAATAAATTTGAGACTCAAAGGCAGTGTTGCAGAGACTAGTGATAAAGCAGAAGAGTCACGGTTTGGATAATAGATTTTCTACAGCATTTACATTTCAGTTATCACTGTTTTTTTTCCACTTTTGGGAAACCTGCCCCAAAAGCAGACTGGCCACTCTTAGGACTGAAAAAGCCCCCAAGGATTTAGAAGGTGAAGGATTGGCTCCTGGCTTGCTCAAAGAGACTACTGGAGAGAAACAAAGCCTTTTTGTTAGGATTGATGGAGGGAAACATTTTCTGTTGGAAGGTCATTCTGACTGCTGTTTTATTTTCTGTTTGTCATCTGTTTTTACAGACCTGAAAAAGTGCTGGGTATTTCCAGGCAGCCCTCCCTATCCTCCTTTCTATAGTATCCTTGAATATTCTGTGCAGTTCTGCCCTTTCATTTTGCAGCTCGGTGTCATGTCCAAAGAGATTCAAAGCCTACTGAGATGCAATCCATGGACTTGCTGGGCTTCGATTCTTTCATGCATTATCAGAGAAAATTCTCAGCCTAAGGAATTTATATAACTGTTGAAAAGATACTAACAGCTGAAAATTAGCTCTTCTTGGCCATAGAAACATAGAATCCCATTGAACATTTCCAAGGAACACAACTAGCACTAGGCCTGGAGATAGTTGGCAATATGACCCATAAGACCATGCACCCTCTCTCTCCTTCCTTGAGCTGGACTGCATCCACTGGGGTTTTGTCATTCTGTGACAGAGGAAGTGACAGGTGAAGTTGAAACTTCATTTTAAACCTTTAACTTCTCATGTCACTTGACTATACCCTTGAAGGAAAGTGATTTATGATACTGGCTTTGCCTTCCTTGCTCTACTAGGAGATGAAGTGATGCCTGACAGGGATATCCATCTTCATTGCTGATATTTTGATTGGAATTGGTGGATGCTAAAGATGCAGGAGACAGTGACTGTGCCTTTCAAAATATTAGGAGGTGAAGAAATATGCTTGAGGAGCTGGCAGATGATCAGAGGGGAAAAAAATTCCAAAAAAAGAAATCTCTGTTAGAAAACCAGTGTTTGTTTGCTGACTCTACTAATTAGTCCATAGGGGTTTTGTCATGTAATTGTCACTATCTTAACAGATACATTTCTTTATAGGCACACAACAGGTCCTATTTCTTAGCTTGAATATTTTCAGTTAGCTTATTCACAGGCAAATAAAAAAAGCACACTGAAGAATAGGCAATGCCTATGATTTTGCAAATCCACTAAAGTATCACAAAATACAGGAGGATTTCTTCTGCTTCCAAGTCTGCTGGAGCTGGGTGGCAATTGGGAGTGCTTGGTGTTCTGGTAGTGACCCTCCTCCCTTCACAGCCAGCTCCTCAGCAGGGTCACAACATTGAGACGCGAGAGCGTGGGTTTGGGTTTCTCTGTAGAAAGATCAAAGGCAGCACCCTCAATCTTCAAGTGCAGGTACAAGGCAACAAAGAAAAATAAACAGAAGCTTTGCAGAGAATGGACTGAAGCAAGAAAACAATATAATAAATAAGTGTAACACACTTTTCTCTCATTTCCAAACTCTGTCTAGGAGGGCTGGTAAATAAAACGAGTCAATCTGTGGAGTGATTCCTAGACAAGAAAATGAATTAATGTGCAGCAGAGTGTAGAGCTGGTGTGCACCATCTCTACCTGCTTGTTTGTTTTCCTTAGACACAAATATTTCCCATCATCACCAATGATAATTTCTGGAGGCACTGGACAGAGGTGATAAAATCACTCCACACTTCAAATGCATGTGGTTTTTAGTCACCAATAATTTGTTAGTTTTTTACTGGTGGCTGTAAGTTATCAAGAAATGTATCTTCTGGGTAGTGAAACCTATTCTCCTCTTGTAAATGCAGAAAAAACCTGAGAGAGAACAAACCCGAGCAGTGTGCCACTGATGCATAGTAAATGTAATTGAAGGTAATATGATTTCTATTTGCAGGCACAATGCTAATACTGAAAGAAGAGCAAAGTTCCCCTTTGTGCAGGAGGCCTGAATGCACCAAAAATCACCTCCTGAGCACTCAAAATTATGTACTTCTTGTCCCTCTCTAAAGGTGTGAATGAATTTCAGTCAAAGGACACAAAGCAACCACATAAAACCACATCCAGTTGTTTTTATTTTCTACTGGAATCATAGTAGTTTGTATAAATGTAAACTGGCTGGCCTGGGAGCAAAAAAAAACCCCAACCAACAACCAAGCTTAAGTATGTGTACTAAGTGGGCCCATCATCCAGTGCAATGATCAGAAAAATGGCTTGAAGTTATTAAGGGAAAATCTTTGAAACTCTCAGTCTAGTGCATAGTGAAAAGCCCAAAGATAATGGATTGCAGTAGATTGGTCTGTGTAAGCAAGAAAATAGCAGGGAACACATCTGATTCTTGATATATGGAAAATCACTTTTTTTTTTTCCTGGGGAAAAACCTGAAGCATCTATACATACACTCAACAAGTGTGTTTGTTTTCACATATGATATAGTTAGCATCTTGTGTATCAATGTGTACATCAAGTGTTTGCTTTTAAAAAATATATTGATTGGTTTTTTTTGTCTTTTTAGAAAACATACTGCAAACCCATTGCAATACATACTGTGAGCATAGGGAATGACACAGCAAAAACAAGAGAGAAGTAATCAGCATGGTCTCCCCCCCCAGCAGGAATAAATCATTATAACTATAAATTACACAAGTTCTTACAGGGCTCAAACAGCCCTGAAAATTCCAAGTAGCAGAAGCAGATAATTAAAGAGGAAAAGTTGAGACCAAGCCTTCTATTTAAACTGTTTCAAGAACTCATTGCAAATACCATTCTTTTCTTTCTTTTCTCACTCTCTTTTAAGTGGCAAACAAATGTAATTGGAAAAACAAAGTGCACCAAAAATATTACTTACAAATTGTCCTTAGCAGTATAATGGCCTAATTGGTGAAGGGGTGATGCAGTCCCAGAATATGGAGAATGGCACAGATGGGGAGCAGTTGTGTGTGCTGATGAGAGGACAGATGCTCTCAAAGGCATTTTGCAGCATTAGATACCCTGGCTCATCTCCATCGGCGGTACCGATCTCATCACTCCCAGCATGGGAAGAGATTTCACCCTCTAATGCCAGGGCTGCATGGCTGTAATGAGGTGCACCAGTGCTCGAGACAGCATGAGAGCCCAGGAGCAGAATTGTAAGAAAACATCCAGAGCAGTTGTCATCTGTATTTTCATATGACCTTGCAGTTCAAAATAGGGTAGACAGCAGCCTGGCATGACTAGCTGATTCTGTGCAGGCCTTAACAAGAACATCCCTTGTCGGTGGTTCACTTATTACTCACCCTTTAGTCTCTGCCTAGTTTACACTTGCAGTTTTGCTCTATAAATATATGAAATACTCTTTATATCAACACCTCTTTCTGTGTATAAATCTCAGTTACAGTATACACTCCATTGTACAGTTTGAACAGGGGGTGTCTAAATAAAAGTTGACAGATTGTGTTGAATTGTGAATTCCCTCTGAAGAGACATAGAAGACCTTTTACAGTAAACAGGAAATGACTAAGACAAAAAAGCAGTTTATGAAAGAAATTGTTTAAAGATAGACTGAGAATTTTTCTTTCCTGCCTTGCACAAAAGTAAAGGGCTATGCAATGAAATCAGAAGGTGGTAAATTATAAATTATTAAAATATTTTCTGACATGATATATATAATAATATAAATAAAATGCAGTAGACCTAGAAGAGGTAATAAAAAATATTTTGAAATATCACCTACATATCAAATATATATAAAGAGACAATTAATGGCAACAGGACAAGAAAAAAAGGATATAAAATCTTCAGAATCTTAGCATAACAACCATTACTAAATAGCAGTGTAATAGGAGGAGAAGTAGAGATTACCATGTTGGAGATTGTTTGCTGAGAAGATTTTAAACTTCCCTCTGAGATACCTGATCCCAGCTGCTGTAACAGATATATACAAATCTGTGCTGATTTTCCATCTCATCCAGTGTGGCTCTTCAGTTCCTGATCCTGTCCCTGAACTACAGATCATGCATTCTTCCATATGCATTTCTGAAGCTGAGTGAAATTTTGTTTCATAACTTCATTATTTAAACTAACTTTTTGATTAGCACCAGGAACAGTTAATAATTAAACAGAGAAAAAAAAATTAAACCCACAGGTAAAAAAGAGGCCATTTCTTTGAGTCTGATTACGGGCAAATTTGTGCACTTTTCTGTAAACAAACTGTATTTTGATGAAGAAGTAAAGTTCTCTCTAGCTTCATACTCTCCCTATTAATTCAACAACAAGAAAGAATCAGATCCTTGATTGCTATTAATGACATACTGCAAACAGTTGGTTGGAAGACAATGCAAAACAAGGATGTAATTGATATCGTGACAAACAAAAACCAAGGGAAGCAAGATACGAAATGTAGCTTTTATCTTGGCTTCTCCTTGAGAAAAAAAAAAAAAAACCAAAACCAAAAACAACCCAACAAACCAACTAAAACAGAGTGAATTGGCTGTTAATAGTCTCATAATTAAGAAGCAAAACCCCAGTAAAAGGCAGGCTGGCCAGAAGTGAAATGGGTGCAAGACCCAACATGCAAGTTGTAGGAAACCCCCTTGTTTTGCAATTAGAAACCCAGCTAGTGAAACTGTGAGCATAAAGCCACTCATCCTGTACATAATGTATGATTTTGGTTGCTTATTTTTCTTTAATCTGAAGCAGTAGTAAAGGCTTCTGGATTTATACTTCTAATGGATAAAAACTTGTTTGCTAGGGCTTGCAACTTGATCATATGATTATCAGGAGAATTTGGACTCCATTGCTAGTTTTTTGTAGCTAATCAGTGTTATAACAAATATAACTCCTTTATTCAAAGTAGTAACAATGCTGTAATGTGATTTACATACAAAAATCCCTACTCTTTGGAGTAAACAACTTAGAGCATAAACCAATACCTTTAAACACTTCTCTATTCACTCCTGGGTGCAGGAAATGCCATTTGCCTTCCACACACTTAATACAATTTGAAAATGTTATTTTACTCTCTGTACACATAAATGTGCATATACATTTACAATGTATATGTATATACTTTTTTTTTTTATTACTGAAGTAGTCTAAACTCACTTTAGTAATCTAGACTTTAGATAAATCCGCTTTGAAGTGAAGTCAGGGGTAGGAAAACATCTTCTAGCTGGGATTATGGAATCAAATATTCTGCATTGCTAAAGCAGCTTATCCTATACTTATCAATGAACAGTTAGAGTGACAGTTCTGACTGGGTGATGGTATTTTTGCAAGTTTCTGGAAAACAAATAGCCTAGTTTTAAGAAGTAGGTTTAAAGATTGCAAGTCATCTCTTTAATTGTTGGTTGGTTTGGATTAAGGCCTTTTACTTGATGAAAAAATACTTGCTATAAAACTGTTTTAAAAGCTTCCTATGCATGTAAAATACCTATGTCATTGTATAATATAATGCTGTTACTTAAACACGTCCTCTTAGACATACAAACACACACAAAAAATCCCCAAACTCAGACGCTAAGAATTTAACATATATACAAGCAGCAATAGTGGAGTCCTTTAGGTTAGGCTTGTTGTCATTAAATACTGACTGTAAATGGCTGATATTACTGAAACAGCAGCAGCAGATTAGAAAGTAATATGAAGCCAAGACTAATCCAGAATCTGAAATGCATCATTTCTAACCACTGCACCTCATGGGAATCTGAATTTCATCTATCAGGCTCAAGCAATTTCAGTTCTCAGGGAAGCCAGAGGACTAAGAATTACCCACTTCGTAACATATTTGAGAATATCTAGTGAGAGATTTTAAAAAATGGCTGATGTTTCATTCTGTACTGTCTCAGCAGACTGGGATGTGATGATGATGTTGAATTAAACTGCCATCTTAATAGACTTTAAAATTAAATTAACATAAGTAATGGATTACATATAATCAAAATAGTTTATGACCTCTAAAAAATATGAAGACTAATATCATATATAAAATTGGAATCAGACATAGAATCGTAGAATATTTCAAGTTGGAAGGGCCTGAAAGGATTATTGATTGCAGCTCCCTGCTCCTCGCAGGACTGCCCAAAAATAAACCATGTGACTGAGAGCGTTGTCCAGATGCTCCCTGAACTCTGGCAGGCTTGGTGCCATGACTACTTCCCTGGGGAGCACGTTCCAGTGATCAATCAAAACTGAAAGTATGTTCTTAACAGCTGTCAGGATGAGCCTTTGGCTTTTTCCATCCTTTAAATTATTTTTATAAGCAGAATGAATTTTCCTTGATAATTTCTAGGATGTACATTCTAGGGGGTCAAACTACAATTCTGGAACGTTTTTCACTTCCTCACAAACAAATATTGGAGAAAGTGTAAGGTGTGAACCCTGCTGAATCTTCTCTGCAGTTGTTCTTAAGGCAATTCAGCATTGATCACACTATGATTTGCTTTTACACTGAGAAAAATGAGATGAAGAATGAAAAATAAAGCTCAGTGTTTACTGAGACTTGGATCATCCCAAGGACAAAGAATGAGAAATGTCTCCTCAGACATCAGATGTCTCCTCTTACCTTGTCTATGCCATATGTGAATTTGTCCTCAAGAATAGCAGAACTTACTTACTCTTTTGTTTAACTTTTCCCTTCAAATTTAAAATGTTGAGTCTGTTAATTTCTTGGCCATGTGAGCTTTTCACACAGTTCCTTAGTAAATTAATGTAATGCTATAGAATAGCCGAAGTCCAAACCAGTAGTGCACAAGCCAAACATAAACAAGTTATATAACACTGCAATCATTCATTTATTAAAGTAAGTGGAAAACTCAAGGCATACGTAATCTTTTTGGACAACTGACAGGCAGGTGTGATCAAGAGAACAGAGAATCCAGTGATTGGAGGCAGATAGAGAGACAGGTTTGTCTGGGTGATTAGAAAGTAAAGTGAGATGGAATTGGGAAAAATGGGAGAGGGCATTGGCTGTCCCAGGACAAGGAGAAGTAACAGTGCAGAGATTGCTGAAGGGGTTAGATGAACAAGCTGCAGCAGTAATAAGTGTCTAGGGAGATTAAGGAGACAGGACCCATTGACAAAGAGTAGTGTGAAGCATCTGTGCCAGAGGGAAGGGGTAAAAAGAAGGGTAAAGTGGGCTTAAAGAACTACCAGACCATTTCCTACTCTCAATAATCCCCCAGTGTATTTGATATAGAAGGGAGAAAGATAACATCGGATCCCAGACATGTCCCAGCTCAGGTCACTGTTGCATCCCTCCTGTTTGGGGTCTACCTCTCAGCACACCTCTGCCTGGGGTCAGGGAGGGGCAGCTGGCCCTTGCCCCAGTGCTGCCACAAGATAGATGATTTTACTGCACCAGGCTTTTCAGCTCCACTTGCTTTCAAACATCCTCACCCTACAGACCAGAAGATTGCCTGTCTTCATCCTTCCCACTGCATGACATGATCTAGGTTAGCAGTGAGCTGGACCATTTTTTAGCAAAGTTAAACCAAAGTGAATCAGCCTCTAGGCTTTCTCACAGTTCCTATCTTCTGTCACCTGCATGTCTTCCTTTGCATCATGTTTTGGCCTGATCTTCCCTCCAGCTTGTTTTACACATCTCTTTACCCATCACTGCATTTGCTCTCTCATATGCCACAGTCTTAGAGACAGGCAGCTGGAAACACCCCAGTCAGTCTTTAGAAACATCAACAAAAATAAGAGATGTTCTTCCCATGCTTGGGGGAGCACTGAGGTCAGAACCTGCCCCCAAGGAGCCAAGTGCAAAAGCAGTGTGGGTCCTAAAGACAACATGTAAGAATCCAATCTAAGAAGTCAATTACTGAAACAGTAATACATATGGAAAAATATCTTCATACTGATGTGAGGCACACAGACAGACTGGGGAACAAAGCCAGGTCACTTCAAGCTGTATGGAAAGCTCACAACAGGTAAGAATTACCCTCTTCTGGCCGTAGCAGGGGCCTCCACTCACTGTCTGAAACATCAATCACAGCCCCAAACTCGCATGTGCATGGGGCACAATCCTTGCCACTTTGGCCAATTCTGTCCAACTCTGAAGATCTTAACATTCAAACATCTCTCAGCTTCCTTGACCTGGTCACCCATCTATCACCAGTGTGAGGACACCCTGCTTGTGGCAGGAGTCACCTGCTTATCTATAGCTGATATGCCCAAAACCAAGACTCTCACGTCCTCAAAGGATTCAATCCCACTGCTTCCTGAAGCTGACCAGCCTGCAACAGCAGTGAGTGTAGTCTTCAGGGAAGTACCCACAAACAGCACAGATGAGACCAGTGCACTCTGCTTCCAAACCTTCAATACCAACAGTAGCAGTGTTGTCATAGTCCTGTTTGAGTAAGGGGATGGGCAGGATTACATGTACCTGAAAGCTGGTCTGCTACGTTCTCCTCACAAACCTTGCCTTGAACAATATTATTTTATGTGGCACTCAAGCATTCTTGCAAGCAGATGCAGCAAAAATACAGGTGCAGATCAACTCATGATGCCCAGTTTTTAAGGGGTGATTCTGCTTTATGATTTCCTTCATATTAGAATGGTGCTAGCCACACTTTGATGAAAGGTGTTTATCCTACAATATTGCTAAAGAAGAGATCAAAGACATGTGGAGGACCTGGGTGTCATGGAAAACTCTTGCTTTGGACCATAATAATTTTTCTGTCCGTTTGCTGAACCCTAACAAAATACTCTTAGCTATGGGTTGCGGAGTGTTGCATAGGGAATGCCACAGGTGCTTGCAGGCATCCCTATACAAACACTGAAATAATCACATGGCAGTTATTGACACTAGATTTTTTTAACACAAATGAACTTAGCATCAACAAAGCCATTTCTATAGTGGGCAAAATTAATCTTTTTTATTTAATAGCATTATTTTCTTGGTGTTGGAATATTGCCAGTACAACCTCCTTGTTTAAATGTCTGAAATTGCTCTGCTCCTCTCCTATCCTGACGAACAGAAATAACACTGTGCCATTATAATGCAACAGCTTTTCCCTTACCCCATCTGAGGCATTAAGGAATGTATTGGCTAGAGTTGGATGTTCAATGGAACCTTGACACTATGTTCTTCTTTTGCTGTGATTTTCTGATGAAAATCAATTCCTTTGTTTCACTCTCTGTGGGGTTTTGTTTCTATTCTTCTGTTTCACATACATGCTGGTTCTTATCCCCTGAGTGCTTATCATCCCTTGTGCACAGGATTTTGTTAAAGTGCTTTTGAAACTTCATGTATGTTAATCAATCAGTTAATCTACTTACAGATATTTTCCAATAAATCCAGGAATTACATAAGAACTGATTTCCACTGCTGAAATAATGCTGGTTACATCTAGAATTTCCATATGACTTGTTCTTCTTTCAGCCAAGTCAAGTTGCCATGTACAGTTTGAAGCCTGTTAATACCCCTGTTCAATTCTAAATATATGTAGTATTTTAAAATGTTTTATGATAGAAGTTTTTACCAAAAGCTAGTGTATTTTTGTTAGCAGCTCACTTGCTTTATATTTATGTCTCCGTGCAAGTTTTGTGGGTAAACACATTTGGAGATTTTTTTTAAAATATTTTTATTTTTGTAATTTTTTTTTCTGCATACCTTCTTCTAACTCTTTGGCATCTGAGTCTTGGCTGAGCTGCAGGGGGGATGCTCAGAACCTACTTGATATGGAGAAAGTGTATGAGGGCAGGGTAATGCAAACCCAGACCAAACTACTTCAGGCTTTTCAGACCAGATAGATCCTGAAAGTGTCACATACACCTAATACTTAGATGCACAAATACAACAGTTGCTGCAGAGATGGCTGATTACAAAAAAAAACCTACCAGAACTCAGCAGGAACAATAAGCACACTATGCTTCTTGCTTAATAGCTGAGTGGTTTGAGCATTTTGTGGAAGAGGGGAAGTTGTCCCTATTCCAAGACTCCACTGCACTTACTAGTCCATATTTCGTCCTGTTCTTCTCTAGTCTAAAAAGCATAGATTCTTCAGGGTATGTGGATTTCAACACTGTTGCCTCATTCCTCAGATTTCTTTTCTCTCCTGTGTTCCTGGGAGTCACCTCCTTATAGCCACACTGGCAAAGGTTGGTTTTTTTTCCCAATGACACCATTTTCTTGAAAAGTGAAATATCTGAAAAAGGCTGCGAGGGACCAAAAGCCATTCCCCTTCTTGGGAAAATGCTGTAGCATGGTTCTGTTACACAGAAGGTTGATCTTAGAACAATCTACTGTCTATCTTCCCAGTGTTACGGAAGAACAGAAAGTATGTCTCATCAGATGATTGCTCACAGCAGAAGAGCCTGCTTTCAGTCCCTGGGGCTTTCTACTGTGTAGCTTGCACCTCTCCCTTTGGCAAAGTTTCTTTCTAAGTAACTGACCCTTCCCAAACTACTGCGAAGGCTGCCTAAGAGCTTACTGCTCCATATAGGCCTGCTATGCTCAAGTGCTCAATATTATGCAAGATGATATCTAGTTTGAGGGTACCTAAAATTACTCTCCTTGCATAGAGAAAAAAAAAAAAAAAAAAAGGCAGCCTGTCAAAATTGTCTGCAGGTGCAAAAACCCCTACCATGAATTCCAGATGCAATCCCAACTGACTGTTTCCCAGCACTGCCTCTTACTGTGAGCAACTCCCTACTGAACCTGAAAGCTCCTCATGCATTTAACTATATTCACCCACACATGTTAAGGAGATCCTGTTCTGGGAAGATAGGCACTTATCTCTTGCCTCAAGTCCCAGTACAATCCAGCTTAGGAAGACAGGCATTTAAATCCCTTTTAGAAGCCTGAAAAATTAGCAGCAGTCAGAATTATGTCTGGCTTTTTCCGACATGGCCCATCAGCTTCCACATAGGTGCATAAGGCTGAGAGCACAACTTGAGCTAAGCCCAGGAGTGCAAGTGTACAATTTGCCATTAGAGACAGACTGATGTGCCACTGACATCTTACAAGACTACCCCAATTATTATACCACACTTGGGCAGAAAGCATCAACCTCTCCTAGAGTGTGGGGATATGAGGAGTTGTTGGCTCCAGTTCTCATCTCCAGAGGAGAAAAAAACAAGGGGAGAAAACTCACATGTGGAAAAGATGTAACATACAGGAGACAAGAAAAACAAAGCAAAACCTTGTAACGCTCCACCGTGTGCCAGAAAGTATCTGGGCTGCTAGGCCAGCCTTGGGTTTGCTTTTGTGTTCTGTGATGTGGCCCTGTGCCTCACGTGTTCCAGGCTGCACAGGCACTCAGCTGCAACACCTAGCATCCACACTATGGATGGTTGCTGGTTATGCCATTCTGCTGGGAAGTTGGAGCTCAGGGCTTAATTAGAGTCTAAAAACAGCACCCACTTCCTTTCTTACAAGTTTTTGTATCTTTATGCAAAATGTGGGTGGAAGCACTGTGATCTCATTAACATCAGTCCTGCAGTAGGGATGGAGAGGCTGGATCCTGTGTCGATGGAGTGTTAGGAGTGTTTCAGATGAGTTTCCAGGAGGATATCAGTGCTGTAGCTGCAGGTTGGCCTTGCCCACTGGCACTGTGAGTTCAGTTGCAGTCAGTGGAAAGAAGGAGGCACTCTAAGTGCCTCAAAGAAAGCTGTCATTTTCTGCAGGTCTTCAGAAGTGCCTCCCTCTGTGTCCTCTGCCCATACAGCAAAGCTGAGGAATTAGATTGCTCCTTTTGTCCCTTCCAGGGCTAAGACACCTAAAATTTCATTGAGGTAGTAATGTCTCAGTGAAGTATCTAAAGTAGATGGATAAGATTCCAGCCTGAATACTTGGGGCTTTGGAGTAAATGATTGCAAGAAAAAACCAAAGTGTCAATAACAAGATGCAAGCTGTTGAAAACCAAAGAAAATAAAGTATTGATTAAATCGAGGATGTATTAGAAACTATGTGAAAAGAATCAAAGCTTTTTGTAATTATTTTCATTCTTCCTCCATGCCCCATTAGCCTTTAGAAAAAAATAATTTAATATATTGTTGGAAAAAAAAGTTTATCTTTTCTGTGATACTGTACTCATGAACCACGGAGGGCTGAAAATCATTGTAACATTCTGAGAAAAAGCAGTGGGTCCAATAAGACTTTAATGATAACCCATCAGTTTTCCCTCTCTTAGTCTAATTCCTTGGTTATCACTGTCTGAAAAAATACAGGAATATTTATTGCAGTAGCTTGACTATGCATCAATTGATTTTATTATACTAGAAAACCTGAGAAAGTATGGTTTATTTATATACAGATTGTGTAAATACACTGTAGGCGAGTTTCACAGTTTAATGTTGAAAGAGCTTTCATTAATGGTGTAGTTCTGAGAAAAGGATATAAAAGCAACATAAAAGAGTTGGGATTTGATTTTTACTGAGATAAATTGAAAGAATAATTCAGCTTTAGTAAATGTGTTTCTTCTTTCATGTTGTTTTATGTGTTGCTCTTTCTACTACTCCATGCATGGTTGCAAAAAATATACATTAAGAATGAATCCCTCATTGATGTGACTTAATGATGTCTATCATTTATGTTTGCCTAATTCTATGTGTTAATAAAAAAAATCACCAGAAATCCATAAAATTAAATGGTTGGTTTTGTCCTGGAGCAACTACACACTATGCTTTTACTTTATGTGTATTTCTGACAGAAGACATGAGGTCAGTTCTGCTGAGCAATGTAATCTGATACTGAAAAATTACGTTGTTAATTGTATTGTTTTTTAGAAAGTATGGAGTGAGGTTTTTTTTCAAAAAGCTAGGAGAGTGCATTTCAAATACACGTCCAGAACTTTGTATGGCTTCCCATCTTTCTCAGAGACAGAAAGTTACCTAAAGATTTGAAACTGAATATATAGGCCAACTGAATATATAGGTCTCCTATTGTGCAATGACTGATTTTGGTTTGTATCGATACTGAGGCTCATCTGCGTTTCTGAAAACCCACCGCTTCTGTGAATGAAAACCACGGCATCAGGACTAGGCGTTTTATTTCTTGAAACCGAAACCAGCCACCTACCAGAAGAAGTGGCAGATAACACCCGCTTTTCTGTCCCGAGTACTCAAACTAAGGCTGAGCATTGAAAACTGTCAACACGATACACCAGAGTATATACCAGCATGCGATATACCAGATATCATTGTAAACAAGGTATTCGTCACACAGGTGTAAAATTCCGGCTCCTGAGGTAGGAAGGCTCCGTAAACTGAGCTACATTTGGAGAAATCGGTACCTGCAACTGAGACATCGAGAGGAGTGAGCCTGAGCGATGCCCGAGGTGAGAGGGGCCGTGCCCAGACCCAGCGACGCCGTGCGAGTCCGCAGCAGCCCCTCATTCGTGCCAGAGTGAAGGCAAATGGTGAGACAACCCGATGAGCGCTTTCAGCCACGGGATCCTGAAGCAACGCCGGAGTGTGCCTCACTCCGCCTAGGCACTGACTGCTTGTAGCTGTCACAGATGTGGCAGCGAGAGTCCCTGCGCCCCAACCAGGCGGCCTCACCGGGCGGGCTGTCACGCCGCCACCGCCTCCCCCCTCGCTGCAGCGTCGCGCACGCCGCCCCTCTCCGTCTCCCCCTGCCCAGCCGCTCGGGCGTCCCGGCGGGGGCTGAGCC
>WBNO01000454.1:184906-443238 GCA_013400575.1 Peucedramus taeniatus
CCCTCCCTCACTTCTATATTAAGAGGCAATGCCAGCTGCCACAATTCAGGCTCTGTGCACATCCTGCTGGGCCAGCAGCTCCCCATGGCACACAATCCGCAGAGCTGGAGGCAAGTGAGACCCGGAGATGTTGGGAGGGACAAGGACAGTGTCCCCAAAAGCCACACTGCTGTCCCATAACGCTCCCTGGGGAGAGATTTGGGTGCTGGCTCTGAAGCCAACACCACGAGGCCAGTGCCTAGGCTGCACGCCGGCCTGACTTGTGGCCTCGGGAGGCGGTGTGGGGATTCCGTAGGCCGGGGGTCCCCGCTTCTCTTCTTCCTCTCTTTGGCTCTCTGACAGTGTCTCCTGAGACCTCGGCTCAGAGCCGCGCGGGCGCTCTCTCTCTCAGCCCAGGTAGGTGCTTGGACGGCGGGTAGCGGCTGGCAGCTTCCCCCGGCCCGGGCGCTCCTGCCGCCGCCGCCCGCTGTGCCCCCACCCCACCGGGGCGGCCGGGACCACCGCTTTCGGCTTCTCTGTCCGGCTGCTCCAGGAGGGGAACGTACCTGTGCTCCAAAAGCTTAGTATTTGATACCGGCTGACACTCGCTGACAGCCTTTAAGCTGACAAGTGAGTGACACTTGTAGTTTTTTCCTAAGGGACTTCAGGTTAGTCGTTGGTTTAAGAAGTTAGGTTTTTGCACTTTTCTGATTTGGATCAACAGCGTGTTAAATGCTGACTTAGGGGAAACTTTGAGTTTATCAGAAAAAATCCAACAATCTGCTCACATTACTCATGAAGACTAAAATGTTTCTGAGTTTATAAACTTAGAGCAAACTATGAGTTCAGGCAGATGTGTAGGTTATCATCAGAGCTGACGATACTGCTGCATTGAAGTCCATGCCTTTAACTTTCTCTCCTTATCAGCAAGTGAGCCTTTGTGGCCCTGTCGATAGTTTTAACCAGAGGAACAGTAAAAAAGTAATATTTGAGAGGGCCTAGTGTTTCAGTAAGGAATTCAGGCAGATGAGGATATTGGTGTAGACAATATCTGAAGTACTGGGAAGGAGATGGAATAAGTACACAGCACAATAGGAGCTTATTTGTTCATCTTATCACACGTTGCATCCTTGGGTAGTGTTTTGCGTACTTTTTATTCATTCCTGATCCTTCTACTGGGATTCCCTTCTTCATTCTCAAAAGGCAGCAATGAAACGCTCAAAAAAACGAGAGGACCCTGGTGACGAAAAGGGTAGATGTGCATATGGTTTGAAGTCATCTGAGCATTTTTCTAGCATTAGCGTTTCTTGGCAGAGGAAATTTGGGTATTTTGCCTAGGGTGTGTAACACTTTGCAAATCTTTTTTCGAACCACAGAGAAACAGGATGACGAAAATGTGACCCAGTGTTTTGTTGCACTCTGCTCTTTGCTGCTATTGAAAAAAAAAGAGCGTTGAATTTGGAAATGCCAGAGGAAGGCAATGAAGATCCAACCTAGGAAATGTCACTTGCCTAAGAGGGACCAAGGCAGATTTGGCAGATGTGAAAAGTTTTCTTTGAGCCCTAACTTGTGATGTTTTTTTCCAAGGACAAGTGGTTTCCTCCTCAGCTAGTTGTTTGCACGCAGTTCCCTCTTGGCAGTTACCTGCTGCCTTGCTTTCACTTGCTGTGTCCAGCCATTGCATAAAGAAATGATTTGCCTTAACAACTGGAACCTTTTTACCCAGATGAACCTTGTTTCCATAATAACTTCAAAACAGTGATGTCAGTGTAGCAAAAAACAAAAGTGTTGCTAGAACAAGCTTGGATCAGTAAACTACAGTTCCTGTAAGAAAACCCTGAGTACCTTTTTCAGACAGCAATCTAGAAAGGTGTGCGTGTTTAAAATTTTCTGTATATTTTCTGAGGGGTGTCCCTAACTCTAACAAGTATAGGTATTTTATTGTCAGGGTGCTTTTCTGGAGAGAGCTTGGAGTGGCAAAGGGGAGCTGGGAAGGACAGGACAGAGAGGCAGGGATAGCCATTCCACTGATCATGTCTTCCTTGGCCCCAGTTTCCATATCAGAGTTCCCACTCTCTGTGCAGCAGCACTGCAGATCTCGCTCGGAAGATTTAAAAGAGAGAGATGTCTGCTGGCTTGTCCTTTAGCTCTGTGGGTAAGTGAAAGGTTCTGGTCTCAATGCAGCCCTTCTGCCTCTGAATTTTCCAAGAAAAGCTTGCTTTCTTATCCTTGTTGAGAAGAATGGCTCAGGATTTTAATCCAAGTAAACAAAACTAGTTTCACTTTTATTTTTCCTTACCCTAACTTAAGAGTTGTGTGCTCTTGGCACATGTGCTTTTAAGTGACCCATGTATTCTTTCACATCCTACTGGAGTTCATCTGATTTAATAGATGGAATTCAAGACATTTTTTTGGGGAAAGAGTTTAGCTCTCAAATCTAGGTTCAGTGCAAAAACTTGGTAATTGTTTTGAGTTGCAAACTGAAAAAATAGCAGCATTCTCTATTCAAGTGAGTGTCCCCCACCTCAGCACAGAGTAGGGAAGTTGACCTGAAATTCTGATCTTGAAGCTCAGGGAAGGAAAATAAATAGCTGAGACTACAAACAGGGTGTGCAGTCAGCAATTGCTTTGCTAACTAAAATCAGCATAGAAGAAAGTGCAAAAATAAAGGGGAACTTAAGTTAAACTTAAAAATACTTCTCCAAGTACTAATTGCATAAACAGTATTACTGCTAATATGTAGTTTTAGTGTTCAGTCATTTAAACTATTAATAGTTTTCTTAGAAATTACTGCTTGGACTTCTTTACAGTGCTTAATCTTAATTAATTGAAGGGAGGAAAAAAGCCCTGCATGACTAAAGTTCTTAATAAAAACAGCTTTTTAAAAACACAAATCTAATCAGTGGTTTGATAAAAGATAAACCAATATTAATTGTGACACCAGGATATTACCAGTGGAAATGTGATCACCAAAAGTCATCCTACTGATAAGAAAAATGGTTCATATAATTAAAAGCTTTTCAAGGAATTTATTTGGCATCTTTCTCCTGCATTTTTTATTCTACTGTACATATTTCATTGAAATTTAGTAGGGTAAACCTAAATCCTGAGTGTTATGTAGTAGTTTTGAAGTCTTTGTAGTTAAATTTGGAACTTGTAATGTGTAGAAAACTGTATCTGAAGAAGGTGGTTATGTGGATTAAGTTAAGGAGACCTTAAAGGTGACTCCTGTTCTTCTTAAAAGTGATTGAAATTTCATATATTTTTAAAATTTCCTCAATTTTTAGTTACTCAGTATCCATATTTGTACCAAGTTTCTTTACAGTTAATTTTGAAATGTGGATTTAGGATCATGCATCTGTTAATTTTGATTCATATTTTGAGGTCTCTTACTTTATATGAGTAAAGCTAGTGGGAGCCTGAGCACTTCCTGCTCAAAGCTGTGTGAGCTCCAGATTGTAAATCATCCAGAGGTGGGTAGATAAATGACCAGGTGGAAAGGATTGATGGCAGGCAAAAATGCAGTTACATCAAGCAATTAAACCCTCTCCCCACGCATGCCCCTAAAAGAATCATTAAGTTTCAGAATGAGGAATCACTTGCTTTATGGTTGCCCCTCTGGTGACTGAGGCAAAGGTTGTGGGACAGGGATACCCACAGGGTACTATTGCTGTGCATACACAGGGAGGCAGAGCTAAGGTTGCAGGGTGTCTGCACACCCCACGTTTCCTCACGTCCCTGTGCTTGGTTTCACAATCTAAGTGACTGTCATGCGGGTTTTGAACCAATTTTCTTTTCCAGTGGGGAAACTGAGCCCTGCCTGCAAGGGTAGCACAGCTGCCTTCCATGACACAAGCCATCACTAGCATTCATATTTTGGCCCAAAGCTTGCCCTGGAGAGGGAAGTCATGTGTTTGTGTTAGGAGAATGAGACGGGGAGTCTGAGAGGTGTGAGGAGACAGCACAGCCTGCCCCAAGAACAGCAGGGATGAGGTGCTAGGGCCAGAAAGTCTTCTTCCTCCTGTGGCAGCAGAGTTCGCTGCAAAGCCAGCCGAGGATCCTCTCTGCAGGCTATTGGAAGGCTCAGTCCTGGTACTGGCTGGTGGTGTTGGCCAGCTGTATGGAGGAGGCAAGGGAAAGAAACAGCAGCTTCTCCAAAGGTGCTCTCCTGTGGGTGGGAATTCAGGGTTGCTGTTGTTTTTGCCAGGACTAGACTATGAACACTCTTTACTGAAAGTGGAGAAGTTTACCTCTTCCTGGAGTAAAATGAGAGGTGTGGGGTTTGGGTTTGTGTTTGTACTGCTAGTTATGCTGTATAACACTTGATGAGAGGCAGTCATCATGAGCAGTTTATATTTGAGCTGTTACTAAAGACTCTATTATCCTTAGCTGTGGCAGTGCTACTCTGGGCCACTAATGCCAAGTGCCTGATACATCACAAAATGAAGGCAAAGCTGTGACATACATAAGAATGTGGAGTGGGGTGAGTCTGTAACCCTCCCATACTCTGAAATAACTTCTACTTTGTCAGTTGGTGATGAACTTTTTATGATCCAAGGTGTGTCTTACTAATTTTAAACATTATAGATGCATCATCAACTCTCTATTGGTGCCTTCCTCCTTCCTTTCAGGAATTGCCAGGTAAACTGCAGGGGAAACTGTAAGATTTAATGAAATGCCATGAACCTCTGTGCTTCCTCGAGACACCATGTCATGGATTGAAATGGAGGAATCTAAAAGCTATGATAAAATGTATCAATATGATATGTCAGTGCACTATCAGATGGCATGGCAGGGTTACCTCATTACACATTACACCACTTGGTCTTTCAAAATCATCCGTTTTTGTGGGATTGCACACCTTGGTGCTGTTGATATGCACACGCTTGGAATTAGGCAGCATTACCATGTTGAATCAATAGTTTATCCTGGCAACTTAAAGGCACTGAATGAATCACAGTTGAAGGCATGCTAGTAGGCAGAACTTTGCCCCTCCCTCAGGAAAAAATGCAAAGTGTCTACACCCAGAAGTAAATCTTCAGAACAAATCCAATAAAATGCTTGCCCTGCATCTCTCATTCTGCTTCTAAACAAACAGCTGTGTTTAGTTAAGTATGTTTAGTATCGGTTAACCTGTCTTTGGTTTTCCATTCAAGGTATTCAGAAAATGTTGCAAAATACCAGCTGTAGTTCAAAGAGAAAACTGTCTTTTCTTGCGAATGTTCTTCAACAGCAGTAAGCACCCCAGAGAGACTTGCACATGTGCTGCTTTTTTTTTTTTTTTTTAAATATTCCCTTGCAGCAATATGAAAAAGATTGTTTCTTCCTGCCCTAACCAGCCAGTCTTACCACCTGAGGATTTCTGGGCTTGGGCACAGGTGCAGCTCCTGAGCAGCAGAGAAGTAGCAATGCTGTTGTTTTCAGTCTGATGTTCCTTATGTTCCTCTCTTGTTCTCTCTCTCTGGATTTTTGTGAAGGAAGCTGCATCTGTGTCTAACTAATGTCTTCCTTCTCCTTCCCAATGCTGGCCAAGGCCCTGGAGAAGGGCTTGTTGCTGTCACAGTGGTGTGGAAGAAATAGAGAACTGTCAGTGCAGTCGTGCTGTGCTGTGACTTGGCTTTTTGGTGTAGTGAGATCAGCACTGGTGGGTGCCAGCTGCCAGCACTGTTCACAGAGGCACTGTAGGCCTCAAGTAGCACTTGCATGTGACTGCACAAGAAGTGTTTTCCTGTGTTTTCCTTGTCATATCAAGGTACAGATTGCCAAGTCTTGCCTTATCACCGCACTCATCTCTAGTGTCATCCCCTCCCAACTTCTGTTGCCTTTTGAAGAAAATGCTGCAAAATTATTTTCCAGCTGATGTGGATAATAACATTTATTAGTGCTTCCCTGTCTGCTTTTCCTGTAATTATAATGTACTGTTATTCCAGGAACCACAAATGTGAACTGGTACTTCAGGAGATGACTTTGATTTCAGAAAGAGAAGGACAGGAAAGGTGTCAGACATGTATTGTTGATCTGCATGTAGGTTCAAGCTCCTTTTCCTTTTATTTCAGTCAGAAAACAGATTATTATGGCAATAATCTGCTCCTCTTTACATTTGAGAGGAGCAGATTATTGCCATAATTTGCATCACTGATTTTTAATTATGATTTTTTTTAAGCAAAAGCTGGAACAGTTAGATCAAGCTTACAAAACTTATTTCAAAATAAACAAACAAAAAAACCTTTGCTCCTTCAGTATCAGGTTTCAGTTGAAATAAACGTTAACAGCAAAGTTCAGTAATTCTTTGGCAAGAGGATGTTGGTCTAGTTCTAACTTAAGAGGCAGGAAAATGCTATAGCAGATGACCAATTCTTGTGACAGTAATTTATCAAGTCTGTGGTGGTACTTATGCTTTCTCTACCCAGAATTATGAAATTCCAGAAAAAAAAAAAATTTACTCACGTCTTCCAGCTCAGTTTTACAGCAGAATGGGATATATTAAAACCCCTTTTAATTTTTGACAACCCAGTGGGCTTCTTATAGGTCACACTTGCTGCAAATTTCGTCTTTAAATTTGCAAATATAATTAGTGAGTAGGTTTCTTGATACATTCACAGAAACGCTGATTTCACATAGTTGAGTGTGGTCAAACTTGTGCTTTCTCATTGTATCTTTATCTTACTGCCTTTATCAGGTACTCATTAATGAGTGAAGGATCAAAAGGTGGGACGGTGGCCAAGAAGCAATGGAGAATAAAAGTTTAGAAGGTTCCCCATCAGACCTAAAGTTAGTGGCTCACCCGAGAGCAAAGAGTAAAGTGTGGAAGTACTTTGGTTTTGATACCAATGCAGAAGGATGCATATTACAGTGGAAGAAGATCTACTGCCGTATTTGCATGGCACAGATTGCCTATTCAGGAAACACGTCCAACCTTTCCTACCACCTTGAGAAAAATCACCCCGATGAATTCTGTGAGTTTGTGAAAAGTAACACTGAGCAAATGAGGGAAGCCTTTGCCACAGCATTTTCAAAAATCAAGCCAGAGTCATCGCAGCAGGTTGTTCAAGATAGCCTCATCATGAAGACCTACCAGAACTATGAAAACAAAAAACATCAGGAACTGACATCTGCAGTCATCAGCTTAATTTGCGAAGGCATGTATCCAGCCTCCATCGTTGATGAACCTACCTTCAAGGCCCTCTTGAGAACAGCGGACCCCAGGTATGAACTTCCGAGCCGGAAGTACTTCTGTACAAAAGCTATTCCTGAAAAGTACAGTGCTATTAGAGAAATTGTGCTGAAAGAGCTCACTGAGGTTCTGTGGTGTGGCATATCCACAGACATGTGGAGGAGTGAAAACCAAAACAGGTCGTATGTAACTGTGGCAGTTCACTTTCTCAGCAGCAGTCCTGCCAACTGCCTGGCTGTGAACTCGCGGTGTTTGAAAACATTTGAAGTACCGGAGGATAACACTGCAGAGACCATTACACGAGTCCTTTATGAAACATTCATTGAGTGGGGGATCAATACAAAAGTCTTTGGTGCTACAACAGATTACAGTAAAGACATTGTGAAAGCTTGCTCTCTCTTAGATATTCCCGTACAGATGCCTTGTTTGGGACACACTTTTAATGCAGGAATACAACAAGCTTTTCAGCTCCCCAAACTCTGCAACCTTCTTGCCAGGTGCCGAAAGCTGGTGGAGTATTTTCAGCAGTCTACAGTCGCAATGTACATGCTGAGCGAAAAGCAGAAGCAGCAGAATATTCTCCACTGCATGCTGGTAAGCGACCGTGTTTCCTGGTGGGGAAGCACGCTCGCTATGCTGCAGCGCCTCAAGGAGCAGCAGTTTGTCATTGCGGCTGTTCTCGTGGAGGACAGCAACAACCACCACCTCATGCTGGAATCCAGTGAGTGGAATACAATCGAAGGGCTGGTGGAGCTGCTCCAGCCTTTCAAGCAGGTTGCAGAGATGATGTCTGCTTCAAAGTACCCGACGATAAGTATGGTGAAGCCACTTCTCCACATGCTTCTGAATACCACTCTGAACATCAAAGAGAACGATTTGAAAGAAATCAGCATGGCAAAGGAGGTGATTGCTAAAGAGTTGTCAACCACCTACCAGCACACACCTGAGATAGACATGTTTCTCAATGTTGCAACTTTCTTGGATCCCCGCTACAAGAAGCTGCCTTTTCTTTCAGCCTTTGAGAGGCAGCAGGTAGAAAACAGAGTGGTGGAAGAAGCAAAAAGCCTGCTGGAGAAAGTAAAAGAAAATAGTTTTAGAACTGAGGAGAAATTCTTCACTGTGTCAGAAGAGCCCCCTATGAAAAAAATCATCATCTCCTCTACTCCTCCTCCTACTAGTGTCATCAACAACATGCTCGCAGAGATCTTTTGCCAGACAGGAGGCGTGGAAGACCAGGAGGAATGGCATGCTCAAATTGTTGAGGAGTTGAGCAACTTCAAATCACAAAAGGTCCTTGGTTTGAATGAAGACCCGTTGAAGTGGTGGTCTGACAGACTAGCGCTGTTTCCAGTTTTACCAAAGGTTCTTCAAAAATACTGGTGTATTCTGGCCACAAGGGTCTTCCCTGAACGCCTTTTTGGTTCTTCTGCTAATGTTGTGAGTGCAAAGAGAAACCGGTTAGCCCCAGCTCACGTGGATGAGCAGATCTTTTTGTATGAAAACAGTCGCAATGGGTCTGAGGCAGAACCAGAGGACGAAGATGAAGGAGAGTGGGGTTTGGAACAGGAACAGATTTTTAATTTAAATGACTCGGTAAACATAAACAACAGTTTCTTTAATATTCGAGACAGTGGGTTTGTTTAACAGGACTGCTGCGGTACATTTAATGACAAAGAAAAGAGGTATTTGTCTTAAGTTACCAAAAATTCTTATGTTTTATGCTATGAATGCTGTAAATATTGAACAGTTGTAACAAACTTGATTTAGCTTCCATTGTCTGTGTTTTTCCCACTGTCTTAAAACATGAATGACTTGTGATCAAACAGCACTGAAATGAATGAGGAAATAAATTCTACAAAGACCGTGATTTCTGACTGTGGCCCAGATTTCAGAAAGCACTTATCCATGTGCTTCCTTTCCACTTGTTTCAGTGGGAGACAAGCACATGCTTATGTGCTTTCTATTATAAAATTATTTTCCTGAGTTAGGACCTTGAGGAAGTTTTTTAAAATGTATGCCTCCATTTATAAATCCTGTGTGACTCAGGATGCTAGCTTTAAATTTTGGATTTTAAAATGTTTTTAAAATCCATAGATCTGAGCAGTGAATATTTTTAGAATATATTGTTGCTATGGAATGAAAAAGAATCTTGAGCCTGATTTTCACTACCTCATGTCTTAGGTCTGGTCTATGCTAGTAAAGTTCAGCTGGTATAATTCTGTTGCTTAGGGGACTGATGTGTTATTATTTTAACTGATACTGTGCTGGCATAGGCTGTAATGTGGATGCATTTATACCAGGATAATTTATTTTCCTTTCCACTGCAGTGTAAATGGTATAAACACTTAAACTGGTATTGCTGTGTCCACATTAGTTCAGTTTTACTGTTTAACTGCAGCTAAATGGTAAAATTGTTTTTTTGTTTGTTTTGTTTAGTGTCTAAGCAAGACCTGATTGTAGTCTCTTGTGCTTTTGCAAAGTGGGAACCAAGTGTGTGGTCGAGGCAGTGTTGTGTTACCTTTGCCTTGTGCCGATGCCATGGCTGATGCCACATGGTGTGTAGCAGGCAAGGGATCAGCCCTTTGCTAAGGGAGGGAGGGAGAGAGGGAAGGAGAGGGCAGGGAGACGTCTACAGGCCACGGGTCTAATGGTTTGTCTATGTTATAAAATCCTTAACCTCTTCATTTAATGGGGACTTTGCCCAGGGTAGCTAGAAAATTTTGTTGGCAAGAAAAGCAAAATAAAAAGCTTTACTATTATGTAAATATATTTAAAAGAAGGGGACCCCTCAATTTCCTCACATGTATTTAGTGAATCTTTGAAATTGTTTTTTGTTATGTTAGCACTTAAAAACTTTTTTCACTTGTCTCTTTTTAATTCAGTTTGTAGAGTGGACTTCAGTCCTGTCCAGTCTAATGTTTGAGTACTGTTTCTGATTAGTTGTGTATTGTAACTACTCCCTTTCTGTCTCCAAGCATAAGTGTTTTAAGCCCCTTTGAGAACTTGACAAAAAAGAAAAAGAAAGGAAACCAACCTGAGGACCCCCCCCCCATCTCTTATGAAATACTGCAGGTCATCAACAGGATCAGAGTTCACGCTAGACACAAAATAGGATGCACCAGCTTTTTTTTCTGAGCTGCACTGGAGAACTCTTGGCATTTTCCAGTTACAATCAAGGTTTGCTTGGGGTTTTATTTATGTTACTGGTGTCTTCACCCCTCCACCTTGGTGTTATTCTACAACTATGTTGAGCAATATCTGTGTGTTACTGTTCTGGAGGAAGAAAGTTGGGGTTTTTCATCATGATGGCACCAGTGGACATTGGGTTGTAAAAAGAGCACAGACAGCAGGAACATACAAAAATAAGAATGGTGATGGAATTAAATCTATTGCCAAATGGTTTGTTTATGGTTTGGTTTAATAATTTTTGGAAGTTTGAGGCCTCTGTGTTCCTTGTAGATGGTGGGAAGGGATGGGTGAGTGAGGAGAAAGGGCAGAGGTTAGGCTGAATAAACAGTGAAGTAATTGCAACTACATAAACAAAAATGTTTAAGCCTGGGAAAAATGCAGTTAGCAAGTGGTGCGGCCTGTGTTTGGCTGTTAGTAGGCCTGGGGTTTCACTTTCCAGCCCCCCTGAAAACTGATTTGCACTTGTAGCAAGTACATGCACTGTGCATCCTGTTGAATGTTGCTACTCTCCATGTCCACTGAAGAGGTGTATATGTTTGCCCAAGGTGCAAAACGCAGGCTTGGCCTAAAATTCCACCAGTATGTAGGGTATCTGTGAGGGCAGCAAAATCAAATTATGGAAGGGAGTGTCACCTGAGCTCCTATGACACTCTAGCAGTCTGCCAGGAAAAGCCCTTGGTTTTTGTGGTCATCACTTGCAGGAGCTGTTACCACTACTGCACACCCTCCCTCCAGGACCTGCACAAATGCTGGTGTGAAGTGTGTGGATCTTGTCTTACATGAGCATAATTTAAAGCTGTGCTCTCACAATCAAGGCAAAACCCAGAGCCCCCTTGGTCTGCACTTGGCCTTCCTCTGTTGGCAGCATTGTATCCATCTTCATCCTTCTAGGGCTGAATGCAAACTGTGCTTACCAGGAGTTTTACTGAGATCAGTGCAATGCACTACTCTCTTCCTTCCAGCTTCTTTTTATTTTTTGGTATCCAAAATAAAATTACAGATGGTTCAATTGATGTGTCTCAGCATTCTTTGAAAAAAAGGAGAAGAAAAAGAAAAAAAAAGAACAAAACCATTGTTAGTCTTACCCATTGTCTGTGAGATTTTTTTATTTAATGTTCTAAACCTGGAATATTGTTAAATAAATCAGAAAAATAAGTTAGTTACTAGATAATTTGTCTGATGTGTGGTCATATCTGCAGCACTTTATGACTTTGAACTCTTCTGCAATAGGGGGAGGTTGTATTCTAAGGATTTAAAGCTATGCATTTATTTTCCTTTTGATCCTGTAAGTTATTTTTTAAAAATGCTGTACAAATCTTTTGGATTAAAAAAAAATGAGGATAAAAAATGTTGGAAGTTTAGATGGTTTCTCTCACTTAAATACGTGTGGTGTTTTTCATTTATTGACAAAATTTTCTGTTGTTTAGTTGGGTGGAGAAGGAAAATTGCAGAGCTGTTTTGAATACTGCTACATCTTGAGTTAACCCTTGTGTTGCTGCCAAGGGTGGGCCCAGAACAATTTCCTAATAACGCTATTAAGTCAACTTTATGTTTCTGTTTCTTGACAGCTCCTTTGAATCCACAGCCTAACGTTTCCTTTTCTCTTCAGTACAGCTGAGACATCTTTTTGGAGGGACAATAGAGGAATCTAAACTTCAGCTTTTGAGTACTTTCATGCTGAAAAAGTGAATTTTTGAACAGGCTCTTAAAGTATGTACTCTGTGTCAAAAGAAGAATTGCCCTTGTCACCAACTGGGTATTGCCAATTCAGGATTCAAGCTCAATGGGCTAGGTGAGGTTTCTTGGGGTAACAATATAACTAAAGGGAGTTTTGTGTTTCTGACCAACCCTTGCATGAATTTCACCTCCCTCTGTCATCAGGGATTGTGTGAAGACAAAGAGAAAAGCCTGAACCATGCTGAAGTTGAAAAGGTGAATCTTTCCAGCAAACAATGTCAGAAGTGCTTTGGTTTAAAGGAGGGCAATAAAGTTCTGTATTATTTATGGAAAGGTTGTATGGTTTTAAGTTTCTTTTGCAGCAGTCTGTTAGATTAATTTCAAGCATTTTATTTAATCAATGTCTAGTGTCCAATTAGCTTTACAGGAACATTTGTAAGCAGGCAAGAATATTAAAAGCAAAAGAAACAGAAATTGGTTATTTGTAATATTTTATAGGATTTCTGAAAACTTAAAAGTGACGTGTAGTTCTTGATTTTTGTCCAGCTTAAAAAGAAGGGGCTGCCTGAGGACATCATTTCTGAAGGAGGGGAAATGCATGTATATGAACACAGAAGTAGTGTATTTGTACATACTCCATGACATCTGGGTAAAGGAAACCTTATGCTGGAAAAACTACATTTTAGTCTCCGCACACTATCTTCCTTTTGATAGTGTCCATTTATGAGTGTCCTGAAGATCTGGTGATCCTGGTTCTGGTAGTCTTATCTAGTCTAGACTGTCTTTTTAGTTCTGCTGAAAGGACTTGTGGTCTCTTAAGTTTTGTGGTTTTTTTTTTTTTTTTTTTCCTTTTGTTCCAGACTATGTGGTCTGTCTTGCCTTATCTCCTCCAAATTAATGTTCTGCTAAATTCAAAACATTTTTAGGGAACATCGGGAAGTTACAGAAATAAGTTTTGCTTTTTTAGTAACATTTGATGATGTAGAGAGAATTTGAAGATACAGCTTCATTTTATTCTGCCTTAAAAGCACATCAGTAAAACATGTCTTAATGATACTATTTAAACTGTAATTTCAAAACATCTCTGCAGTTGCAGTTTATAATGCTGCTGGTTTTAAGTACAAAAGAATTCCCTTTAGATTGAACAATAAAAATCAATTAAATATATTTTTATTGTTGTTGCAGTGCCCTTTCAGTGTCCCTGCAGTTGGGTTAAAATGCCACAAGGGAATTGAGTTTAGCATTAAAAAAATGTAAAAAAATGAAAAACTAAGCACTGTCTTTGAACTTACCATGTGTTTTAAAAACACAATTGGATCTATATGTTTTTAAAAATTCAAAGGCTGTTGCAGAAACTATTTTCAAGTAAGACTCCCTCAGAACTTGGAATTGTTAAAATATTAAGATTTTTGAACATTTCTGCTGACATTTCCACAGAGTAGTATTGATTTCTCTTGCTGCCAAAAGATCACAGAAGTGATGCTGCCATCTGCAGTGCTTTGAAATGATGATCAGATACAGCTTTTTTTCAGAGGTTTTGAAAAGACTATTACCTGCTGCACATGTGTGCTAGTTTCCTTGCATCACAATTACTTATTTCCAGTGACTTGAGTTTGCCAAATCTTCCATCCTGTCTTCTCTGCAGAATGCTGGGTGGAAACAGTAGGGAGGCAAACTCCAGCTTCTTCTCTTATAGAGAGACTTGCTCTCTTATTGAGAGCAGATAAAATTCAGTTTAAAAAGAGTTTAAACTAGGTTCTTATTCTAGTCCATGGGGGCTGCAGCACCTGTGCCATGGTGTGAAAAGGCAGAGCTGGTGCTTCCTCTCCCCACAGTGTTGTACACTAGGACACGTGGCTCAATCGGACCAAAATTGCCTGTGCAAGGGGAATATGCTGGGGAGTTGAGCTCAGAACAGCTAGAAAACTACACTCAGAGCCAAAGGCATAATAAGCATATCAGGGTAGAAATAGTATCTGTGCTGCTTGCCTCAAATAGAGGTTTAAGGTAAATACCATAACAAGATACCGGTTAGTGCTCTAGGCTGAAGCTGTGCCTGGGAAATTTTATGATTATTCAAATAGTTATGTGTTTTATACTGGCATAGAAAAGAGTGTTCTGTGGCATTTAAATAAATTTTACATAGACAGTAAAGCTTCTGTTCCTATTTGATAGACATTTTGGGGGTAAAATTTGCAGTGGTTTTCCTGGAATAAATGCCATGGTCAGAAGTACACCAAGATTCAGCTATCAGAAGCAGTAGGGCAGTCCTGTTTGTAAGTATAAGAGACAGGAGGGGATACTTTCATTTGAAGTAAGTGGGAAATTTAACACTCTTATTACTCTTTATTTTAACACTCTTAGGTAGGAGGGTAATTGAAATGCATCTGTAAATGTTTGTGATAGCCTCATAATTTAGATATATCTGTAGAGAATTAATCCCTTTGTTTTGCCTAGTTCACTGAAAATATGACTCTATTTGTCCATAGCTGTATGTGCATGATGTCATGTTAAACAGTGCTTCCCCAAACAATGCAGAATAAGGTTATTTTTAAAAAGGCAGTTTCTTTGATTACATACAATATTCTGTCTGTTCATTGTCCCCATGTACTTGTAGTTAGGAATGAAAAATTCATTTTTTATTTCTCCAGTGGATACTGCTTTGCTTTTAAATTTGAGACATTTTGTGTATCACTTTGTCTTTACAGACACTGCAATTGAAAGGGTTTCATTCTCCCTTTCTTTTTGCTTTTTTTGTTTACTTTTTTTCTCATGAGTCATTAGTTAGGTTTACAGGGATAGGAATTTGCAGTCATAACAAGGAAGATGTCAAGTCAGCATCAGGAGTGCTCATGCCAGAAACATCCCGTCCCATATTGTGAGTGCAGTGCTCCAAGGGAAACCTTCATCTTCTCAAAATGACCTTATGATGTGTGTGAGAGAAAAATAAAGTGCTCTTGCAAGCAATGCACAGTTCTGTGTTATGAATGTTAGTGCAGTTTGGTGTGAGTTTGTGCTCTGGGATGCACTCAGGGGTTTGGCACCAAATAAAAGTTTCTTGAGCACACAGCAGAACTTATATGAAGAGAAGGAATTTAATAACAAAAGTGGAAAATGCAATTGCTTTACTTACAGGAACAGATAGGAAGTGGGTCCATCTAGGGAAATCACTAAATTTTATCAGGAGTCTCCAATTCCTGTCCAAAAGTCCTGATAGCATTTAAAAATGCTAAATTACTAACCTTCCTGTAGTCTGACATTTAAGAATGCTGTAAAACAATTGTTTTACACACTTCTTGGTGTTCACATAGTGCTGGCAATGAGCTCTGTTAACTTCAAAAAACTCCTGTGCTCCCAAATGGCCAGGGAGGAGTTCTCATTAATGAGGTATTGGAGATGAAGGGAGATTAAAGCTCTTACTGTGACCTGGCCTTCAGCCTGTGGGAGTGTGGGCTGAAGGGACTGTTTCTGGATGATATTTTGACACATTGATCTACATAGATAAACATTCACATGCTGTCCAAGAACTTGCCACTGATGATAAATCTGTCTGGTCCCAAGGGAGTGAGCACTGTGGTGAGAAAGCCAGTCTTGTGGGTGAGTGGAGCATGTACCCCTTCTAGTCCCTCATTCTAATCCCCACTTTATTTCCTGTGCAGGCAGCAAGTAGGTTGGTGCTGCACTTTGCTGTGTTATTTGCTGTCTGCCTCTTGTTTTCCAAGGGTAAGAATGGGAGAATGTGACCTGCATGTTTTGAAGCCTTGGTGAATGTAGGCAGAAGTTCACCTGTGCTGTTTGTGATTTGCTGCCTGGTTTGAACAAGCAGTGGGTTGAGGATAATACGGCATTTACCCCGTGGTCTTGCGAACGCGAGACTGGCATTGCTCAGAGATTCCTGTGTACCTGCTCAGAGAAGTGAAATGAGAAAAGCACAACCTTGTGTGTGTTGTATCTGAAGGTATGACTCAATGCCCAAGTGGGCTTAAAGTGCTCACATGAACAAGTTCTGCTGTAGTCTTGTATACAAACCACCTTGCGCATGCTCTGCCCACACTACCCCACCTCCCCTCCATCAGTGTTCACAAAGATTTCACAGTTCTTTTTAGAGAGATAAATTCAGAGATAATACATGAAACTATTTGTCAGTTAAGACCATTGCAATATGCTTTTTGTGCCTTTTTTGGCAATGCATGCTAGAGCTGATGGAAGATAACATTCTTATTTTACCCAGAGACAGCTCTTCCTTGCAGTGAGTGGATCAGCTCAGTCCGCAAAGTTGATCTGTTGGCTGCACTTCTGCCTTTTCTCTAGGCTGTTTAGGAAAGTTGCTGTGCTCCACAGAGGGAAAAACAGATTCCTCCAGAGTGTTTTCCCTGTGTTTTTGTGTTGCTGGGGCTGCTTTCTGGTCTGCACATGCCTAAAGGAAGGGGATTGGCCAGGGGTTTTCCTGTGATTCTGCTTCTTCCCTGGGCTGATTGGCCACCCCTAGAAGAACATTGTGCAGAAGGGGACACTGCTAGGTGATAAGTTTGCAAACACCAGGACCACAAAATGATTCATTCATTTTATATTTATATTTAGGCTAAGATTAAAATGATACAAAATGTGGTCTTAAAAGGAGTCTGCAGAGTCTACGCACTAACTCCTTGACTTAGGTGTCTAAATACAGATTTAGGGATCTTATCTCCAAAAGCAATCCATTTTGCATGCTCTGCCTTCAGACCCTCTAAAAATTCTGGCATCACAAGTGTGTCTCTTTTAATGTCTTTTAAGTAATGATATTTTGGGGTAGACCGTGTATGAAATGCAAACCACAATTTTATTTTACATGTGTCCATTTTGTCTTCCATTGTGCTTCAAAGGTTAGTATCTATAGAATTATTCTTCTAAAAAAGCTATCAGAACACTTCAGGTACCAAATGTAGGTGAGCTTCAGAAGTAAGAGAAATATTCTCCCCCACAATTGATAAGCTGGAAGGCTTAATTAGTATGTTGTTGAAAGAGGCAATTGTAACTGCATTTTGCCCCAACATGGGAGAATGTGAGGTGTAAATATCAACATTTTTAGGTAAAATTCTGAGCAAAAGGCTCAAATATAAGCACCTCATTTTGTGCCCTTACCTGTATCATAGCAATATGGAACCAGACCCATGGTATTTCAGTGAGGGTACAAGTGAAAGAACAACCCTCTTTTACTTAGTCATTATTCTATTTATGAGATGTTTCAGTTTCAATGATTTAGTCATAACAAGCATAAAATCAACACTTCCAGCAGATGTGAATGAGCATTTGTATTGCGTGCGTCTTCCTTCCTCAGTAAACAGGAACTTACTCTCCTTTGTTAATGTAGAACAAAGGAAAGGAGGCAAATGGGGATGCACTGTTATAGGTGGAAGGTTGGTGTTTGCTTTTTGCTCATGCAGCTGAAGCAGTGATGGATTTCAGAGCCAAGTGATGGATTCCATCTGTGCATTTGGGTCTGACGATGGGCAGATGGTATCTTTGCAAAGGATATATGGTCTTTGTCTTCAAGTCAGCACTCTGCCAAACAATGTCTGGTTGTGCAAATTCGAGCTTCTGCAGTCTCTTAATCTCTGCAGTTTTAGAGCTATTTGGCCTAAGATCTTCTTGTTTAGGTTATAGAGCAAGCTCTGTTAGCTATAGCATCTCGGGTGCTGAGATGCTGCAACTCAAGAAAATGAGCTAGAAGATATAATTGTTCCTTTATATCACAAAAAGAGTTGTTTAACTAAATTCCACTCAGCCACACTTCAGCTGAAGGCACTGGAGGTTGTAGAAACTCAGCTGAGGAATGTAAGAGCTTTATCGACAGGGTGGTTGGGTGGATTAAGGTCTTGAGTCATGCAGGACCTTCTGTGGACTCCACCATGAGACTGCCTGTGTAGGACAAGTTGTACAATCTTGTGCAACAGCCTTGTCTTGTTTGGTTTAGATGTGAGTGCTGAAGCTGCCTCCTAACATTTTGCATGGCTGGAGGGCAGGTGGAAGTAGTGGACCCCATGGTGTTATTTTTAGAGATATTTTTGTAGTAGCTAAGTAATAAGTCAGTTTTCTTAGACCATGTAGGTACTGTCCCACCACAGATGCTTTACTTGGAGCTTCCTTGCACAGTGCTGGAGGAGTGTTGAAGTTCCATGGGCACTGATGTGTGATTTTTGATGCAACTCAGTTGTGGTAAAACTTAATGCATTGAACAAATGCATTCTTAGAAAATACATCAATCCCCATGTCACTAAGATTATGTGTGCCTTGCCTTACAGACAGGGCAATGATCAAGATTTGTGCAGTTAAGAGTAAAAAATGTTACATATCCACACACACAGGCAATCCTCTCTTGGTATTTGCAGAAACTGTTGCCTGCCAGTTTCAAGCTTTTTGTCCTCAAAGTTTCTAAATTACAGATGTCATTACAGACAGTGATTTTGGGGTTGTGGCTGTATGACAACATACTGTATGAATTACTGCATTAAAGCTGCAGATGTAGTGGAATAAGACAAGTTTCAAATGGGCATATTGCAAGCAAGGAAAGAAAATATTTGAGAGCTGCAGTTCCCAAAGGAGATAACCAAAAAAGCAAGAAAGTTTTGCTTCACATCAGGATTGCTTTTAAGAAAAAATAAAGTGACATAGTTCTGTAATAAAATAATGGCATTTGTTTTCATTCCATCATATTCGTGCTCTGCTAGGAGAGCTTTGATACTTCACAGAACATTATTTGGGAACGAAAATTACATCCCCCATCCTACCCAAAACATCTTCAGATTTGTGTAAAGCTGAGTTAGAGTGCTTGGCTCTGATACACTTCTGCTTTTTGTTGCATGCCTGTTTTCTGCCAGAGTATGCTTTCTGGGTCATGGACATTTTGCTGTCTGAGGGAATGCCTAACCATGATTGCTAACGTTGCTCAATATTTTAAATTATCCTGGAGAGGTAAAGAAAAAAAAGGAAGGTTGGACCAAAAAAATGCACTGAACTTGTTTCTGAAGGAGGAGTTTGAGGGAACAGTTAAAACCTTTCTTTTTCTTCTTGTTGACACACTGGTAACACTGGTAACACGGTTGATATAACTAAACCCCTGGTAAGCTCTGCACCGTGTTACCCTCTGACGTGAACTTTGCTGGCATGAGGAAACGAAGTCACACCAAATCAAAGCAAAGCTCTGCCACCTCCTGACCTTGCGTCTCATGCTGGTGTTTCTCTTGTGTACAAACCAGGGACTGAAGTTAATGAACCTTATGAGTGTTCAATGAATTTGGGATTAGGCTTTTAATCTGCTATGCTGCGGGCAAGGGTTTGATTGCCAGCTCCGGCTGCCCAGGTGCGATGTGCTGCTGCAGGAGGGAGGTGATGCTCCGTGTTAGCCATTTGTACCAAAACTGCTGATTAGGGCCCCAAGGCCATGTTCTTTACAAAGCCAACCCACAAGGTGTACTCTGTTCTAGGAAGGTTATTTTTAAAACAGAAACAGATAGTTCTGTATAACAGTATTTTTTAACAAGCATGTCAGCCAGTCCCGACTAAGGAAATTACAGAGGAGTTGGAGTCAGACCTCATTCTTTAAAAAAAGTTCAGTTGTCTGCAACAGTCTAAGAATTACACAGAATGAAAGGACTTTGTAAACAAAACGTTACTGGCACTACACTTTCTGCAGGCCGGGATTGACTCACTGATGAACCTTGTCATTTTTTTACTGAATGTATCCCAGTGAACAGAGTGCCTGCAGAGCAGTAACTGTTGTCTTTTTGGCAATTGGATATAAACTTGGTAACTGGAAATGGGACATTTGTGCTAGGAAACGCTTCTTATAGCTGAGGTACAAGGACTTCTTGGACATATTTTTCCAAAATAACATCTTGTTAATGAATAAAGTCATCCAGGTGAATACAGATATCACCTAGTCTGCCAGCTGGAGTGTTGTCATGCTAATTAATACCACTACCTATATATGCCTGTCTTACTTGTGCATTCCTAGCTGGAATCACTGCATTTCACAGTGTATAATTTAAACATTAAATAGTCTGCTGAAAATTAGTAGGAAAAAGGTCAAGAAATGCAAAATCCATGTTCTCTCGATGATTCTGTACTTCCTAATTATGTGATACAGATATTTGAAGAGCAACTAATTTGAGTCAGAAGCAAGTGTCAGGAGCTGCAAACACTACCATTAGTAGTGCTTAGTAGGTGCTAGCAGAGTTCTTTGCACTTGGTTATAGGCATGTATTCTTCCTCTGGTCCTCATGGGTTCCTATTAAAGACATTATGTGTAGTCATCCAGCACTCCAACGAGAAAAGGGATATTTGAAGATACAAGAAAGAGAATGTAAAACAACAAAATAGATGGGAAATGTTGAGGCCTGGACTTCAGCTTAAGCATGGCCCTGTTAGGGTTGTACTACAGTGGCATATGGACTTACTAGTTTATGCTCTAATATAGTAACCTTTATTGGGATTTTTGCTATTAGCTGTATCTTCTATCCATCTTTTCCACATCAATTTTCAGAGTGATTTATTTTTTTCTCAATATTTACTCATTAATGCTAGTCATAAGGTATTCTAGTGAGGCACAAGTGAAAACTATTATTTTTTCCCAGTCTTCTAATCCAATTATCAAAGTATTTGTTTTCTTCCCTAAAGCAGAAAAAACGTATACATACCCACATATGTGCACAGAAAATGATTGCAATTTAGCTATGAAGTCCAGTTTTTTTCAGTCCAGATTCTTCCAAGCTGCCACTCTTTGCTGTAAAGAACAAAGTCATCTTTGCAAGTTTGGTCTGGCTGACAGCTAGCATGTGGTTTTGCTGAGGGCTGTGGGGACAGGGACCGAGGCTGGGTGGCTCAGTGGGCAGCATGTGTCTGGTTGTTCTGCCAGCAGCCTCTCTGCAGGCATGATCTATTCCTTGCAAAGGCATCAGGGTCTGTCTCAAAGTGGCTTCACAGCATGCTCCTCTGGCTTGGCACATGGTGGCTCGGAGGAGGAGATGCTGACACCTCTTCTTCCTGCCCAGTCTCTGACACTTGCAATTACAAACAGAGCTGAGTAAATAAAGGGCTGCCAAAGTGCCTGTGCTCCCTAGAGAAATGTCACTGCTGTCACAGGAATGTAGGTGATGTCATCCTGGTGAGTTGTTCTGGGTGTCCCTCTTTGTTCTGACAGTGCTCCCATGTGCCTCACATTTGACTGCAACTACTGGTTTTTAACTTGAACACTTCTCTCCTCCAGGATAAACCTGCATGGGACTGGCTGTGCTGGTGTGCTCCATGCTGGACAAAGCACTCCCCTGTAAAGTTACCACAAAGATTAGCAGGGCAGCACTTGCAGAACAGCTAATTCAGTAAGATAATGTTTTGTTTCCCCAAGTGAAACAGAGGATGCTGGTAGCTGCCTGAAGCAGAGTTTGGGCTTTGCTGGGACAGCAGCACTGGTCTCAGACTGTGTGAGGACACAGACATGTTGGCCAGATGTCTTAGCATGCCTTGGGAGGGAGGTAGTACTGTGGCTGAAAAGAAGGTGGTGTGACCCTCAGCACTCCTGGATTTTATGTGTGGATAGTTGCAAAGCTTCAAGTGCAATAACAAAAGAAATGCTGATGTAAGGGCTGCAGAAGCTGCTGGTGCAGCTTGTGGAGTTGGCAGGGGCTCACTTTTCTCTTCTTGCAAGGACCTGTTCACCTTTTACCTTCTGTATGACCAGGATTTTTTTTCTGGGAGAGGTGCTAACTGCTGGCAAAGCCCCGGCAGAGAACTGAGTGTGAGTGGGCTGGCTGTTTACACCTTGTGTTACAGGGGGCTGATGGAGATGCAAGGCTGGAGTCTGGAACAGAAATTGCATTTTAGGGTCATATCCTTCAAATCACCTAGAAGTCAGTGCACAGTGTAACGCATGTGTTTCAAATGCCTTGTATATTTATGGAAAAAGGCATAGAGAGAAAAGTATTGGAAACAGCAGAGAGCTGCCAAACAAGACACTGCAAGCTCTTGGGCTTTTATTCCTCAAGCTCTTTTTTTTCCCCTCCCCTTGATATGTTTACATTACTATGTTCCTTTATGCTTCTTAAAAAGAAAGCTTCATTCAAATTATTTTAATTATTTAGCACCCAACAGAAATTAAACACAGCTATGACTTTTTGCTGTTTAGTGTGAGGTGGAATGAAAATGCTGTCTATTGGCTTAGAATCATAGGACCATTTAGGTCGGAGGAGACCTACAAGATCATCAAGTCCAAACATAAACCCAGCACCACCATGTTCACCAGCAAACCATGTCTCTAAGTGCCACATCCCCATGTTTTTTTAAGAATTCTCTGGGCATCCTGTTCAAATGCCTTCACCATTTCAGTGAAGAAACTGTTCCTAATATGTAATCTAAGCCTCCCCTGGCAAAATGTGAGGCTGTTTTATTTGGTCCTATCACTGTTACCTGGCTAGACCTACCCTTAAGAGGTAGCTCCAGGTATCAGCTTCACTGGAAACTGATGATCAGCTTGGCATGAGGAAAATAGGACTATAAGATCTGTTATAGTAAAGAAAGTGTTTCGGGTTTTTTTATTTTCAGAAAAGAGAATGGAGTTGTGCCTTGAAAATATTGCACACCAAATTGGCTGTTGCAGAGTCACAACATTTGAGCTAAATCCTCTGGTCAGGTGGAAAAAAAAAAAAGGGCAGTTGTGAAGCCTGTTTATGCTACCAGTGATGCCTGAAAAGTGCTGGTAGCTCTGGCTGATGTCCTGAGAAGGACTGACAGGGTGCCCTGTGATGCATCAGCCTGTTTGAACACCTGGTTGAAGAGTGAGGTTGTAAAGTGGCTCTGCAGAAGGGCCAGTATAATTCCTGTAGCTGTCACCTCCCTTCTTAGAAGCAGAATGGTTGGAAGGTGTTCATCAACACAAATGCATATTTCTGTATGAAAGGAGCTAATCCCTTAAATTTTTGACAAGATATTTATAGAAGGTAATTAAATGTAGGAACAAAAATAGGATGTTTGTGTCATACTCCTGGAGCATTATCAATAATAGGACTTGTTTTGTGAGTAGTTGCACATTTCTTCAAAGGAGCATGTGATGCTCTCTAATTGAAATATTAATAGCAGATAATGACACTGTGGAATGATGGCCTCTTAAATGGAGACATACTTTAACAGCTTTTAATCTGTGTGGTAACTGCATATTAAAAATCTTTGAAAATTTTGATGAAGAGCTATTATAGAGCATGCACAGTAGCTGTTCTTCTAAGTTAACTAATTCCCTAAGTCTCATGAATCTGCACTAGATTAATGGGCTATAAAATTTCATTCAAAATTAAGTTTTTCACTGAAGAATAAAAACATCTAATTTGAAAAAAAATTAAAACAATTAGCTGTCTTTATTGCAGAGTAGTTGTTTTCCTATGAAAACTTCAGTGCATATTTTAGGAGGAACAAGAAAGATGAAAACTGAAAGCAAATTCATGAGTATGAGATAAGTTCAGCATGTGTTGAGAGGGAGGATTTTGAAAAGAAATCTTTTTTTTCCTAGTAAAGGACTATTAAGAGACAATTAGAAAATTTCATTCGTAGTATAGTCTAGACCTTTCTGTACTTGCACATTCATACTCCATTTGAAACCCCTGACCTGCTTGTGTTATCAAAGAAGAGAAAAAGGAATGAAATTCCATATTTGGAACACAAATATTGTAGCTGTCTTGAAGACAAAATATGTGCATGCTCTTTGTACTTTCTCATTCCAAGTTATAACTGATTTTTAAGTAGTTTTGAGTACGAATTGAGCTCCATCCAGAGTCTCAGGAGGCTTCAGTAAAACTATCTTTAAAAAAATACAAACTCGTGAAACCCACAAAGTTCTGATCCATCAAGGATTTTTCCTGCTGGAGGTTGGGTGATGGCCCTGGGAAGGTGGCAGCAGAGGTTGGGCAGCCTGGTGCAGCTGGGACATCAAGCTCAGGCACTGCTCTGCAAAGGCAGCACCTCTGGGGCTGTGCAGCTGTGAGTGTCCCCCTCACTTGCTCTGCTTCCCACGGGCCACGTGAGCCCTGCTTCCCTTGGGGCCACTGCTTTGAACACCAAGAGGCAGACGGGCACCTCTGGGAGTGACAATCCACTGACAGCTTCTGCCACTGCCCCGACTCTTCACCAGGTGCCGGCCAGACGGAGAAATAAATGCTCTGGCCAGGGGTGGGTTTGAGGGATGTGGAAGCAGGGCAGAGAGGGAGAGGAAGGGATGTTGAGACTATTTTCGATGCTTTTATTAAATCAGTAGCATCTGAGGTTAATCTCACGTTAATGTCAATGCTGTAATGGTTTCTGGCCATTAGTCTCTTCAAAAAAGTTTTAATAATATGGAGATGTACTTTTTAACATTTTTTATTTTAATAAATTGCAAGTATCTCAGGGAAATTTTTAGTACTGATGGTTTATGTGCTATGCTTCCTGTTAACTAGATTTTTCCCAATATTCTCTAATCACCTTGTACCTCTCTTCCTGATTCTAATTACTAGAGCTTTGTATATGATAACAAGCACTTCAGTTCACAAGTGATTGCAGTGTTTTGAAGTGAACTACTCCAGAAACTTTCAATTACATTTTAAATTCTGTATACCAACTCGTGACTTCTGCTTACTTATTTGATGGAAATACTGTCACCCTGAAGTTGTGGGAAGCAGAGGAGACTGTTTGAGTGGCAGCAGAGCATTTTTGTCAGCTGGAAGAGGCAGATCAGAATGTGACCTTCAGCTGGATGCTCTTAAGCTTGATTGGGATATGGAAATTACATTCTCTGACTCTGGGAAGAGAGGAGATGCAGTTTAAACTACTCTTAATGATCTTCCCAATGTTTTTTTTCTTCACACACACACACCCCCCCCCTTCACATTCCCAGAATATAATATAATATAGTAAGGGAATATTTAAAGAATCGACTTTCCCAATGTATTGGTTGCCCAACTGTATCTCTCCATCTGTACTGTGAGCAAGATGGAATGATTAATTCAATATTTTAATAGCATGTGGTCAGAATAAGAGATGTTGGAATTCACAAGCAGTAAAAGTAGAAGCTGTAAAGATTATATTTGGGATTGTGATACAATATATCTTGTACTATCTAGGAATATGATGATACAGTCAATAGTGTCTCAAAAATAAAAAATCAAATATTTTGTCTTTTGAAAGGTATAGATCATAGTGCAAAGTATAAATTGTTTTCTGTTGTCTTTTTAATTCTTCTGGTGAGATGCTAAAATGCAGGTGACAATATTTTGCTTTTGGTTTGGATTTCTAGTTTGGCCATAATCAGTCTTTCCAGTTTGACCATAAGTAATGAGATCACTCATTGCTTCAGTTTCTGCATATGAAAGTGCTGATGAATCACAGAATCATTGAATCATTTAGGTTGGAAAATTCCAACAGTTAACCCACACTGCCAAGTCCATGACCAAACCATGTCCCTAAGTGCCACATCTACATGTTGTTTAAGTTTAAATACCTCCAGAGCTGGTGACTCAACCACCTCCCTGGACAGCCTGTCTAGATGTCTGATAACCCTTTCAGGGAAGAAATTTTTTCTTAGTATCCGATCTAAACCTCCTCTGGCTTAAGGCCATTTCCTCTTGTCTTGTCACCTATTACAGGGGAGAAAGGATCTACCCTCTCCTTGCTGGAATGCCTTTCAGGTAGTTATAGAAGGCAATAAGGTCACCCCTGAGCCTCCTTTTCTCCAGGCTCAGCACCCCCAGCCCCCTCAGCTGCTCCATGTCTGACTTGTGCTCCAGACTCTTCCCCAGCTCCATTGCCCTTATCTGGACATGCTCCAGCCCCTCAGTGTCTTTCTTGCCATGAGGGGCTCAGAACCAAACACTGGATTCGAGGTGTGGCCTCATCACTGCTGAGTGCAGGGGGACAATCACTGCCCTGGTCCTGCTGGCCACACTATTGCTGATACAGGCCAGGACACCACTGGCCTTCTTGGCCAGCTGGACACACACTGGCTCACATTCAGGTGCTGTCAACCAGGACCCCCAGGTCCTTTTCTGCTAGGCAGCTTTCCAGCCACTCTGCCCCCAGTCTGTAACACTGCATGGGGTTGTTGTGACCCAGACTCAGAACCTAGCAGCTGGCCTTTTTCAATCTCATACCCTTTGCCTTGGTCCATCAATCCAGCTGGTCAATCTCTCCCTATGTAGAGCCTTTCTGCCCTCCATCAGTTCAGCACTCCTACCCAACTTGGTGTCATCTGAAAACTGGCTGAAGGTGCACTTGATCACTTTATCCAGACCATTGATAAAGATGTAAACAGGACAGATGCCAATACTGATCCCTGGGGAACCTCACTTGTTACCAGCTACCAGCTGGATGTAGCTCCATTCACCAGCGCACTCTGGCCATGGCCATCCAGCCAGGATTTTACGTAGCAAGCAGTATGTCTGTCCAAGCCATGAGCAGACAGTTTCTCCAGGAGAATGCTGAGGTTCAGCATTCTGAGTTTCAGCTGAATGAAACTGAATATCTGACTTTCCACATTTTCTGAGCTTTGGGCACTTAAAATGTTCTCCAGACTTGAAGGTTTATGATGGAACCTTTCCTCCATGCAAGGTGTGAGGACTTGCCTGCTTAAGTTTATTTCTACGGTATTTAGGATTAAATCAAGAGTATCAGCTGTTAATTTCTTCTTCTATTTCTTATCTTTCTTCTCCTTCTCCTTCTTTCTCCATTTTCCTTTTCTTCTTTTTTCCTTTTCTTAACTCTATTTGTTGTGCAATAACCATAATTTACAATTTTCTGAAACGAGGTTTCTGCTCTGCAGTCAGTTATGACATTTATTCAGTCTGTAATGGAGTGACAGCAGCATCATGCTTTGCTGATTCATATTTTCTTCAGCATTTCAAATTCACTGCCATTACCGTGGTTTTTGGTCAAAACTGTAACCCAAATATTAATTTTTCATCTTTAGACATTAAATTTTAAAACCTTAGGAATTCTGTGCCACACTTCATGCAGATAACTGTCAAGTTTTTTTAGATATATGGAATGTGGTCTTTCAAAGGGAAGACCTTTTCTAAGATTATTCAAATTTCATTTTGGTTGTTATTTATGGCTTCTTCACTGGATATCTGAACATGATTTGGAGAAATCTACATTTATTTGGGACTTTAGTGAGCGGGAAAAGTGTCTTTAAATGTCAAATGTTTGGTTAAAATGAAACATTCTCTGTAGGGAAATAGCACTTGGAAATAGGGAATTGCACTTGGGAAGGCTTTTGTATGCTCGGGGGTATGTCTGAGAGCGAGGACTTGAAATGGTTTCTTACATCCTGAGGGATGTAAAGCATTTTCAGATGCAGCTGCATCTACTCGTTAGCTGTTCGGGAAATCTTGGAGCCTAGACAATCTTCGGTTCCTGGTAGAGAATGAAAAAATAATTCTAATGTCTCAAACTTTTGCTGGATGGGAAAATGCATTCTGCAGCTACTAGACTATGCAGAACTATTTCCATTGCTCCTATTTAAATATCCTGGGATAAGCTGCTCTTTTTCATCTCTCATTTCACAACAGGAAAAAAGTATAATTATATGGTGACATGACTTGAAGAGCATTGGGAAGTTTTACATAAAATGACATTGCCCAAGGTATTGCAGAATTACATTTGCCCAGAGGGAGGGAGTATGGGAATAAGCATCAGTAAATCTGTTCAAAAGATAATCAGATGCTTTTTCTTGATTTAAAGATACACCTGTATATAACTTCCCTATCTTTAGTGTGACTAGAGTGAAAGAGAAGAAAGCCAAAGAGTAAGACTTCATAGGTAAATATATAAAAGGGATGAAAGATAAGCAGAGCAGAGAATACAAATGGAAAAATCTCCTTCTCTATTCTTGTGATAGTATTTTCCCATGTAAAAAATGATATGGGTAAATGGAGCCTTTAAATATATGCATATGTAGGGAAGATTAGTTTTTTCTTGGAGCTAACATCGTGTTTCTTCTGGTATTTTTAACAAATCCAGTAATCTTTCATATGCAGACTGTGTCTGTTCAGTATAGTGTAAGGAATTAGTGGGATTTCTTCATATTATTGCAACAACCGTTCAGCACTTATTTCACAAAACCCAACGTTATATTTTTGTGAATTGCCTTTTGTGACTGAGGCTGGGACTGCTCCCATATGGATCGCTGTCACTGAGCTGAGTTGGTGCCGTGCCTTGCCAGTGACAGTGCTGTCCCCAACACCTCTCCAGTCCAGCCTCACGGCAGCAGAGCCCTCCCTTCCAAGTGAAAGCAATGTTTCATGGCCTCATCCAAGTCCCCAGCTGGCATCTGTCCCAACACAAAATGATTGCACAGTGAAGCAAAGCATGCCATGTGTGGTGTAACGCCAGTGGGTAGTCAGGTGCCAGATATTTTTGCACAAGTTTGTCAAATGTACTATCAGCCTTTATCTGAAATAATCCTTAACACTAATGTTTCTCCAGAAAAACAAACAAACAAACAAACAAACACTGTCTTAAGCCAGGAATAGCAAGAATATGTAAGACAAGGACTAGTGGGTGATGGCAGAAGTTGCTTGATGTCTGTTGGGAACTTGCAGAACCATAATTTCACTAATATAATTTGTACTTGTAGATATAAGGCAACTTTTCCAACTCTTGATTCCTTCTCTATCACCCTATGCCCCTCCCAGGGATCAAGTGCTTTCCTCTTCTACACATTCAGTTGGGAACTTTACTCCCAAGAGCTGATTGTGGGCAAACTTGGATTCCTGATTAATTTTTAGTAGATTTTAATGCTGCACTCTGGTATTTTCTATCTGACTGATTTGTATAATGATGTGTTCAATCTATCTATTTGGCACTCACAAAAAAATAAAATTCAAATATCTTATCTTCAGATGAATTTTGGCAAAAGGAACAAAGTACTCAGGAATGGCAAACGTCAGTAGTCAGGAATGGCCAGAAGTAAGATTCAGGACTTGGGAACTGCACCCTCTCATCTACTTTTGCTTTCTTTTACCTTAGGGCTGCTCCATATTTGTTAGGATCAAATTTCCTAATATCTCTGTCAAAATCAGCCTGAACTTGTATTGTAAAAAGCTCGTATATATGCCTCATCAAACCATTTTTCAATGCAGCCTTATTTCCCATTGTCTGAGAGAAAGGCAATTCAGAAATGTCAAGACAAATTCCCAATTTAAAAGTCCTCTTTAGTTTTCTCTATTTTCATCTTCCTCTTTCTTGGGGAAGAGGTGGCAACATCCAGCTTTTTTTCTGTGTATGATCAATGATCCTGATGCAGAAGGTCTGCATAGTGTTTCCTGGAGGAAGAGGTTCTTCACAGACAGAGTGAAAACAACATAAATCAGTTTGAAAATTACCGTCTATATAGTTTTCGAAAACTCCAACTATCTTTTTCTCCATGCAGCTCTTCTGCCAAGTCTAGCAGCATCATGGAGTCCAAGACTAACATTACTGAGCATCCTATTTAACAAATAAAACAAAAGCACTCAGGCTCCAGTCGAAAGATGTATGAAAATGCATCTTTCCTTGGCTCTTGTAACCAGGCAGGACTTCTTCCCTTGCAAACACACCAGTCATATGCTCTGAAAAACAGGGCACTGAAAATACATGTCCAAGTGGAGAGGAAATTTTTTTTTATTACTTTGGCAATAGCTGCAGCTTACTTTTCTAGCAGTCTGTGGATCAGTGCCTTGACTTACCCCACCAAACCATGGTTGATTTGCCTCTGTGTGTAGCAGTGCCAGTGTCCTCACTGGGGTCCTTTTTTGGCTTTGGGGACAATATCACCACACAGAGATTTATTATTCAGGTGTATTAAATTGCTTAGAGCTGTATCTCTTTCACCTAAACACCTGGAGCTGAGGGGAAGATGAAGAGGGGGAAAGGGGAACGAAGCACTTGAAAATGACCTCATCTTGACCAAAAAAAGTTTTCCTGTGTCTTATTTGAAAGTCTAACACTTCCTTCTGCTTCCCCTTCCACACCCTGCTTTCCACACATGCTTCTCCCTTTATCTGTATTTATGCTGTCTTTCCAAGAATCACTAGAAGAAATGCAGATAGGTGTGTCACGCAAATGAAATTTTTGGTGTAGCTTTCCACTCCCCTTCCCACTGTTAGAGAGATGTCTTTCCACAGGTCTTGTATTTTTGAGTGCCAAAGACTCTTGCTCTGAACAGCTGCCTTATTTAGGGTATTGTTATTTTTCTTTAGTAAAAAGATTCCTTTCAGGACTGTAATGCTGGCATCCTAACTTTCATCTTACTACTGCACCAGTTTATCTTACATCTTTTCTAATATCTGAGGGCTTTTTTAACCATAGTTAGGTCTTGCTGTGGATACTCATGCTCCTAACTTTTGATATTGGACTCTAATAATACCTGTTGTTCTCTAATACCCCCCAAGGCTCCACAGTGTGTTCATGGGTTGAAGAAATGAGGAAAATGAACTGTTCTGCTTGTTTGTAGTATGACTTCCACATGTGTTAAATGAGATATCTAAGAACGAGTCCTGCAATGGATTTGGGAGCCTTCTGTGAAGGGCTTGTCATCTTGCCTGCAAATGTTATCACTTCATCCTTGTAAGCAAGCTGGTATGCTTATCAAAAAGCTAAACAAATGTTATAAATTTAGAGCAGCCTTAAGTTTAGTTGGGTTTTTTTTTTTTAAGTTGTTTTCATTGGCAATTAAAAAAAAATCATTAGTCTGGCTCAGCAGATGTTTGCTTCTAACTCTGAAGAAATGTCACTTGTTCCTGTGTTGACAATGTCAGGAAGGGATGAGTAAACATATTATCTCTTTAGTTGGCTGAGCACTCTGCTTTGCTAGTTGGCATATCTGCCAACTCCTCTCCTTTTGTGTCATTTGCTGCCTTGCTGCACTTTGGCCATTTGTCCAGGCTTCCTGGATATGTGGTGCCTTGGCTGGAGTTACAGCACTGGTTGAGTTCCCAGGTGTTCAGGCAGCCCAGACAAATTGCTGCTGCTGTGTGGTAGCTCTGCTGTGTTGTAGAAATGTCCACTTCATGGGGCACTGAGGCTGAGTGAGCATTCCCCTGAAATACAGGGATGGAACTTCTGTGAGTTTCCAGAACTGGTGAGTGTGAGTTGTTGTTTGTTGTTCCATTGGCATGCAGCATTTCAGGCTCTGTGTGTGTCTTGCGCATCGGTTAAACAAGAAACTTATGTGTGCCAGGGGTTTTGCTGTGGTTTTGTGAGCAGTTGTTACCAGTCCTATTCCCTGTCAGTAGCTGCGTGGGAGCCTTATTAAATTAGGTCTTCCCCTGGCTGCTGAAATTCTTACAGCCATCTGACTGCTGCTGTTCCATTAATAGCACCTTGAGATACCTTTGAGTTTGTAAGGGACACATTTCCATGGTTTGGTTTCTCCTGCTGTTCTGGTTCTTCAACACCTTTCTCTTCCCATGAGTAACTCCAGGGCCAGCCTCTCCGATACTTCCATTTCCTCACGATTCTTAGCAAAAGCTGGGAGGCTTGTCACCTTTCTTATGCAAAACTCCAGCTGTGTTTGGAAACAGAAGCTGTCCCTGGACAGAAAAGTGTCCCTTACTCAATGCATCCGGCCATCCGAGGTACGTTGGACCCGTTGGCCATGTGCCTGTGGACCTGCGTGTGTGCATGGCAGTTGCTCATCAGCAGAAGGCCTGATGGCCTCGACTGCTGAAACCAGCAGGATGCCTGCTCACAGAAGGACTAGTCAGGCTGGTTGCCACCTACCTGGTTTCCAGCCTTAAAAGCCCTCAATCTTGATTGCATATTGATGTTCATTAGGAAAGTGATTGGAAGCAGAAAAGATTTTGGTGTGCAAATTTGGGAAGACAATTTGCATTTGAAAAATCATCTGCACAGGCTTAGGACAGGCTTGAGGCACACACAGTTTGTCTGGCTTATCTGTCAGGATTTGAGTACCTAAATTGTCTTCTGTTAGAATAGTCCTGGAATGACATTTGAATCCAGACCCTGTTTGCCTGGTTTCTGCCAAACCAGAATTTTATGGAGAGGTTTCTATAAGGCACACAAAAAAGGCTGTTACTAAAATCTGCATGGGTTCCCCAGCAGTTTACTGATTGCCTCTCAGAGTGGAAAATGAATATTTTTCTACATCTGCTTAATGGCTATAATCTCAACATCGCCTCAGTATAAATCAGAGAAAAAGAGTCGGAATATTTTGCAATAGGAAAAACTACTCAATAATTCTTTGGTACACTGAGCTATCTGATTTCTTTAATCCATCTAGAAGAACTTGATTGTGCCTTGTCCTGTGGTGTTGGATGAGGGCTGGAAATTACAGTTTGGCCTCTTTTTCTCACTCAGTGTTGCTATACAGGAATGGCTCCAAACTTGGATCTTGTTATTCAGTCATGAAACGAAATATTCATTGTTAGTTCTTTTCTTTTTTTATTTTTGTTTCCATCTGTGCTTCTGCCAGTTACCTTCAGGCCTAATATTTGCATGTAAATTATTCAGTTATAGGAGGAATGAAAAAAAAAACTGTTGGGATTTGTCTGTAGAGATCTCTCCAGCACAAATACCACTAAAGTTTCTGCACTGTGTGGCCAGTTCAGGAGGTGCAGGCAGGTACCAGCATGGCACCTCACAGGTGGACACCAACCAACTTTTTGGATGCCTTCAGCTATGCTCAGGTCTTGCCTGATAAGTACAGGTGACTGATTCATGCAATCTAAGTTCTACCCTTGGCCTTCAATGTCTCAAAAAGAAGGTTAATGAGGAAATTAATATAAAAAATTATATTTTAATGTCCACATGACCCATAATGTGCCACAATGCAGATGCTGGATTAGTAAGGTAGAAGATGGAACTTTGCAAAAATTTGATGCAATTTGCTTTAAATAAACTTCTAATACTTTTTTCTTCTTTTTTTCTCTTGGCCTCAAGCACAATGTGCTGTAAAGGTTTCAGAATACCAAAGCAAGTTACTCTCAAGGGAAGCTCTTCTTCTGAGGTTTGCATTGTCTGTGTTCACATAGTATATTTCTGAAAAAAAAAAGAAAGTTTAATGCTTTTGTTTTGATTTGGCTACTTCAATGACCCTCATCCCTGCTCCAGAGCTGAGATTTTGCTGGTAGGAACTGGTCATTGATATGGAATGGGTCACTGATCTGGGTCTGCAGACTGTCTTATTTCTGTGTGGTTTTGGCAGTTACAGGGGCATCCTGACAGCCCTGTTTTAGAGTCCCTTGAAAATTGGTATATTTTAAAATTACAGAATTGCCTTACTTTCTTTGTAGTATTGAATCTGTGTGAGGATGTCTCTGTGCATAGAATTTATTTCTGATTAAGGACAAGTATATTTAAAAGGAAAATAATTATTTTTAAATAACCTCATATCAAGACATAATAAATCTGCCTTATTTTTCTGTTTTAGGGTTTATACTTGCAAAGTAAACAGGCTTATGTCATCCACATACATTGGAATGCAGGCAGAACCTGCAGCTTGAGAGAAGCTTCTCTCAGCCACTGGTGTGATAAAGGAGCACCTAAGGACTGCAGGCTGGTTTCTTTGAACACAAAGGGAAATTAACAGCTCCTGCTTGGTCAGGGGATTTCATTAGCACAGGCTGTACCATTCTCATGTCCCAGGGAGATATCACTGACATTATTCCTCTGAACTTGAGATCAGTATCTACCTCCTTACCAGGAGCAGAAGGAGTGAGAGAACTGGGGTGGTTTAAATGAGATGCAAGAAATGCCAGAGGGAGCCTCTCTGGGCATTGCAAAGCTGGTGGGTCTCCACTGCCTCCTGCCTGGGGGGGCTGTGAGGCTCCAGCTGCACTCAGCTCAACCTCTCACACAAAATAAACCAGTATTTGCTGAAAACCAGGCTGAGCCCAGGTCTGCTTTGAGGATTTCAAAGTTTCATCATGGAAGTGGTGTTTTAACACTGGAAGTTGAGTGTACTGCAAATTCCACATGATGTTGGAGTTCTAGAGGGAACAGGGCACTAATAAACTGCCTTTCACTGGAGTTACCCCTAGCTCACACACAGAGCCTGTATTTGATCGTGACCACTTTTGTTGAAAAAAATACTAGCTGTATCTCATTTAAATGGAGATTCATTTTACATTAAGATGTCTGACTTGATGGAAACTGTACATATTTTTAAAATTAATAACAATTAAGAATTAATTGAGTAGTTTATTTTCTTTCTGTCCCCCTCCCCTCCCTAATGTATTTCAGTTTTTCTCTTTGCATTTCCCATTTTGACTGAAGTGAGTGGATAGACTAAGTTGTGCCATGCAGTGCTGTGTCTATACAAAACGATGTTATGTGGAAGCTGTACCTCTAGGAAATAAAAAATATAATGACCACTTGTCTGAGTGTCTGCAGCCCTCATTTCTCCCTCTCTGTCTGCTTTCTTAGGTCCTTGGAGCTAGCTGCTACAAGCAGACCTGTTTTAAACCTCTGTAATATAGGATTGCGCAGAATGTATTTTTGCTGGGGAGCCTTTAAGTGGCCATTAGAACCAAAAAATTGTCCTTTTCTTTGCAGTCACCATAGACTGGACAGTTTCTTTCATCTCCTAAATCGTGTCCTCTGCTTAAAACCACTTTATTGCAGTGACAACTGTTAACTCTTTGCTTTTCTGACTTTCCATTTTCACTTCATGTCATTGCCCCTTCCCCAGTCCTGACTTCTTTTTCTCCTTTTCTTTCATTAACTTTCTTCTGAATGAATTTTGCATTAAAATGTCACTTCTTATTCAATAAGTAGGTATAGTGGGGCAGTAATGGAAATGAGTGACAGCACCAGTATGCAGCATGTGAAATCCAAATGTCAGGTAGCAATGTGGTGAGAGGCCAGGAAGCAAGGGAGGCATGGGGAGGCAGAAGAGGAAGAGAAGGTACTCAGGCCCAAAATAATGCATTTTCTCTTGATGAGATTTGAACCTGTGGGCATTTTGTTTAGAGTATGTGATTATAAGTATTTTTGGTGGAAATTGCAGGGCTGCTTATACCTAAATTGAAGCCCCTTAAGATGGCTCCTGGGGAAGTCTTATTTAGCTTGAATTATATGTGTCAGGATAACTATGTGCATGCATATCATTGTAATTTGAGTTAACCTTCAAAGAACTGCAAACAATTCCTGTTCTTCATGGATGGGAAGAACCAGGTTGTTACTTGAAGAGAACAGAAATTCGTGTTGAATCATGATAGAAAAAACTATGTGTTTCAGAAAAGGTGAAATGTGGATCCTTTTTGAAGTTGCTGTGAAGAAAGAAGCTTGTATCACTGCTAGTCCTGTGTTTCATAACTGTGTAAAATATGAGTTGGTGTTGTTCAACAAAGCAATCCCCTAAAAACCTGGAATTCAAAATAGAAAATCCTTTGATAGATGAAACTTGGCATCTTTTTAACATTTTTTGTCTATAGAGTTGCCTGCGGACACTGCACCACAGCAAAATGGAGTATTCAATATTATTTTTCCTGTGCAAATACCTCATGGCTCTGACTGTAAAACAAATTGGAAATTCACTTTGGTCACCTAAGGACCACATGGTGCTTCACATGAAACATTCTCCACCCAGAAAAAATGTAGTTGGTATTAGACCTAATTCACACCTTTCCCAAGCAGTTAAATGATAATGCCTTCGCTCTGCTTTGGCTGCAGGACTCCCTCCATGGTGGGGGGATGTGCTGTGCAACCTGCACCCAGTGTGGGAGCTTGTAGCTGGAATGGCAGCTGCTCTGCAAAGGCCATCCCAGATGCTTCTTGGCTCACTTGGCAGGCTAAGGGCTGCCTGGGGATGCAGAAGACACAGGATGTGTCTAAGCCACCCCTGTAGCAGAGGGAGTTTGGGAGTATTCCCTGCCTGCCAGGCTGTGTGTGGGTCAAGGAGCACTTGGAGTGGAGGCAGAGTGAGGTTGACAGCAGGTATTAGGGATGCTGGCTTCTGTGGGAGAGGGCTGGTGTAGGTGGGGAAAGCAGATGGGGGCTTTCATGCAAGAAAATTGCTTCCTCCTTTCTTTGGGGCTCAGGGCCTTGTGATTTCAGAAGGGAGAATGCTCAGTTATGCAGGGAAATTAGGTCAGCTGGTGTGGCTTCTGATGGCTCACTTTTGACTGAGATCTTTCTTCCATGTTACTGACAGAGGCCAGTCTTTAATCACTCAAGAAATTTCCAGGGTATCATGCTGCCAATTAAATTTTTTTCCCTGTACATGTAGACTAAGCCATCCCTGAGCTGACGTAACTGCTGTCACTTTGCTCAGTAACAAAGTTATGGTGGAAATTTTAAAGGTCAGATGACTGCAGGATGATGAAATGCAGGCAAATAGAATTGAGAAAATTTCTGAAGTGGCTGTGTGCCTGTCGTGTCGTCAACCTCAGTCTTTCGTGAACTGTTAACAATGGAAAATTATAGTGCAGTAAATAATGGTGGATGTTCCATAGTTTTTATTTCCACACAGAGTTTGCTCCTGAGATTGTTTACTGGCCTGGCTTGAGCAGTCTGTTAAGTGTACACCCTTTCAAATACATCATCTTAATTGCGTTACTATTGTGAACTAACCTTGTGTTATTTCTTTTTTCTCATATAGTTTTCCCTACACAAAATGGAAAGGTTGCTATAGTGACTGGAGGCAGTAAAGGAATTGGTTACCAAACTGTGAAGCATTTGGCAAGACTTGGCATGCATGTGATAATAGGTAAAGTCATTATTTTCTTAATATAAATTTTGTTTCATAAAGTCTTTTTTTTTTTTTTCTTTTAAGGTGTATTTTCTTTCCGGCATGAGTAAGGATATGTCAGGTGAATGTAGAAGAATATTTTGCTAGTATTTAGCACAAATAAAAATTTATTTATGTTTTGCTTTGCAAGGTGTTAAAAAATAGTGGATGGGATTTTTTCTGTAGGACTTGGAAGAGCTGTACTACCTTAGATAAGAAGTAAACAAATAAAAAACCTTAAAAGTATGAGTATTACAAAAAATATTTTAGCTCCTTGTTACTGGGGTTGGATCATGCATCAGCATTAGGGTGTACATGCTCATTAAGAGGAAAACAAGTTAAAGAGTTGAAGGAGTATTACAGTGTTTAGTGGGGGATGATCTGTGTTATAAGGACAGGGGAAGCCCTTATAACTTCTTCCATGTAAAAATTGCACATTTACTTCTCAGTTTGTCACTAAGGTAAGAGGCCTCTGTAGGCAAGACCAGAAAATAAATACCTAGAGATTCAGTCCTGTCAGTCTGATACAGGCTGGGCAATTCACCACCTGGAGGAGCCTGTTTCTGTCCATTGATAATAAAGATAACACAGGCACCATTGATAAGGTGCCTTTTTTTTTGTTTTGAAGTTAGATGAATTTCTCTATGAACTCAAAACTGTCCTGTGTGCACCTTTTCTTCTTTCTACTGCAGACACTATCTAGGAGACTATTTTTTAAAGTTTTCTCTCCTACATATATATATATATTTATTCTCTAATATGTCTACTAAATCAGAATGTAGTATAATGAATACTTACATGTTTAAAATGCTACATTTTCTCACTTCATCTTTCCTTAACTAGATTTTTACCTATACCACTGTAACTTTTATTCCTTAGAGTCACTGAAGATTGCTGTTTCATTGTACATTATCAAGCTGGTAATGCCAGTTTTGTTCAACTTTTATACAGAATTTGCTCTCTCTAAGGTTTTGTGCACATATCAGACCCACTCCAAACAATGGATGAGAGCACAGTAGCCATGTACTTTTTGTGTAGTGCAGTCAGTAACATTAATGGGGTTGTCCTGGAATCATACAGGTGTAACATGGAACACCACTTACTCATACATGTTTTAATAGATGTGTCAAACCCAAGCATCTGCAAAATGCAAGTAGATGCTTCTTTATGTAGCTAAATGCTAGATGTTGCTAATGTAGCTAAATGTAGTTAATGATGTCAGCATCAATATTTCACTAAAATTGCTTTTCATCTTGAAGGTGGACTGCAAAAATGTTGAAAAACAGTGGGAAAACAAAAAGGGTAATTTTCTTCTCTTTGCATAGGGTCACAGTAGCATAGAACATTCTTTTTTTTTTTAAAGGTATATTTTGTATCACCTAAAGTTTAGGGTATTCCATACAGCAAAATTCAGTGTGAAAGTTTTGGGGATGGGAAAGTAAGGTTTAGGTGCAGAATCTCTAAATAAGCTGAATTTTTTTCAACTCACAGTCACTGCTTCAGAAATCTCATTCACTCACCCTCACATCTGTACTCTTATAAGCACCAAAATGTGTGAGCTCATGTGATCTTGTGAGCATCACCTGAGCATGGGAAAAGGTCGTGACAGCTGACAGTCCTTATCCTGTCTCTCTGGTTCTTGATCAGAAGAAAGAGGCTATTTTATGGTCAGATCTGCCACAGAAGTTGTGCAGTCTCCTTCTCTGACCATATTAACAATTTGTCTGAATGCAGCCTGGTTACTTGTTCTGGGTGAAGCTGTGTTAGTGGGGGATTGGACAGAGCTCCCTTCCAACCACCACTATTCGGTCATCTTTTATATTGCTCAGAAGCTCTCAGTACATTTTTCCTTGTCTGCAATATATAGCCTCTGTCTATAGCCTATTTTTAGGCTGGGCTAACAGGAATGATAATGGTATGGGTATTATGCTGTGACCTGGAGATGTTATCCTCCTGATGGCAGAGTGCATGGTTGTCTGCTGCCAGTCTTCTGTACCGTGGCCTTGACATGCACAGCACAGGAACAGTGTCCTCTAAACGTGTCTTTTGTTTGTCAATAAAGGGCATTCTTTTAGCACTTTGCTCTTTCTTTTAGTGCCTACAAACACATACACTTCCATTCACTCCACAATTGTATCAATCTTTCTATTTGCGTTATGAATCCCTACAAATGGGAATTAATGAAATTAATTATAGGAAGCATTTGATGAGTAAGTCTTCCAGCTGATTCATTTCTTCCAAGCAAACTCTGACCCAAACATTGAGCCCTATGAGTCACAGCCATCTTCTTTGCCTGTGAAACTCTTCAGATCAAAGCAGCCCTGTCAGTAGAATGGATAGTCCTAGGCGCTTTTCCAGCTGCAAGATCATACCAGTCTCAAAAGCACATTAAATGCAATGACCTTCCATCCTTGCTCGTAACTGTTAGGCCCAAGTGTCCAGAGTGTGTTGGAAATATCTGCTGGCACATTGGTGTGCATTAGCATATTCTGCTTCAGGCCACACAAGGCTCAAATAAGACAGCAAGTGTGCTCAAGCTTTCTCCTCTAGAAATGTTTTCATCCTATGTTTGTATACAGACGTGGACTTCTGTGAAAAAGGTGTGGATGTTAAGTGAGTTTGGGCTTGCAAGAGAGACTCACGTGTAGTTTGCAGTCAATCATGCTCAATCACTGAATGCTTGTTTCCCATTATAGGAACTGTAGCACTAAAGGATGATATCCCTGCAGCAGGCAAATGAGTCAAGCCTGAATGTCTGATGTGAAAAATGATTCACCATTTGTGATGGATGTGATTTTGATTCAGTTTGACATTTTAGAGGAGTAAATATTTGAAGCAACCTACTTTTAAATCCAATCCACCAATGGAATGAGGAAAGCAAATAAGTAGGAAGCATGTTACCTAGTGGAGTGTGAGTAGGCACTGTATGAAAAGGCAGTATGTTCACTCAGAGCCTTTACAGAAAGTGGTTTCATAGTTCTTTTAAACCTGCTTTCTTTCCAGTCCCAACACTGGTGCACAAGACTCCATTCCCCATTTATGGTTTCAGTCTGCAGGTGCTGCTCACCCTGCCCTCAGCCTCTCCCTGGGAAAGAGGTTTTGATGAGTGCTGAAATGATGAAAGTAATTTTCTGTATATTTGTATATTTGTTTGATAGATTTCACTTTCTTCCAGGCTGCTTTTCCTGGCAGCTTTACTCACAGTCAGCAGGGCTTTTACTTCAGGAAAATCTCATGACAAACACCAAACCCCTGGTAGGGAAAACTGATGGCTGTGACGAATCCTCAGAATCAAGCCATGCAGGGAGCTCCTGCTCCCTCCAATGCAATTTACTAGTTGATAAATAAACTTGCAATTTCATTTTCAGAGAGAGAAGGTAAATGACATGTTTAAATGACACATCAGCAGTGACTGATATTGAAGGTAGTGTTTTGTATGCACTTAAAAATAAATATGCTCTTCACAATGAGGACATTGGAAATCAGGATATCCTGGACATTTCTATGACCTCCCCCAGCCCAGGGCATAAAACCCAGTAGGTTCAACTCTGGTTCAAGGTGTTTGCCACAGTTTTGTGAGTCTCAATTTAGAGTGATAAAAAAGCATAAACTATTCATATTCCTTCCATCCTTGTTCACAGCTGTTTAATTGTATGAGGATTCTGTGTGTGTGTGTTAAAATTGTTGACTCAAAAAAGGAGAGCCTCTATTTGATTTTTTCTTTTTTTTTTGCCCTCAGTACATGAATAAAAGAAGGCTGAGATAATATGTGATAATATCTAATACAGAAGTTTTGATAATTCTATCTGAAAATAGTGAATGAAAATCAAAAGATTTGTGCCTTTACAATGTTACACTTATGCTGCTCGGTATAAAACACCAGGTTAGGACAGTATAATCAATCTTTAATGTCTGAGTGTATCAGTGTCACAGGTTTCTAAGACAGGCTCACACTTTGAAGGAAGCAATCTCATTATACTTATATATATGTATATATATTCAGGTGACTTATTTGAGCCCTGCAATTTTGGCATAAATAAATGTACTTCCATCACCAGATTCAGCACTTCTGTGTGACCTCGGTAAGCTCTGCAGGAGGCTAAACAAGAAATATTTCTGTCGCCTCTTTCATTCCCATTAGTTTCCAATTTTCAAGCAGGATTCTCTGCACCATGAATCAGACAATTCTTATATTGTATGATAATACAAAGTGACTTTAGAGGGATAATTAAATCCTATCAAGATGGTGCAATTGTTCATTTTCAAAGACAGTTTGATTTAATTTCAATTACTGAAAATTTCTATGGGTTACTTTAATAGTCTTTTTTTTAATATACATAGATCTATGAGATGCTTGGGTTATATTTTTTTTTTCCTTGGAAAGTATTTATCTTCCTAATTTCAGCCAGGTTTTTTTAGGCCTGAATGAGTTCTAGAGTTAGTCAGGAAGTGTCAAAATTTTACCAACCTATAAAAAGTGGGTGAAGATTTCTTTTTTCTGTATGAGCATAAAGGAAGCGCATGCAGAATCCTTTATAATTGTAATTCAATTCAGGTTTTATCATATCAGTGCTCTGTAATCAGGGTTATAATAAACTCTTTGCAGTACTGTTAATTATGCATCATATATGTGCACACAGCCACACACAGTCTTCCAAATGTGTACGAATTTTGTCAAACACTTTAGTCCTTAACTTCTGTTGGAAGACTGTCACGTCTGTGCTTGTTTTAACATATGGTGCTTTCAACAAATAATTTTATAGGAGGAGCACATAATGAAGTGACAAGTCTTTTGAATTGCATCAAACTGTTCAGGGTGATAAAAGACCAGGGATGTGTGAAGAATCGCGGGAAGACCGTAAGAAGCTGAGTGTTAAAAGGCATGTACAGTTCAATGTAGATCAATATGGAGTGATGGACATGGGGAAAAATCTTAAGAATTTAAGATTTAAATTTAAGCCAAAAGAAGATGTGATGGATTCTGTGTTGACCATCATCACTTTGGAAGTAGATCTCAGGGTCAAAATAGATCATTCTGTGAAATTCAGTGGTGCTCCATAGGGTGCAAAAATCAAAGCAAATATTAGAAATTGTTAGAAAATGAACAAACTAAACAGACAATATGAGTTGATTAAACTGTATGAATCCTTTGTGGGCCAGAACCTTAAATACTGTGTTTTGTTCTGGTCTGCCTATTTCAAAATGGTTTTAAAGGGTTTAGAGGAAAACAAATTTTATCAGGGGGATGGAAATGCTCCTTATGAGAAGCAACCAAATGGGCTTGGAGTCTTCAATCTGTTCACTGTCTCTGAAGTATATAAAATGAGCAGCAAAAAGATACAGAGCTTAAAATAGTACAGGGATTGGTACAAACTCAGTATAAACACAGTATTAGACATCAAAAAGAAATTAAAACAATCTAAAACAGGCCACTGTGATTAAACCAAAATCCATCAGAAGCGTAGAAGTATTTCTGGACAGGTATCTGCCGCATAGAACCTTAAATCATCCTTGGTAAAGGAGAACCGTAAGGTGGACAAATACAGTGCTGGGAAGTTTTGGGAAGAACATTGTGCATAGGCCAGTAAGTGTGTTTTTTAAATTGAAAGTAAGTCAGGCATTTAAAAAAAAAATGTAGAGTTAAATATGTGTTATTGGAATTTTGGAAGAATTAATGCAGTTTTTCTAGGTGTTTGTTTAATTTATTCATTAAGCATTTATGCTTAATGCTTTGAAATATTCAACAACTGTGTGAACTAATTTAATCCCGGTTTTCAAAAGCTTTTGTTAAGATCCATGTCAAAAGATTTAAAGTGGCTGGATTGTCTTGAGATGAGAAAAAAGATCTCTTGTAGTTTAGTAATAGATTAGGAGGCAGAAAACAATATTGAGAAATAATTTATCAGCTTTGAGCTGCAGCAAAGACACTCACAGATTTTCAGTACATTTAAAAAGATAGATACAGAATACAGAGTGAAGAGTGAGGTGACATATTTTGTTTAAATGTGTTTAGGATATTCAAATCTTTTGACTATTGATAATTAAAGGCTTTGAGTTTCTGACATGTAAGGAGAGGCTGAGAGAGCCGTATTCAGGCTGAAAAGGAGAGTAGGGTTAGGGGGATCTTTTCCAGTATATAAATACCTAATGGGGAAAAAAAAACCCTCTTTTTTGTTTCCTTTTTTTTTTACATTGTGGGTGGTCAAACACTGGCGCAGGCTGCCAAGAGAGGTTGAGGAGTCTCCATCCCTGGAAATACCTGAGATCTGACTGGACATGGTCCTGGGCCACCAATTGTAGCAGAGGGTGGACTGGGTGGTGTCCAGAGATGCCTTGTGAAATCTTAACTACTATGAAGAATAGGAAATAATCTCCCAATAGTGAATGACTATGTTATGAAGGGATGAATAAATACAGAGTGTTAGTAAATGCAAATACAGAATATGAGAAAAACCAGCCACACCTATGTATTTACAAGAATAGGACCTAAATTAACTGCTAGTCAAAGAGTTAAATAAATATTGTGATTTACTGTTGAAAGCTCTATGTACAACATCATCGATATTTCATGCCAGTCATAAAGGCAAATAAAATTATATTACTTAGCAGGAAAGAAGATGAAAACAGGACAGAAAGCGTCCCTCTTCCTTTATAGAAACCATTGGATCATCCTGTTGTGCATACTCAAAAGGAGTCTGGTTGAACTGGAAAAAACTAACGAGTGATGGTTAGGAGTACAGCATGGCTTTGTACAAGGTGGGGCACAGAACAAAGGTCCTTCTGCTTCCAAACAGATGACTGAGGTGTGGTATCATACAGTTATGAATGGTGTAGAAAGTGAGTGAGAAGTGGTCATTCCCTGTATTATTGTACACAAAGTAAAGAACGTCCAACAAAATAAAAATACAACAACAGACAAGCTACTGAAGTACAACCTTTTGAATGTAATTAAGTGTGTCATTAAATCATGGAGCCTGCTGTCCCAGAACTCTTTGGCAGTCAAGCGCATGAATGAACTGAAAGTGCAATTAGGTGAAGTAGTGCAGGCCATGTTCATTGGGAGGCTATGTGTGACCTTGGATTCAGGAAATCTCTGGAACTTCTTGCTTCTGGGAGGGTGTATTGGAGAAGATCACTCCTAGACTTATTGCTCTCATGTTTTTCCTTAAGTATCTGCTACTTATTGTTGGAAGGAGGGCACTTGTCTGGATGTATCTTGGGTTCGATAAACAGGGTCATTCTTAACCTCTTGTTGGAACAGATGGGTAGCTGAAACCTAAGGCAATAATGAAGATTTCTTTTCTCTCTGCAAATTGACGTTCTCTCCCTTGCTCATTTTTTGCTTCTTTTCTCAAAGGAACACTTACAACATTATTTTCACCTTCCATGTAAAAAAGGCACGTATTTAATTGTGACTGCTGTATGATGAACTCGATGATAAAAGATCTGTGGTATCTCTACACACAAAGAAGTTTGTATCATGTTCACAATTTATTTTTTATAGCTGGCCACATCCTTATACCTAGCTTTATTGAAATCCATGCCTTAAATGTTTTATGGATGAGATCCAAGGTCTGTATTCCTTTTATTGATGATTTTATAAATTCCTTTAAAACAACCTTAAAAATCCCATAAAATCCTGCTCATATTGTATTGAGTTCAAATTTCTCATCCTTGGAGATTTTGGGGGCAGTTATTCCTCTCTTTTAGACATATTCTATTTTTTGTGCACATTCATAAAATCATAATCTTCCTAACACCAGCTGATAGGATTTTGTTTTCCTCTTGAGGCATTGGGTGCCCTCATAAGCCCTGTCTTCAGGCTGGTGCTTCAAAGAAATCAGTTCCCTTTCTATCATAATGAGGATTATGCTACTCTGAGGAGGCATCTTGATTCAAATTTCCATTTGGAAACTTTTATATTCTGTTCCACAAAGGCATCTAACCATTATCCTTTGCAATTCCTTAATCAGATGGTATACACTTACATGGACTTGATTACTGTACCACCAAGCTTTTCCTGGTAAATATGTAACAGTTTATGGGCACCACTTCTTAACTTGGGTCGCTTGAACTTGGGGAGAGGGAAGGGCCATGGGGCATGCTGCACACCCTGGGAAGTTACCCATTGTTTCAGGGAATAACTGATCAGATCTTCCCTCCTGGGGTTCCCTGCAGGCTGAGGGGTGCCTTGTGCACAAGGTGGCTCTCAGGCTCCAAGCTGGAGGGGTCAGGTCTTTCTCTGGACACCACATGCTGGTTGCCTTGAATCTTCTTGGTGTTCATCGCTGAAAGTTTTTATTTATCTTCATTTTGTGCTATCTTATTGAAAGCAAGGAAACTTTTCCCTTGACAAACTTACGGGTTTTTGGATTTGTGGTTTTATTCTCTCCAGGCAACCTTAGGCTTTACAGGCTTTATTGTTGATCACAGACTATTTAATTTTTTTTGTTTTTATAATACCCTGAAGTACGAATCCTTGAAAGATCAAGATTGCAAATTCTTAGTTTTGCAAAACACCATTTGGAAAAGCTCTTTCTTTCTTTATCAGGATCAGTCTTGTACATAAATTCAGTGTGTGAGAGGCAATTACTCTTTTGAAGAAATAGTCACATTCAAATAATTAAAAATATAATATAAAAATACATATAGATGTATCAGAACCCCTTAACTAGCGACAGTGTGTTTTTAGCCCATGCTGGCTTTCTCAGGGCTGTTCTTTCTTCAGCCTTGCTCAGACTGACCAATCTCTGTGATAATTCTGTTGAAATCCCTAAAATACCTTTCAGAGTTAGGATCTACTTAAGTGACCAAGACGGCAGAGCCTAACATTTAGGATAAAATTCAAAGCCTATTGGTGCTGATAAGAATTTTAATATGTACTTCTCTGGTGGCTCCGTATTAACTTGCTTTGACTTGTGATGTTTTTGTAAGTTAATGTGGAGGACATGAGTAAATTTCTTTGACTAAAAGTTGTCTTTAAATACATTTTCCTTTTATCAGTATTTTATTGAGAATTATATTTTTATGCCATTGAAATATCTGATTTTATATGGGTACATCTGTTTAGAATGAATTTTTTTATACTATTAGTGGGTTTTTTTTCAGAATTGATTTTAGCCAGTGTTGTTATTGAATAAGTCTCACTCAAATTTTTCCCTATACTGTGTGGACTAAGTGGAAAAAAACCCATCAGGTGGGGCACTGAACTGCTTGCATAAACAGTTCTTGAGACAACTATATCTATTTTGAGTTCCCAGCAGACATTTTAAATTAGCATGAAAAGCAAGACTATTATGGTTTTGGGTACTCTGATGATCTAAGCTCCCAAGACAATGAATCCCTCTTTCTCAAAGCTTTTTCTAAGATTCCCTCACTGCATAAAATACATGTTCTTTCTTCCCTTTCTTACCCTTCCCTTTAAACCACTTGAATTCAGAGTAGGCAGATCTTATGCTACAGATGCTATAACACTTAAAATGGATAAATTCTGGTATATGGAACATATGAAAATTATGATGAATCATTGAAAAAATGTCCAGCCAAAGGATTAGTTTATGTATCAAAAATTTTTTTAAGAATTATGACAAATATGATACTGAGGATTTAAACCAGCTGACAATGGTAAGAATTTGACCCTGGTCTAGTAAACCATACTGAATTTAGGGTGCTGTTCATCTGTTCAGTGCACTTGAAGGTTGTGCCCTTTAGTGACCCAACTTCATCAAGAAGATGCAGATTAGTTTTGATTTTTCCCAACCCAAAGCCGACTGTGTTAGCTTGATGACTTAAAAAGCTTTTTTAAAAAAAAAAATGAATAAATAATATAGTACTTTAAAGAGGTTGATCTTTTTGATGCCTACCACTCACTTTGCTTAGAAGATCCCAGAAGGACATACTAGAAGGGAAGCAGAGCAAAAGTGCAATGTCCCTTTCCTCTCCCAGCTGCCCTTGGCAAGGGGGTGCTGATCTCCTTAACCTAACTCAGAAGCCTAGATTAGCCTCCAAGTTTCATGGTATCATTCTAAGTGTCTTTGAACTTTTTGTAAGGATTTTGGTCATTTTTTCAACGTCTTTATTCTTTCTTACAGGATTTTCTTTGAAAGAAGGATTTCGAAAACCTCTATTACTGTGGCAGTTTTCACTGAGGCTATTTCAATTTTGCAGTACTCCAGCCTTCAGCATTTGGTTTTCAAACTCTGTTGGATCAGGCTGGAAACAGACATCTGAAGTGACTGTTTAGCAAAATAATATTTTTTTCCCCAGTGGTCTAGAGTGAAAAATATGCAAATATGAATGAAATGAGCTCATTTGGAAGGCACTGAGCTTTAATGAATAACCATTTATATAACAGGAAAATAAAGCAAATTAAAATTTGTTGTGAACACAAGCTCTTTTAAAAGAACAAATTAAATGAACATACAGAGTTATATCAAGACACTAAGAGGCTTTAATAAGCCTGATCTCTGCATGAGAGGTGCTGAATAAGAGAGGAATCAAATAAGATGTTCACAGATATGGTACAAAAGTATTCTTATTTCTAACATAACACTATCCAGCCTAACAACACATTGAGTTTGAAATCCTACTCTAGTACATCACTTGAGGAAAATTAATCTGTTGCCCATAAATCCTGTGCACAAATTTCCCCAGAAATGGCAGTTTCACTGGAGGGCTTGTTTGTTGATGCAGCATCTATATCTGGAAATTAGCATCAAACTGAATGTTTTTATTCTCTACAAGGCTGGATGGTTTTAAAGGGGGAAAAACAGCAAAAAGAAAATACTGCAAATATCTGCTTTGTTGTTTTGGGTCTTCCTTCCTTCCTTCCTTCCTTCCTTCCTTCCTTCCTGTCCATAGTTAATGAAATTTATAGACAAAAATTGTACACCTGTATAACTCTAGATTTTACATGAGAATTGTTTTCTCTCCAGTATCTGGAATGCTAAATGTATTAAATTTTGGCTAAATGTATGTAAATATTGGGTTTTCTTGCATATCATTAAAACAAAGATGTGTTTCAAGTTATTTTTTACTGCAGAAACACAGCTAAAACTGCATTCTCTAAAGAATGCATCTTAGAGTAAATACAAGGATGCACCAGCTAATGTGAACAGGGGGCTGAACCAGATACCTCCTGAGGTCTCTTCCAGCTTCATCTTATTTTGTGGTACTGTGAAAGAAAGAACAGGAAACTTGCAGGCTGGCACAAGAAAAGAAATATGTATAGAAACTTTGGCAGAATTTTATATGAGGAAAATAAGAAGGAAACTTCATGAAGTTCATAAGAGATATCAGTATTTTTATCCAATTTAGATAATAAACAATAAGTATTTTGATGTTTCATGCTGTGGAAAATATTTGTGGGTGGATAAATTTAATGTAAATTGAAAAATTTAACTTGTGTTAACAATTCCTATATCTCTTGTGCTTTTATTTTTTCTTTAGACATGTCATAAAAAAATTTCCAAACAAATGTCAGACAATTAGTAACCACCCACCTAAGCTGAATGGCACAAAAAATGTGATGCTTAATCACATTTTATGCTAGCACTAATAAATCCTCTCATGAGCATTTGAGACAGGGTAGTCAGGACTTTCCTCCAACTGTGGAAGTCTTCATTTTGGAAAAAGAGCAAGGGGAAGTCTGCTCTAACTTGTAGTGAAGTTTTTGCAGAATCTGGATGTGGTACAATTCACTTGTCTCACAAACTCCAATCTCAAGTCTGCTGGTCCAGTACCTAGACCTATTTTATATGAACAAATGAGATAAACTGGCAGAACTTGTGTGAATCGCAGTGCCTTTGTGCAGCCCTCTTTGAAAGCCCCTGCAGCACACCTTTGCTTCTAAAACTTCATACTGGTTTTACACTGTGGTTGGCACTTCATAGATGCCAATCCTTAAATTGATTGCATTGCTAATTTTTTGTTTTCTGTCCTTTAACAGCTGGAAACAGTGAAAGTGATGGCCAAGAAGCGGTGAGGAAAATAAAAGAAGAAACTTTGACTGGAAAAGGTACCATATTATATTGTTTCCTTTAAGAAACTATTTTTCCTCTCTTTTTGCTGTCATCTCCTTTTATATGAGGTCCCCTTGTGCACTGCTAAAAGTTTTTTTTTGTAAATTTGGGGCACTGGAACAGGTTGCCCAGAGCAGCTGTAGATGCCTCCTCCCTGGAAGTGTGAGCAAACAGGTCTAGTGGAAGGTGTCCCTGCCCATGGCAGGAGGTTTGGAGCTAGATGCTCTTTAAGGTCCCTTCTAACCCAGATGATTCTGTGATTCTCTGAACCACATTCCTGAAATAAATCTGACTCAGGTAAAATGCATAGGATATTTTTTTTTAAAATGTTTTCAGCCTTGTTTGACTTTACTCTTTGTCATTGAAAAAGAGTTGCCTGCAAGTTACAGTCTGCCTGGGTGTCTGTATATGTATGATTTAATAGATGAGAAAAAATTCAGAATACCAGTATTTTTTGCTGAGAGGAGGATGACAGCAGGTAAGAGTATGTGCTCTTTTACTTTCCTTGTTTTAAGAGCTAACAGGTTTTTGAAAGATCAAGGCTGCTTGATTGGGTCATTTGACACATGTTAAGAGCTTATAATACTTCACAAAGTAAAACCATTTTCTTAATTATAACTGGACCTTTCATGTCAAGCCTAAATTCCTTCTTTTTTGTGGTTCTTCTCTTATTTTCTTTATCTGATGATCTATCATGTTTGTAGAGGCATAAGGACAGCATAGCTTGATAACTAAGAGAAAAGGCATGTTCCACACTACCTGCTCTGTGATTGTAATTTGCAGTCTATGGTGGAGGTTAGTGGAGCTCATATTTTTGTCCCTGGATGTCACTGGGTGTAGTTCCTAATGGTGCATGATGATTCATTCCTGCCACTTTGACGTATAATTTCTTGGCAAAATAATAGGGCAGTGTTGCTAGTCCAACCTATTTAGGATCTTCATGGCTTCTTCTGAGATCTGATTCCATTTTTGTGCCTCTAATAATTACTGTTATGATGATCAAAATACATGTTAATTATTGTGTTAAAAAACCCTTTCATTATGATTTATCTTTTGGCTTAAATAAATGTGCATCCATTATAGCCTGAGGATACATGTATGCTAGTTAAAAGCATCGTAAATTAAGGCATAGTTAGAAGGATGATGAAAGGAAAAAGGTAATTATTACATCATTAAAGTCTTTTGCTGGAAGTTTCTGTACAGAGACCAAAACCAGTTGGAATTAATTATGTCATGTGACTTGCATGAAGCTGATTAAACCATGGTCCATCTTATTTTCTCCCCTCTGTGTGATCACAGGCTTTTCTAGCACTCCAGTCTTTCATGCTTCTTCTAAATAAAGTCAGTTATAGCCCTCAGTTATAAACTGTTAAGACACAGATGTCAGTTTGAGGAAGCTGAAAGAGTATTTAAAGTCAACTGAAATTGTTCCTCATTGTAATTATTTTGACTGAGGCTTAAGTAATCATAGGTCCCAATAGGTTTGGCCTAAAAATAAATTGGAAGAGTATTGTCTTTTTGGAATTTCTCACTGATTGAGGGAAATTTGTATTTACAAGTGCAATGCCCTGTACAAAAGACTCGTGCAGAACTGAGTGCCCCTCCTGCATTAGTGTTTATCAACAAATTTGCACTTTGCTTTTAATATGATGTGTGTGTAGATACTGTGACCAAGACAGGGCCATGCAGGAGTATTACCATTTCAAAAGCCACAGTTCAGGATATGTTTAGTCACTGCATAAAAACATTATTCGTTGTCTTGATCCTTTTCCCCTGCTTTTTCTTTGAGAATTTTTCATGGCCCACATGAAACACTGCTTTACAGAAACCATTCCCATCAGGAACATCAGACTCTTGAAGGAGAACTACTCAAAATAGTATTGCTGGGCAGGCAGTGTGGTCAAGGATTGGGACAATATAGATATTACGGGCAAACAACATAAGTGGATGCCATCAGTTTGTTACCTAGACCTCAGATTTCTTAGAACAAAGAAAATCCCCTTGCTTTTTATCAGGTTAGACAGCAAAAGGGAGCAAAAGACCTTGTCCTCTCCTTGTTGCATGGCTGAGCCATACATAGAACAAACATCCCCAGAGACAACTCTGGGAAAGTGCCAGGCTTATTTAATACAAGTAATTACAATGTTTTAAGGCACTGTCATCCTTCTCTGTCTTGGCCCACTGTCTGTCTGGGGCTCTGTCTGATATCTAAGGGTAAATAGTTTTACTTGACATAATCTGTACTTACTTCTGGGACAAGTGAGATTCAAAGCATGTACATAAGTAATTCCTGTGAAACAGCTGAGGAGCAATAATGTGCTAGCAGTTGCAGAGGAGAATAAAGTATAGCCATAAAAAGGCTATGCATGCACGTGATGGGAGTTTTTTTTTTTTCCTTTGGTAAAAGCATGGCAAGACATGAAAAAAGGATGGACAAAACTTCTGAATACAGAGAGGCAGGAAGCCTGGTTTCCCACCCTGGAGTCATGGAAAGCACAGCCAATGCCAAAAGAGAGTAGAGAACTGGAGAGGAAAGGAGTTGCAGCCATTTGCTACAAAGCAGTGAAACTAAAGGACTCAGAAAATCAAAACAATGTAGCATTTCACCTCTTCCTTCCACCCACCCTCTCCCCTGGTGCTGCATCAGAAACCTTCCTGGTTCCTCTTCCTGCTGATTCCAGATTGTTTAAGTGTCCTCCTTGGTTTTGGGTCTCTGTTCTGGGTAACCTATTGCAAAGTGTAAGGAGGGAGGATGTACATGGGCAGTTGAGTGGAAGTAAATAAGCTACAAGTCCTTGGGGCATGATAGACCCAGTTAGCTTAACCATCAGAACCTCCTCCATTAAAAAGAAATCACAGCCCTTAGATACCCAGAACAGGCCAGAAGTAGTGCTGCATTGTCATTAAAATTCTCACACAGGCACTATTTCCAAAAGACCAAGGGCAACACATTGCTACACCGTGAATCATAAAGCCGGGAGAAGCCAGGATGATGTGGACGTTTATCTTGCTTCCATTTGTTAAATTGGGAACTTGTGTTGGTAATAGTAGCAATTATATGGCTGGGAAAATTGTTGATGGCTCGGGATTGCCACAGAGATATTCTAATTGGATAAATCTCTGTAATTTGCACGTTGGGTGTGTCTGTGTTAATGTGTTCCTTAGTTAGATCAGTTGGGTGCTTTTCAGGCAGCCCTCAGCTCTTAGCTGCTTGCTGAACACAGGTTCCTATCAGGAAGGGCACTGCAGGTCCTGGCCTGGATCCCCTTTGGACAGGACTAGCCTGGGAGGTGAGTTGCAGCAGTAACAGAGCATTACTGCATGGGAGCAAACATCAGAGTTTATCTGAATTAAGCCTGCAGCAAGTGCCTATGTCAGGTGCCCAGCACAAAATGAGCTCCAGAAATGGACTTCTATTGATCCAAACTGCTTGTTAATGCAGCCATAACCATAGTTACCAGTCGTGAACAAACTTCATTGAGCTGTGCAAATGGGAGGGTTCTGTGATAAACTCAACTTTCAATGCTACTGGAAAAGAATCTCTCCATTTGCATAACAGAGTTATATCTCCTGACTCAGTTACCCTCAGCTTATGTCTCTGCAAATGAAAGCTGGTTTTAGCCTGATGACTACAAACATACAAATGTTGGAAACTCATATATAAACATGAATGAAAGCTTCATTCATTCCATCAAAGGTTCATGAATGCCGATGGAATCAGCAATTAGCAAAACTTTATGCATAAATATCATGCAGCAGAGTACCAAGGGAAGGCTCTCACAACCAGAGTGTAAGAGCTGGAGTTGCAACTAGAGTCAAAGGAGAAAAAAAATTATCATTTAGTGAGAAAAGAGGGTGTAAAAGTCATATTAAGCATAGACCTCTTCAAAAGGAGAAGCCGGCATTTAATCTCACCCAACATTTTTGTGGCAATTCAAATAAAACCACAATTATAAAACTACAAGCTAAATTCACAGCGTTCATGAAACTTCCATTTGAAGTCAGGTGAGAAAGGAAGAAGAGACTTTCTCCCTCAGAGTCAGAGGAATGCAGAGGTTAGCACAATAGCAACCAAATTGTGTCATTTACAGTCTGGCCCACATCAAGACAGCGTGGGCCAAATAGTAGGATGAATTGTCTTAAAAAAAATTCGCGTGCATTTAACAAGCGTGGCTTTTTCCCAGATCTTTCTCTAGAGATGTTGATGCTACATGTGGCTCAACCAGGGAATAAGGAGATGACAAGGTCTCTTGCTCCCTTTTGTAGTATAACTTGCTAATAAATAAGGAATTTTTCCTTTTTGTTAGAGACCTGAGATTGAAGAATTGACGTGAAAGAAGATGGGCCAATACAGCCGATACGTACCACGTGTAATTACAGAATAACTCGTGGGTGGTTTTTCCACCAATGTTTGCTGTGTCAGGCACCATTTGTAACACAGCAGTCCAGCTTTTTCTGCCCTGTACCAGAGAATTTGTTGTTAGCTTTCCCTGCAGGCTAGAGGAAGTCATCTGCTGAGTTCCCAAATTCACAAACTTTTAAACATGATGGTGGTATTCCCATCATGTTAGCTGGAGTTGTCTTCAGCAAAGGGTTCACTTCAGCAAGACCTGATGCCTTGTTAATATGTGCAAAAATGTCTGTCAGGACTTTTTCTTTTGCATGGCATGTCAGAGATGTCATCATGGAAGTCGTTATCCAACCAGTCAAAAATAGTGGAAAAACATTTGTATTTGAGACATGTCTTCTACAAGTATGCATAAGCATGTGTGAGTTTATGTTTTCTTGTGTCTTTTTTTTTTTTTTTTTAAAAAAANTTTGAGTTGTAAAAGCCTAATATCCTGGACTTGTGGCTAGACCTAATGTGGCTACTTTGTCTCTTCTACCACATCCTATTGGGATATCCTTTCTCTACCACTGCTGATGCTGAAAGACCTGTAGGATTGGTTTAAAGAGCTTCCTGACAATGACAGTGCAGTTTTCTTTCTCCCTGATTTCTTTTCTCATGCTGGTGCATTATCTCCAGTACTTGGCTTTGGCAGGGGAATGACTGCCCTCAGTTGGGGTTGTACAGCTGAACACCAGGCTTATGAAGACATCTTGAAAGCCAAGGAGGTGATATGAATGGGAGTAGAGAAGTCTCAGTCTGACAGTGTGCCACTTTGCAGGACCCTGTGTGGAACTGCGGAGTTTTTTCTGCCTTGTCACTTGATGACAGGTATAAGGACCTTGCCTAAACATTAAGATTTATTTTCCTTCCATAGATTCATCTGAGGTTATATTAGGTATATTCAAGCCATATGAAAATATTTTAATATTGAAAAATATTGGGTGTGTTAAACTTAATCTAAGTTTGTGGCTGGATCCTCCCCATGCACAAAGGATGGAAGCCTTTCTTCTGGAGACCAATAAAATAATGCATAGGCTAATTTTTTTTCTCTGTGCTCATAGCACTTATGTCCCTTCTCCAGTAAAGCTAGTGACTTTTTGCTTTATATTAAGCAGGGAAGATTTTAATCTACAGAAAGGTGTATCCAGAGTCCTCTGATAAAATCACTTAGGTGAAAAGTTTTTAAATCAATTGTCCTGGTTTTCTGTTTTTTTTACATAATTCTTTGATGCACAACCATGGTTAAATTCTTTAAGCCTGTTTGCTTACGTCTTTTCTTGTTCTTCTTTTGACTTCCGGTGTAACATGATACATGATTTCTCCATTCAGTTCTTACAGATACTCAAAACAATAGGGAACCCCCTATTTTTTGGGTTTCTTAAAACACTTTGGAAATTGAGTGCTTGTGTTAACAGTGTGGCAAATCAGAAATCAAGAGCAGTATGAATACGGTTCACATAGCTGAAGATGAGTTGCATATCTGGGTACTGAGATGGAGATAAAGTCTTTCAAATGTGAAATGTATTCATAATGCAGGCACAAGCTCTGCCTGTTGGTTTCCTGAATTCCCATCTCCATTGGAAATGCGAAACGCATTTCATTAACAGGCTCTGCCACTAGGAAATGTGATTTTCTCTTATTTAAATTATCTCTAATTGAAACTTAGAGACAAAGAAGTGCACAGGTGTAGCTGTAGGCAGAATAACAAAGTCCCGTCAGATGTCTTTAAATGATTTTCTGACTGTAAATCACCAAAGCTTTGTGTGACTAATGGCACCAAAGCTCTGAGGTTAGGATTTTGCTGATTGTGCTGCCCTACTGAAGGCAATCTGGAGAAAGGGAGTTTCAAATTAAAATTGCCTCTTCAAGGCTGGAAAAAGCTCCCATTTCAGACTTTTACAGGATTTTGATCCTCTTGTATGCACTTGTAGAGTCATGATGTTGTGCAGCGACTGAATAAAGGTGCTCCTGGGTTTCTCACGTCCTTTAATATGCCATTATTTTTTCTATCTTGATCAGTAGTTGCAGGCAGGTTGTGTGAGCTATTTCCAGACCTTGTCTGTTTTCAAGAAAATTGCCAGCATATACTGAAAGACAAAGCCAAGAAAAAAGCAATTTGTATTCTCGCTGGAATCCTTTCCTATTTCTCTTCCAAGAACTACATTATATAGACTTATCTTCTGTGGGTTACATGTAGGGCTTTAGAAGTTAATTTGCTTATAACAAGTAGAATATTTTCTGTGGAAATGCCATTGGCTTCTGTACTGGAGGTCCAACTGCCAAGAGCATGGAGAAAGTGTGGGCTGAAGCAAATGTGGAATAAGCAGAGCCTGTGTGCTGTGTGAGCAACCTCCCAGGTATGAGCTGCACATCAAACAGCAGATGCTGGTCAGCCTGTGTGTGCAGGCAATGCCAGTCGTTCCTTGTCAGCTCCATCCTTGCAGCACTATGGCAAAGCTCCAGAGGAAGCACTGCTGAAGAGGAGCCTCTGCACCTCCAAAGGACCAATGCCACTGTGCCCGTGCCTAATTTGTTCTTCAAGGATTATTTTTCAGTGGCAAAGAATTGAAGCTCTGAATAGATGTCCTAGTTCTTAAATGAGTTATGAGCCAGGCTCTCCCCAGCAGTGCCCAGTGACAGGACCAGAGGCAATGGGCACAACCTAAAATGCAATAAATTCCATTCCAAAATAGGAAAACTATTTTTCTTTTTAAAATTTTTTTAGCATAAGAGCTTTTGGATGTTGTCACAGGTTGCTCAGAGAGTTTGTAGATTCTCCATCTTGAGAGATATTCAAAAGCCTTCTGAACACAGTCCTGGGCAACCACCTGCAGGTGGCTCAGCATGAGAAGGGACAATCTCCTTCCAACCTCAGCCACCCTGTAACCCTGTAAGCCTAGCAAATTTTAGCTGCCAAACCCACATGAAACCCTGTCTGCTTTGTGTGTCCAGACCTGAACACAGGTATTGTAACATACACAGGTTGCAGGACTTCAGGGCCTTCCAGAAACTGTATCAGTGTTCATACAGTGCTAATATTAAGACTTAGGTGCATATAGTGATAGGAATAGCAATAATTTGACCATAATGCAGTCTTGGGAAGCAGGTATTTTGAAAAGAACTTCATAGATGTAAAAAATCACATCTGTGCAAGTAAAAAAAAAAAACGTTCTATGGAAACAGAGGGAAGAAGTGTAGGAATGCTGATGTTTAGAGTAAGAATGACTGGGAAGCAGCTTCCATTCTTGTTTTTTTTGGTGTTTTGGACTTTGGCTTGTTTTATTGTTGTTGCTGTTGTTATTTTTATTACTGTTGTTTGGGTGTGTTTTGTTTGTTTGGGTGGTTTTTTGTGTGTTTGTTTGATTTTTGTTTTGTTCTTGATTTTTGTTTGTTGGTTTTTTGGGTTTGTTTTTTTTTTTTAATTTTTGTTCAGGGCATAGACTAATTTTTTTTTTTTTTTAAGACTTAAGATTTAAAGTATAGGTTTCTAATTTCATGTGTTCAAGATTACATGATGTATGTAATCTCTGTCACAATTTCATAATCTGACTGTAAATTATCATGCTCATGTACACTTTGAAACCCTTCTTAGCCTAAAGTCTTGCAGAAAGTGTGTAATGCCAGCATTTTTCGTGGTCTTTTCTGATACTTGGTGCTAGAAAATCTTGCTTGTAAGAAGAAAAAGAAATATTCCTAAAGATACTTATAGACTTTTCAATTAAACCAAATATCTAAAATGAAAATCATTAGAAGCCTAATAGTCATGTCTCAGTTTGGATTTCTCTTCATTTATTGAGGCATTGTTTCTGGACAAGGTGATGTGAACTGTTACCACCACCTGATTAATTTCCCCAAGATAATGCTCAGCTGTGTTTCATTCCTTATTTAATTTTAACATTATGTCTGCCACTGACTTCTCTTACCAAGATTTCTGTTGACTTCAGGCTGCTTGGCAGGAGTAGCTCTTCACAACTGATGTGACCTGAGGAGACAAAATAAATCAAATCATCTTTCCAACATTTACTTTGACCTAGTTGAAAAATAATCCTTGCCAGTGTTTTAGCTCCCAAGCATGAAGAACCTGGGCCTGTGATTGGAGAGAGATCTCCATGGCTCTGGGCAAGATTTGCTGTTGTTTTGTGTTTCCTCTCATTTTACTCCAATCCCACTTATGCTCACTTGTGCTTTTTAAAAAAGTCATTTACAACAACTAAACTTCCTGGAACATGGATCTCATTTAAATTACGTAGTGTCTGTACTTCTGTCTCTTTAAGAATTTGATGGCACATTAGAGGGAAAATAAAAGGAAGGAAAAATAATATAAGGCAAAAAGCGATTTCTCCTTTTCAAAACTTTGTCATGGCAATTGGGGGCTTCTGAACTGGAGGTTTGTAACAAGTTAATTTTCCAACCTAAAATATTGCAGGCTTTCTCCTAGCTTGAAAGTCAGTCCATGAAAAAAATCCCATGGTCCTAATTGAAAAACTTTTTTGTGAAGACAGAATTTTTCCAAGAGATATGTCTGTTTGAAGGGGAGTATTTATTGGCAAAAGAGAGACAGAAACACTTTTGCACTCATATCTACAAAATAGGACAGAGAAAGTGCAGAATCTCTGTCGAAGGGATTAACTTGAAAAGTGGCAGTTTGTGTTCAGCCTGATCCAGATCAAAGGCTTTTCATCCCAACTGTGTTTCTTATGTCCCAGACTGCCTGTACTATAAAAGACAATCTTTATTTTAGAACCTAGACCTTAAAATCTTCTTGAATTAATAAACTTCTACTTATCAATGCTTTGTGTTGATTTGCAAATGCACACTATAAATTATTTGGGTTTTTTTTACAAGAAAATTATGCAAAAGTTTGTTTAAAATATATATTTTTTAAAATTTGCCACAAAATGGAAATATCCTATGGAAAGCACTTCTTTTGTGTGAATTTGAACCCTCATTCCATCAGTCCATTTGGTTTTGTTTTTGTTTTTGTTTTGTTTGTTTTTCCTTTTTTTTTTTGTTTGGGTTTTTGTTTGTTTTTTGGTTTTGTTTTGTTTTGTTTTTGTTTTGTTTGTTTGTTTGTTTGTTTTTGTTTTTGTTTTTTTTTCTTTAAGCTGATGCAAAAATTGATTGTTCTGTCCCTGGCTAAGTGAAGTCTTCAAACGGGATTTCCTTCAAGACTTTGTTTCTGAAAGTAGAAGACAAAGTTCATCTCCAGTGCCATGAAGGCCTATGCTTTGGAGCACTAGCTACAGATAATAGAGGGAGATGTAAAAAAATGTGTTTATTTGGCATAGAACAAGGTTGATATACTGAGCAGCTCTCCTGAGAACCTTAGGCTCTTCCTCCAGTTGGGATGATCTCAAGTGGCTGGAAGAAGACTGCTCTACTGGAAGATATATGAAACAACTTTTTAGTCTGGAATCATAATACTGTAGTTACCTTGACTACCAATGATATATTGGTATACACAACTATATTGTGTTTGCCTCTCCAGATGCCCTTTCAGTCAGTCCTACAGACAGAAGAGATGGAATATTGTTTGTTTGTTTGTTTTTAATTTGCTTGAGTCATACCTCTAGAAACATGCTAGTCAGAAAGCAGTACCCATTTCTGTGTTTCCACCCAGCAGGATAAAATAGTATGTTTGCCTTTGCTTGCAAAAGAGAACAATTTGTTGCAGTGTTCCCATATCCAATTAACCTTCTCTTCATTTCAGTGCAGTCAAAAATAGAGCATTTAGGGCCATGTTTGCATTAATTGGTGATCATTGGGCCCCAGGGTGCTGGCAGTATTTGATCTGTGGGGATGAGCAGAACATGTGGCCACAGCAGCTTTGGGGAGCTGACAAACAGAGCTGTGAGATCCTTCACCCCCTTTGAGCTCTGGGATCTGCCTCTGTCTCCTTGTGGGCAGGCTGTCCAGGCAGAAGTCTGGGGCAGAGCCCAGTGTCTCAGCCTTGTGCAGTGGGTGCACAGTCTTTAGGGGAGTCTGAGACAGAGATCTTCTTTTTTTTTTTTTTTTTTTTTTTTTTTTTTTTTTTTTTTTTTTTTTTTTTTTTTTTTTTTTTTGGTTATGAGAACGGNGTAATGTAAATTGATGGTGCTGAAGGTAATTTCTCCTGGGTAATACAGAAATACCATTCTTAGGCTGTGTGAAAATTTAGCATCTATATTCTTAGTCTCTTAAAATTACACAATTTAACCTTATTTTCTGAAGACAATGTTTTGAAATAAAGCCATTCCAAAGTGTTTCCATGGGGGTTATTTTTCAGAAGCTGGATTCAAAATGGCTAATCCTTCGTTTCAGCTCGAAAAGTGCGACCTGCCAGCCCCAATTTTAGGGATTTGTAAGGCAGTAAAACGAGGACAGAACAGGGGATTTAATTAATTTCCTTTAGCCTACAGTAAGAAGCTCGTGCTCTGGGGAGTTTGGGTCCAGTGCAGCGTGGTGACTCATGGGGGACAGTTGTGTAAGGAGTGGGTGGGGGCTGGAAGGAAACTGTGATTCTGGGTCCCAGCCTTGGTCTGTTCTCTGCAGCTTGAGGAGGAATGGACTTAGGTGGTGCTTTCCCTGCTGTCTGGCTTCATGGACCCTTCCACAAGCTGCCATTGCAGCAACCTCTTAAAACACACCATCTTCTGGTGCTAAAAATTAGTGATGTTTTTCCTTCAGTTCCTTTTTAGCACCAGGTGAGTGTATATGTCACTGATGATATAAGGAGTATTCAGTCTCAGAGGGATGGTATAAATTTATGCTACCAGCACTACGGTATTCTTTTACTTGAAAAATAGAATTTTTACTGACCCTTTTTATTTTTTAAACTTTTTAAAAATAATTTGTCTTTTTTTGCAGGTTAATTTCAGATTTTGCAGATTCATTTCAGATAATATATTTTTAATATAGTCTAACCTTTGAGTTAAATAAAAATCAGCCTTCTACTGCAATGGATGCTATAAAAAGGAATATGTACCAATGTGTTCAAAGAGCAACTGAATCAGACACATAAAATGGGGGAAAAAAGGAAAACAGATAACAGAATGATAGGAGGAAAAAAACTCCACAACATGAATTCCACATTTTATGTTCCATTTTCTTTTCAAATGGTCATATTTTTTAATTTAGCTTTAAATTTAATCCAAAATAGATAGTTAAGACACTAACATGCATGTTAATAAGCCAAACAAAATGGAGAGATGTTAAAGACTGAGAGGAAAGGAGACTAAGGAGAAAACCAACACAAGGAGTTGACAAGGATGAAGAGGCATATGAAAACAGAGAGAAAGAAGAACCTGTAAAGAGGTTACTGCCACATGAACTTGAAGGAGCATAAGATCATATCCAGAAAAGATTCTGTGCAGGGACTGACTGTTTATTCAGTGCTTATGCTAAGCAGACTTTTGAGTAGATGGTCACTGAATAAAGAATTGGAGTCACTCCATAGTTCAGGATTTCCTTGTTGGAAGTTGCATTTAATACAGTAAGATGTTAGAGAAACTCTCAGAGTCATGTCCAGGTCAGCAGTGACACAGCTTTCACAGCTGTACCTGCTTACAGGGATGAGCTGGGCTAGCACAGTGCACACAAGGCTTGTTTAACTCCCCAGGCAGGATGTGTGAGGATACAGGCTTTATTCTAGCCCTCAGCTTGCCCCCTAATGCTCCATCAAGGAAAATTGTGTGTTTTCCTTTCCATTCTGTATACTTAATTTTCCGTGTCTTCTCTGAAGATCTTCCAAAGTGTTCATCATTCCTGGCACATTTGTGTTTCCATCTCTGTCTCTGCCACTATTTTCCCTTTCTCTCTTCCTCACTCTTTCTGTCCTTTCCTTACTCCATCTCTCTTTTTCCATCTTTCTTAAAAAAAAAGAAAAGTTACAGAATGGAAAATACGTCTTTATAACACATATCTGCCTGTTTCATGTTATGTTTAAGATAGTACTCGTGTACTCATAGGAGTTGCTTTGCATTCTGTGGTTTGCATACTGCAAACCAGCATTACATATCAATGGGAACAACCTATAGTTTTATTATGTTTTTTTTTTCAATTTAAAAAAAATCCCAGGTTAATGGTGCTTGCACAATCAGAAAAGTTGCACATTTTTAAATTGAACAATGTGATTTGCTATTCTCCATATTTTATCCACTATGCTAAGTTTTTTTTAGTTTCTCTTTAGCTGGCTTCTGAGATGGAGACATCCTACTGCCCAATCAGGAAAAACAAGGTTCTTAATTGGTTTTATATAGGATTGGAAGAATGCACATGAATGAGATGGATTGTATGATATCTTTTCTCTGGCAACTATTCTGTTAGATTAGTTTCAAAGCTGTCAAATTAAAAAACATGGAGTAAGAGTGACATGTTATGTCCAGTGGGTGTTTTTGTCCTAGGAAGAGGTATCATGCTAGCCTTGGGAAAAGACTGAAAGATAACTTCCATTATTATTCAACTGAAAAGCAAAAAAGAGTGACTGAATCATTAAGCTGATTTTCTCTGAAGGGGATAAATAGCTACTGATGGGTTTTCCTTTCTTCTTGTGTTCCTGCCCTCTCCATCTCAATGTCTCCCTGGCATCTCCATTCCCACTGAACCATCCCTCTGTCCTTTTCCCAAACCTACCTTCTCAAGTCTTGTATGCGGTTCTAAATATTTCTGGCTTCCTTTTTTTTTATATCTCAGAACTACAAATTTTGAGATTGGCTGCTAAAGTCAGGGCAGAAATAGGTATCAGTGGGCAGACAGAAATTTAAAGGCAGGAGCTTAACTTCTGCTTATCCATCTATGTATTTTCATCATTGCCCCCAACCAGTTCCTTGTCAGTGTGGCTCTCTTTTGCCTTTGACATGGGAGCTTTTTGGTCATCCCTTGCACAGATAAATTCAAACATTTCCTCCTTCTCTAGGTTAGCAAGGAAAGCCCCAGAGTTATGCTATGAGGAAGGACATCCAAAGCCTCCATCCATGGCATGGAGGCACAGAGCTTCCCCCTGCTGTCTAGGGGCTGGAGACTCACACTGCTCTATGTGTTTTGAACAATGGAGGCTGAAAGGGCATTACAGATCACCACTACTGAGGTTAGAAGCCCTGTTCATTCTTCCCCCTCTCTTTTGTGGCAGGTGCATTTGAAGTGCTTCTATCAGCATATATTGATCCAATTCTCAAGCATTATTAAAATCTGGGAAGCTCTTTTAGTGGTTTTATGTCCATTCTGGACATGAACAGCAAGCAGGTAGAAACCTGTGAAACCACAATGGAGCTTTAGGAACTTAGAATGAGGAAAAAATCCAATTAATATTACTTTTCCTTTATTGACTCTTTTTTTTTGTTTGTTTGTTTTTCCATTTAAGTTGACTTGCATCCTTCCCACCTAGGGGCCAAGTAACTCCTTAACTCCCTAAAAAGTGAACATTAAAGGAAAAGAGATATAACATTATATTCAGAAAAGAACTTGTCATTTATGCAGGACTAAGAAGAACTGTCAAGCATTCTGTACCTAACAGTTTGTATGATTACATTCAATAAACATGACTCACAAAGCTACTTGATTGTTGCATCCACATATTTCTAACCCTTGTGGGGGGAGTATTATAGCCTTCTAAATAATGGGGTTTAGGGCTGCAATTCCATGTCTTTTTGAAAACTTACAATTGACTTTAACCTAATCAGGGATTTTACCTCATCATTTCAAACATACTGCCTTAATTAGAAACTTGCTTCACATTTATTGGGGAAGTGACAATTCCAGCAATTCATCTGGACAGTTACTCAGAGGTACTCCAGGAAGGCCAGAATTTTGATCCTAGTTGGCCATAAATTTGTTCTGGGAGGCAAGTCTCATGGCTCTTCAAATCTGAATCATACTAAGTGTGCAGGCAGCTGTTATTCCCACCCATGTATGCACTTTCTACTAAAAGACCCACAAACTAAATTTCCCTATTTCTTCAGTCAGTAAGAGCTGTAATTCAGCTACATGTTTTAAAATGCGTGCCTTGTAATATTTTTGTTTCCAATGAATTTACAGTTAATTGCAAGGATTATTTTGAAGGCTTCTAAACCCTTATTTAGCCTGTACAGTGCTGAATAGTGGTGTGATTTCTGTATATGCCAGAGTTCACATATGCTAATCAGTCTGACTGCTTAGAAAACACTGCATAGCAGCAGACTAATTTGCAGGGAGAGTAGCCTGTAAAGATTGGCTATTAGCTGGTTTCAGTCACCCTTTGTCTATACATTGCCTGACAAGCAGCTGGGTTCTTGTGCGTTCCCAACAGCTTGCAGTTCCAGTGCAATGAGGCTGAACCAGGCTTTTCTTTATTAAGGGTGAAATCAAGCCAAAAATAGTCTCTGTAACTGCTGTTTTCTTTTATTCATGGTAGTTTTACGGGCAACAAATCAAAGATCTTAGTTGCTTTATACTATACACCCCTGCCTGCCATACACACAGAGTTGCAGGCATTTTGCAGTCCTTCCTTTAATGAGCTCCTTATTCTGAAGAGGTCACACTCTTCCAGAACGTTGTTTATTTTCCTCTGCTCGGGAGCAACACCTTGCACGGATCCGCAATCATTCCCCTGTTGAGTGTTGCCTAATTGCGCTCTTTTGCTCCATCTTTCAGGAAGTTCCTAATGATCCTCCCAAGCCTCTGTTAAGCTAAATATTTCTGTGCTGTCAGCAACTTTCACCACCTGTCTATTCAGCCTGCTTTACAGAAAATTCCAAACACCTGGCACCTAGCACTTGTTTGGATGTGAAGCAAATGAACCACTAGGTTTCTCTGGGGGCTGCTCAGAACTGGCAGCAGGTAGAGGCAATGACTACTCCTGATGAACAGGACCATCAGCCAGCCTTAGAGCCAGGTGCCTAGGGAAAGGTTCTCCTTGTGGTCCAAACAAACCTGACACTGAAAACCTGGGCTGGGTTTTTTGGTTGGTTGGTTGGTTTGTTCATTCTTTTTCCAGTGATGTGTGTACAGAACAGCAAATGCTCAAATAAAACAAACAAGCATGATTTGGAAATAGCCAGTGCCTTTGCCTCAAATCAACCCCATCTTATAATAATAGTAGTTCTAAGTCCTGTGGACCTGAAGAATGAAGCTTGCAGGTTGCAAAAGCAAGGAGCTGAAGGCACCAAGAAGGGAGCACGCTAAGATGCACAGCAGCAAGCTGCTGCTGTGTAGCATCTTTGGAAAGAGGATATTTTATTCAGGAGTTCTCCTGGAAATTATCTACCTCAGTGTGTGGGTGTCAAGTCTACTGAGAAGATGGAAGAGCAAGCAGTTAGACAATGGGAATGCTGTGTTGACTGATTGGAAAACTTGTCTGGAAAGTGAAGCTGATTTAAAGTGAGTGCAGCAAGGAAATATGCAGGAAAAAGCTGGATAAATTTGGAGGCCTTTTTTTTCTTTTTGTTGGAGTAAGAAAAGGAGTCAGGGAAACATAAGCTGCAGGCAAGAACATCAGAAGGCTTTGTAAAGGTTTTTGTGAACACTGTGATGTGTGCATTTAACCTAGATATTTTGAACTGAAAGGGATGCAGGTACTAGCATGAAGATAGGCGACTAGATAAATGTAAGAGTTTTGAGTTGCTCTTTCATAGCATAGAGGATTTTTATCTCACAAGGGGGAGTTTCAAGAAACAGATCCAAGCCTAGGGATGCAATAATAATGGTGGAAGAGTTAGCAATAGCTGAGGTATGACTATGAAGTCAACTGCAACTGGAGAGCTACTGGCTATATTGGACCCATTAACTGTATACACACAGATCCTTCATGTTTTTTAACACAATAAATAGACAGCAGTTGGTATTGAATCTCCATATCGAGTTTCAAGAGTGATATAAATTGCTGACTAAATGGTCATTTCAGTATCCTGGCTCATTTTGTGAAAGTCTCAGAAAGCAGAGCAGTGTGGATGAGATACAGGAACGGTTTCTAAAGATTAACAAATGTTGGACTTTTTAATTACAGTCAGCTCAGCCTCTGAATTAATGAGTATGCTTTGTTCTTTGGATTTATTTTTTTAATATGCTATTTATCATTACAGTGAAGATCTAAAAGCTTAATTTTACAATGTGAGTATAGGGAGAATTATAAATTGAGACTTATTTTGGCTAGATATTAATCTTTTTTATGTAAGCCAAAAGTGAAAACTCATAAAGGAAGTAATATTTTGTTTCTTCTGTAACATGTCAATAACAGCTTGTCTTTGGGAATTTCAGTCTTTCCAAATTCAATTTTAGCACTTACGTGTTTAGGTTACCTGTTTTAATTAAGAATTGGCAGGCATAAAAGAAAAAAACCTATTTTATGAGCTGATATGATCTTAATTGAGAATGCCTGGCTCTCATTGTCATTGATCACTTATTTTTGTGAGTTATATCAAGGTGTACATGAGTAATATGTAATACTCCCCCATGGCAATATCTAGCAGAAGGAGCTAAGAGAGCCCAGGTGTTTTAGAAGGTGGTTTGAAAAAGCTCCAGAAACAGTATGTGATTTTGGAATCCTTGGAGGAGGCAGGGGACAGCCTTCCAAACACCTGGACTCCTTGATCCACCTGTAGGATAAGCTTTCCTGCCTAAGATGTTGCAGCATATTAATCATCTTTGCCATGTTTGAACAATTCTTTGTGGTGGAGCTCCAGAACAAACATGCAATGTTTTTGTGCAGATCCCATAGAAACATTGCCCCATAAAATGTATTCTTCCCTGCCTTATTTCCTTCAGACTTGCAGAAAGACTTTGATGGGCAGGAGTCTGGAGGAAATGGGGCATAAGAGGCGTTAGAATGTTTTAGAACTTCTATGTCCTTAGGTATTGTCTCTCTAGTTACAGGGAAAAGTACAGATGCTTACCTAAATAATAGTTTTTAACTTTTTTCTGAGTAGAGTCTTTCAAGGTGTGCAGTTGTGATAGATCAGACAGAAGCTGGGAGATGTTAAAATAGACAGAAGTGGAGGTTTAGCTATTTTTGCTGTGCTGGAGACAAAACATGGGCATCAGCAAAGCATGGGAAAAAAATGCAGTTGTGTCAGTGAAATAGTTTCATAATAAATGCATGATTTTAAATGTTCATTTCAATTTTCATGTATGCTATAAGCCAACTATTAAGTCTCAAGGTTATTTAAGAAAAAAAAAAAAAACAAAAACATGCAATATATTGAAAAAGTTGAATCTAGTGAGATGTAAGATAAGATGGTCAGCAGACCTTTTCTTAGATCTTTATGGGAAGAGAGAGAGGCTCCAAGACTGCATCTGATGCAACTTAGGAAGAATATATCACGTGCAGTAGGAAGTGCTTGTTAGTTACCATTATGAAAAAAATTGCCTACTGTTGCCAGGCCTAACTTTAGCATTTTGAAGTGCCTAACTTATATTTTTGAATCGTGTTGTTCTTTCATCTCCCAGATCAAAGAGCCTTGGACCTATTTAGGAATGTTGAGACTGTAATAGGCTCAGTTAAGGTGCCTGTTATATAGTACCTACCCACGTCATGATTTTGGGTGATATAGCCACATGGCTTTCTGAGGCTGAGAAATATAATCTGGTCCCAATTTTTCCTGAAGAGCTATGTGTAAGCCAAATGACCACGAAGGTGCTTCTGACTGGTGGCATCTGCATCCCATATCAGGGTAAGACAGTGGCCAACTGTCAATGCCAACTGTCACCTTCGATTTTCCAGAGAGGAAATCCGGAAACTATGGAAATCTACTCAGTTCTGGATAACTAGGGTACAGTACAACATGCTCCCATTAGATTACTTGACTTGGAAGTGGTCATAAAGTCAAAACCATTAGGGGCATTAGTGTTTTTTTAAATATTCCACAGGGGGTGGGATAGAATATGGTGAATGTATGTTGTATGAAATACTGAGATTCTTGAATTTTTGATCAAGGTGATTGAGGGATAAAATCATATTTCAGCATTATGAGAGTTGGAGATTTCAAGAGCTAGCAATGTAGGTTTAGAGGGACATATATATCCTAGAGGTTTCTATGAGGCATCTCATCCCTCCTACTGAAGATGAAAACCTCAGTTTCATCCAGTGTAAAGACCCCTTCTGGTTCAAAAAAGTTCTTCCAGATATGGATTTTAGGTATTTTTTTTCTGAAGATGTCAGGAGACAGTAAGCATGTATCTCTTTCCTCATTCACGTAGCAACAGACGCCTTTGTGAGAAGGAACTCAGGCATACTTCATGCATTTTTTATTCCATGAAAGAAGCAAGATCTTTCATTACTCAGCATGATATCCCCTTTAGAAACAGTCCTTTGGCATAGCTAATGTTGGGCATGCTATGGTCAGTCTGTGTAACCTCATCTATGCTGTTCTTAAATTCAGTGTCTGAGAAAGCCTTTGTGGACTGTCTTGAGTAACTTGTGGTCTTCTCACTTGCTGAAGTGTCTCTGAGGCATAGCTTGGGCAGCAAGCATGTCTAAACCACCAGTGCCTGGGAGCTGATGGGAAGTGCTGTGGAAGCAGCAGTAACTGGTGGGCTGGACAAGCCCTCCTCCTGCTCAAGTGTCAGCAGCAGCCACTGTGTAAAAAGCAGCTCCGCTGTGTCGCTGTGGCTCGCGCACGTTTGCTGCAGTTGACTGTAGAACAAAACTCACTTGAACTGGTCCTGGGGAACTGGAGTGCCCTTTGGCAGGCCATGAAGAAATAAAGAAACCAGCAATTGGTGCTGCTGGTGAGGATGATTTTGGGAGCTTGAACTCAGGCTCTTGTGATCCTGCACTGTGTTCCTTGGCCCGACGGAACTCCTCACCAGCCTCAGCCGTTCGAGAACTGGTTGAGTCCTTCATGCTCATTACCCAAGCACCTTCAGTACTAACAGGAGAGACTGGCACATCTAAAAGGTGATTTTCTGCACCTTAGACAGCTCTTTTAAGGAGTGCAGCCTAAGTGGCTAGATGGAGCTGGATAGCTGACATCTAGGCAACTCTAGCTAACTGATTGCCTCCTTTCTTTCTGAACCTTTGCTGCCATGCATAATGTGATCCTTTACAGGGAAGACAAGTGTTTGTTGGCATAAGTGAAAGAACAGATTAAAGGCTCTCAGGAAGATATATATATATATGAGTATTTCAATCTGCTACAAAACACTTTGCATCTCTTCGTAGGAAAATTTATATACTTTTTTTTTCATATGAGATAAGGAAGAGTAATTTAACAAATAATACACCTACCACTTCAAAACTCAAAAGAGATGTATGCTAGGGTAGCTAGCCTCAGTCCAGCAAAGCCATTGGGTTTACCATTGGTGGGTAACCTCTAAAAAAAGGAAATTTGCTTAGTTCCTCCTCCTTATGCTTTTGAAGGCATTGATCTTGTGTGATCCATTTAGCCTCTTGGGCTGGAGTGTTTGAGGACCCACAAAGGAAAGGCCACAACCTGGTCTGAGGTTATGTTTACCAGCCACCCCCTGCCCTCACCCAAAACCAACCTGGCAGATTTTTTTTGCACCCCCGAACCCACAGAGTTTTCCTTTTCTACAGTTTATGTGTGTTGCATGCCAGCCCTCACCCAGTCCCTTATCCTTCAACCGGGGTGAAATTTGTATGGACTCAATATGTGTCAGCCAGGATTTGAGCCCAACCTAAACACAGCCAGAGCACGACCATTATTGATCACAGGCACAGAAGGGAGGCTTAACCTTTGCAATGCTAAGAGTTTCTTCTTTCTCTAGTTTTAGTTTTACTTTGGGGGCCAGGGGGAACTTGGATCACCGAATGAAACAGTAAAGGGCATGAAATAATTTGTGCCATTTATGGAGTAAATAGTTTAGGTAAGGCCCCATCAGAATTTTTCAATAATCTAGCCAGTTATAAATCTTTGTAACAGGAATGTATCACTGTGTTCAGAGATTTTTGTTCCTGAATATCCTGGAATTACACATTCTGTGCATTTTTATATACTTCTCTGTGTTTCCGGTGAACAGTTCTAGGTCTCCATAGGTCTTCTGAATTGAGCCACTGGTGAAACTTTTCTTTTCTCTATGATGTTGATTAATTTAAATGTGCCAGGGTACATAATTTGTGAGTTAAAAACTGCATTGAGGCTCCAAAATTTTATTTGATGGTTGTGCCTTAAGGCCAAGCATGAACAACTGGTATTTTTCCCTATTTCAGTTCCTCTGCTTGTGTCTTGTTGTTTAAGCTAGAGGCACAGTAAAATCTCTAGCCATCCAAACTGCCTTCTAGTTTTGTCAAATAGTGGCTATTCATCAAGGAGATACTTTGCTATGTAAGACTTCATGAATGTAGGTATGCTGAAAGGAAAATACAAAATTATTAGAAGCTCCTTTTGTGGTTGGTCAATTAATCTACCTGTTATCTAGGAATATGCCGAGTCATACCTTATGTATGTTTGTGCGTTTTCTTCGTGCAGTGGGATTTTCCTTACTGCCTCAGGAAGAAGCTTTGACCTCTGTGAAAGACTGCTGGTGTGATGGCTAAAGCTGCAGCATCCAAGCCTCATACAGAAGCACACTTCTAGTACATGTACTCAGTATCAACATCTATACATGTTAGATACAGCTGTCAGTTCCATAGCTTCCAAAATTGTAATTTCCAGGCTAGCACAATGCTGCAAGTTGTCCAATGCCAAGAGCAGAGGCCAAGTCTTCATTGTCTGGAATGCTTTGTCTGTTCTGCAGATTTGCACAGTGCTTTGTCTGTACTTGCTGGTGAGGTGCCTGTGAGTAGCATCAGTGTAATGCAGATCTGCCTTACCTTTCTCATTCCCTATTTCATGCAGATGCTCCAAGCTCAAAGCAGTGTCATTTGCCCCTCCCATGAGCAGAGGACCCTTGGCAGATATGTCCCTTCCCACGTAAAGGTCGCAGGCTGCCACCATCATGAATACTACAAATAGTTCAGCTGAAGCCATCTTCAAGCCAGACAGAAAAATAAACCTCTCACAGTGGGAAGAGCTCTTCAACATGATCCAGATTGCCTCAGTATAGTCCTTCGGGACTATTTGTACAGTGGGATACTCTTCACTGTGAATAGGAGTGACAAAATCTGGCCCAGAGTTAATTCCCTAAAGATGTAAATATAGAAACTGCCACAGAAACACGTGCAGGGGCACAGAAGTCTTTTTTTTTCCACCCATGATCTTTGCCAGCAAGGTCTCTCTCAGAGAGTCACTGCGGCAGTTCAAAGCTTCACTAGCATTGCGGGTTGACAGGGGGAAACATTGCTGATCCAGCTCAGAGAAGCAGGCAATTTGCTTCTATAAAATTACACTTCGTAAAGCTTTTGGGATTTCATGTAGGCATATCTGAATCATGTGTTTATCAAGTGCTCTCAGTCATGAGAGGAAGAGGGGGTCAAATGAGGATGAGAAGCTCTTCAGACAGAGAGAGTAACCTTTGATGAAGTGCTCAGGCCACAGACAGGGAAGCTGTCTGCAGCTTGTGCAGTAATCTGGAAACATTTATTGACAGTTTTATTGTCTTTCATAGAAATTTGCAAAACACCAAAACCCAGAAAACGCACATCTGCAGTACCCCATGGATGCTGTGAACCTGGTCCCTGGTGTGGTAGGAGGATCCAGGCTTTTGTCCAAGGGGCATTTCTTTGGCAGGATGTTTTTTTCTTCCCCAGCTCTGCTGATTCTCAGGGAAGGAACTTCATTGACTGAAACTTCTCTCTATGCCCAGTGAGCACTGTTAAGCAGACAGGGGAAATCAGGCTGAGGTTTCCTCTGTGTGGGGAATTGGATACCCTTGGTATAATGCTTGAGTCAGCCTTAACCAGGAGGTCTCAGCCCCACGACGTGAATTAACCGTGGTAATCTTTGCAAGTAGAGCTGTAAGTAACAAAACTGCTGGTCAGATATGGGCACACGGGGCTGCTCTTAGCAGTATGAATGTGTTTCTCTAAAAGTTTCATTGTGTTGCACTCATTTCACTCATTTTCAAGGAGTTGTTTGACCTTTCATTTGTGTGCTGTATGCATGCAGTGCATGGAGGCTCCATCAGTGGCAACAAAATTTACTTCTTTCTTTAGAAATGCTTTTAGTCCAGGAAGAGATAGGGAATTCTGTTTTTGTTGTTGTTAACCTCACATAACTCTTCAGTTCTTCCCTCCCTCTTTTTTTTTTTTTTNTTTTTTTTTTTTGCTTTTCAATGCCAGTTACAGATCCCAGATGTCAAATAGCAGCAGCAGCTGGCTGCGTGACAGACCCCTTAGGCTGCAGCTGGGTGAACACTACTGGACTTATTCTAGCTGTGTCATATAGATGGTATGCAGATGATTTCTCTGAGCTGTCATGCTTTTCAAATGCCTCTAGCTTCTTTTTTTTCCCTTCTTTTATTCTGGTAATACACAGAGCCTGGAAATTCAGCCTTGGAGAAGTCTTGCATGTATTGTGTACAAGGTCTCTGGATCCAAAGGATGGCCTATCTTTGCATTATTCCTTTTACATAACTAAATGATTCAGTTAATAAATACCAAATATTCCTAATACTTGATTAGGGCTGACTATGTCCTTCAATACTCTGCATTTATGACAATAGTGCTCTTGTATGAAGATGAAAGGCGAAACATTAATTCAGGAAGTCTGATCTCTCTTGAAAATGACGTACTCAGTGTCCATATTGGTTGAATAGTACTTTTGGTATTTTTTTCTTCATTAAGTCAATGTAAGTAGATAAATTTAATGTTAATGACAGAACAGAGCTTCAGATTTCAACAGATGAGAGATGCAGAAATAAGAGCAAATTTTCAGCAGAAGTACAAATACACAATATTCTGTATTATCTACAAAGAAGAGTTACCTCATTATGTATTTTTCACCATCTGTGCTGGTGAATTTTTTTTAGTAGTTTTGCTGTACGTTACTTTTAACTAAATCCTTTTTTTAATGTGTTGTAACTCTGGCTAATATTAATGCAATCACAACAAATGTAGGGTTTTCCTTTAAACTACAGTGTATGTTTTGTGAAAGAGAAGTACAATTGTGATTAAACTTTAGTATCTTACTCTGAGTCAATAATACCTAGAGAGATGAATTATTTAATCTCAGATTATTGGAACATATGCTTAAAACTTCAAGGTAATATTTCAAATATAATTTTCTAATAATTTCTCTCTCCAGTCAAGGATATGTCAGCTATCAAGGATATTAATCAACTCAAAACAGTTTGTTCTAGAAATGGAATGCTCATTGACTAAGCAACCTTTTTTTCCCTTTTGGGCAAAATCCAGAAAATAGATTTCACCAACTAGGGCAAATGCACTTTCTCTAAATGATCTAATCATGTCTGTGTTTTTTCCTCTGAACATTACCTGCAGCTAAAATGAAGGTGGTTGTTATAGATACAGGAGAACCCTTCCCATTGCTCCTTTCAGAAATTATTGATTTTCCTTGCAGACACAATGCAGAACCCAGCTCAGAGCTCTGGGAAAATGCAGAAGTGCCATGCAAAAGTAGCTAAAAGCCAATAGAATTTGCAGCACCAATTAAGGTGATTCCACTGACATTTATTTTAAATCTAAAGATAGTGTATACTTTCTTCTTTATAGCCACTGATTTATATCTTGTGCATTACTTTTGAGTGGGGTATCATACAGCCTACACCTATGTGGCTTCTCATAGCTACTTCTGCATAAATCTAGTTCATCTTGCTGCTTCCTAATCACAACTTTCATCTTCCTAGAGATTCCTCATAAAAACAGCTCTCCAAAGGACTCAAGCAAGCTGCATGTCAATATATGTCATTCTCACTGAAGTTATTAATGCTTTTCCCCCTAGCTCAATGATCTTTTTATTCTCCCTTTCTAAAGGAAATGCTATGTATTGATCATTGTTGAAGCTTCCTTTTGATGAAACTATGCACAGTAGACCCATCCTGGGACTCCCTAATAAGAGAGTAGTCTGAGTGCATTCTTGATTTCTGTCCTTGCTAGTCCAGAATAGAATCCTTCTGTTTTTCCTCTGGTCTCTTTTTCCCCAGCAGTATTCCTTCACCAGCTGCAATTCTGAAGCAGACACTCAATGCAATTGTTCATCTCCTTTAATCTTCTGTTGTTGTCAGTAAAGTTCCTGCTGGTCCTTTGTTGTGCTTCCAGTTGGTCAGATTGCTCATTCTCAGCCTCCCAGACTGACTGACATGATAGAGTGGCAAAGCATCCTGACTTCTCTGAAGCAGACTATTGTAAACCTGCAGAAACATTATCTGCTAAGTGTTTTTCTATGTTCTGTTTCATGTCTTTCAGCAGGAGGCTTTATTGCAGAAGCTCTTTCAAATTATCTCTTTTCTCTTTTTTTTATTTTATTTTTGTATCATATTAGCTCTAATTTGGCTACATTCAGTTATGTCTAAAAAATTTACAAATATTCTAGAATCTTCATGCTACACCTAAGGGAATAGGAAGTATTCTGCTTAGAAATAGGGTAATAGAGAAACTTCTCTTGGTGTTTCCTCCCACCCCTTCTGTTTTTCCCCTGCATCAGATATCAATCATTTCATCTCCAAGTCTTATACCTTATGTTGCCTCAAGCTAATCTAAATTGCTGACTATCATCATCATGTTTTTTTTCCTAAGTTACTGGTCATACTTTCCTCTATTTTCACCTTTTTTGATGTAAATTCTTTTGATAATTTCCTTCAGTTATCTGTTCTTCCATCTGTCTGCTTGATCTCCTCCTCCTATAAGCCCTAGTTTCTTACATCATGGTATGTTACCTAGCCTTAGTCTGGGTCAATATGCACAACTTCCCCTAGGACTTCAACAGTCCTGATCATTATCCTTCCTTTTTTCAGTTTGTTTCTCTAAAGCCTCCCACTGATGTAAATGTATCTGACTTCAGCTCAAAGAATATCAAGCTCCGCATGCATCACTGCAGGACTGCTGAAACAGTTGGAGATTTGCTTTGTAAATACTTCTGATCAAGCAGGCTACTCTCTCCTCAGCTTATTCATGGATCACCTGATGTCAGTGAAAATTTATAAAAGAATGGAAATTTATAGTGCAGAGCTTTTCAGTTAGGGCTTTTGCTTGGTTTCCTTGGGTTTTTTTCCCCACCATAAAGCATCATTGTAATACCATAAATTTTTAGTGAGAGCTTGAATTTTATGTTATGAAAGAAATTCCAGTATGCCAGAGATACAAGATTTGCAGTTCAGATTTCATAAATTAACTGTAGCATATTGAAATAATTCTCCTGAAAGAACCCACTACAGACAGAATTGTAGAGGAGATCCCACCTTGGAAACACCTAAGACAGACTGTGATATTGCAGCTTTCATGTTTTCACAGGAGGAAAGATGATATTTTGCATGAAATATCTGGAAACAGATGGATTCCTCTGGCCTGTGAACTTTTATTTCTTTAATGGTCCCGCTATTGCACAGAATCATAAAGGCAGTTACATAGAATTCCCTGTCTGAAGAAGAAATGTAAGTCAAGATAGGAAAAAAATCCAGCCAAGAGAAACATGTCAAGATGTCATTAAGTTTATCCATGTACACTTTTATCAGTGAGGAAAAAACTACTTTTGTGTTCAAATCTTCTTGAAGTTGGAGGCCTAGAGGAAAACATATATCAAGGAAAAACAGGGCTCTTCTTGTCAAATGTTAACAACTGTGTTTAAATGCTGTATTAAAATTCTTGAATTGTAAGTTTTTCTGGAGCCATGGTGTGACATCTCTATTTCAATGGAACAGGGTGGACCTAGGTTTGTGCCATAGCTAATGCACAGGATCTCTGCAGCTTCTTGTGGAATTCAATCCTTGTGTATGAAAAGTTCTCTTTTCAGGCCCTATGCTTGTATTATATGTAGTAGATAATGAGGAAATACTGCTCTAACCACAAAACTACAAGTATCTGCAGCTCATGAGGGGAGAAGAAAGCAAAAGAAAGTATTAAAATATTTCTGTTCATGACAGAACCAGATATTCATGTGGCATATACCACTTTGTTTATTTGATGTCTATTTTGACTGCCTGGTGGGATTTGGGACTCCTGTGGGTAATAGTACCTGGGCAGCAACTGAGTGCTCCATCATAATTCTCCATTAGTATAAAGCCACAAAACAAGGAAAAGCCAGGCATAATTTGAATAAAAGATAGAGAAAGGCATGTGCTCTAATCATGAGCTGCATTTTGTGACAGAGTCTTGATGCTGTAGAAGAATGCTAATTTAATCTGTTCAGTAATGTTGGTGAGCTTCCTAATGCTATTCAATACCTCTTATATTAGCATTTTATCGATTTGAATTCTCTTCATTAGTAACCATGTATTTTCAGGTTGTTTGGTCAGAGGGGTTACACAACCAGAGAGAGAATAGAAATGACTGCAAGATGTACTGTGCACAGTAAATGATGATGTCAGATAGACAGTTTTAAAAATATGATAAACAGGAAAACCTCCAAGCAAACTGGATTTTCTATTTGAAATTCTGAATTAATTCTGCATGGTCACAGTGTTGTATAGTAATTGTTTTAATTTTCCTATATTTTCCTATTAAAATTATTATTAAATGATTAATCTAGTTACCAATTCTGTATTTAATCATTTTCATAGAGATCAAAATCCCTAGGAATATGAAGCACTCCTTAGCATGTGTTTTGTAATTAGCTGTAAAAATTTACATAATGAACTAAGTAGTCAATTTCTGAATGTGATTTGTGTCTCTGTGTATGAACCACAGACCCATGCCCAGTGCCTCTGATAAGGGATCCTCAGCTAATCAGTTCCTGTTCTTGAGCTTTTGAGCCTTCCAGTTCATTCTAGTCACTCATCTGGACAAATTCACCATGGCTAAGGAGTTGCTAAGTGCTGCAAATTAAAACAATATTTTTTTTTTCCAAACTTCTATTGCCTATGCTGTCCATGCTTGCAACTGCTGGGGCAAAATACAGAGAAAATCAGACCAACTCTGTCTTCTTAAAGATGTAATTTGTAATACTCTAGCTACCTTCCTACCCAAATATGGTATAATCTAAGGAGAGTAGAGTTTCTTGGTTTGGAGCTGTTGCCTCCAAATCTGTGTGTCTGAATACCTTTTAAAAAGAATGTTTTATATTTGTAATGTGGCATTCATCGCTCACAGACCAGAGTGTGGCAGTGGCTGCCGCACAGACAAAGTAGAGCCATTACAGTTGTTTCCTACAATGGACAAGTCAGTGGAAAAAGCTTGCATCATCTGAGGTGTCACAGTCCAAGGATGACACAGTTGTTGACCAACTTACACTGACAATTTCTTCAAGTTTTTCTAGGGATGGAATAAAATATGTGAAAGGGTGAGTTTTCATTATAGGAAATGATGGTGGTAGTTTCCACTGACTAAAAATATTACTCTAAATATTTCTTTAGTGCCAGTATTTGTTTACACCTTACAAGTTTCTGAAGTACTTGGGGATTTTCTAGAAGGGCAAGTGGAATAAGCTGTCCTGTCATTTGAAAAGCCCAGCTGAATAAGAAGTCACTTTAGCCATGAGTCCTGCTATCCTGCAAAGGGTGACGTACCCAGTGAGGAGTCATCAGCTCATCAAAACAGCTCTGCTAGGCAGCAAAGCAGGACAACAAGCAATGGGCAAAGGAGTGAAAAGTCCACAGTAAACTCATTTCATAATGGATTTGCTTCTCTGGGCGCTGAGACATCCTGAAACTGGGACTATGCCCTGCCCTGACTGGATAGGACAACCAAGGCCTTATTTCTCTCATTTAGAAGATGGATGTTCTTCATTGAGGCATGTTTGCTCTTCTTAATGAGCTGTGTGAATCTGTTAGGTAGGGAGGCTTTACTTGAATTGATTTGCTTTGTTTAAACATGTTCTAGCTTTTGCTCATGTATATACCTCATAAAAAGGAACCTGTTTGAGTTTAGCTTAGTATTCCATGGTGATTACTTAGATGTGCTGTCATAGCCAAGAGCTTGAGTCTAGGATTTTGCTGGCAACAGTGCAGCTGCAGTAATTACAATGATATGGAAAACTGAACCACAATTTAAAAACCAAAAGGACTATTGCAACTCTTACAGCTCAGAGATTGCTGAGTAATGTCCATTCAATATATGTAGGTAAAATTCATGATGCTTTATTATTTTTAGTAATTAATGTGGATCTAATCTGTTTCAGAAGCTCTAGATTAAGCATGCAGGTAGGTTTGTTTGGCTGTTTTGTTTAACCAACCACTTAAGAGTCAAGTAGAAGTTTTAGTGAAATTAATTTTCGTTACTTAATACTTACAAAAGTCTTTGAAGATATTTATTGCCATGAATTTACTAGATTTTTGTCTCATAAGCAATGTCTCCTGTGAAAAGTATTTCAACAAGTTTTTGGACCTGTCAGCAGTAATTTTTTCTCTTGATCAGAGCCTGAAAAGGCTTGGATTTTCAATAGCTTCTGCCTGGGCAAGACACTGAATCCTTCTGAATGCTCTGTGCCATGAATTCTGATCCTTCATATTGACTAAAGCTGTCACACGTAATAATAACGAAAACCAATGTGAATTTTGAATGCACAGCTGTGGCCTTGATTCAGTTAGTGAGGATCTAGTGATTCACTAACTGAGGATCAGAAACAGTTTGTGAGATGACTTTGACTAGAACACAGGTAGTTGTATTCAACACCTTCTCTGAGGCTGAATTCAGATATCTTATTGGGATTTCTTTCTATGAAAAAACAATTAATTTGCTTAATTAATATACCTTTAGTTGAATTATTTTTCCAGTTTTGAATAGTTCTTCTTATTCTTCTGATGACAACTAGAGGTTGAATATAGCAACCTTTCACTGAAAAATCTGCCTGTGAATATACCAAACTTGCTTTCATTTCTGCAATTTATACCCCATGCGTACCATAAATGTTTGTTCAAAACTTGGTTTGGACAATGTTGACTTTGAGAGAATGATGTGGCAGTCCAGGAGAAATGGATTTAATTTGAAGTCTGGATCCTTTGGTTGTAAGGATTGATCCACTTTGATTGTAACGTATGAACCAAAGAAAATTGATGTGCTGTGGGGAAGTGGTCTGTAGCCTTATGAAAGAAGCAGCTGAAAAGTAAAATGAGTGCATAGTTTCAGAAAAAACCCATAGGTGATGTGACTGGTATGTTTTCCCTGAACACAAAGCTGTATGCCTGATGTAATTGAGGAATAAAGAAAAATGAAATTTCTGAATAATTTCTGGTAATTTTTTTAAACAGAGACAGACTTATGGGGGTGCACACTACTTTGAGCAACCAGTAATTGTGCAAGCTACACCTCACAGACAAACTTTGTCTTCCATATAACAGCAGGTTTGCCATCCTGTCTAACCAGGTTGTTTGGTAATGTTGAAGAGCTGATTTTCTGCTTTTGAGAGATTGTTTGAAAGCTGTGGATATGATTTTTATGTGTTTGGGCAATCAATCAATTTTATGGCTTGGCTGCTTTCCCAGCTTCTGGTGGCTTCTACTACCTAATTTTGAGATGAACAAGCAAATGAATGTTCTAATTGTATATAAAGAGAACCGTTCTGATTGTCATGTTTTGAATTCTTAACAACAGCTTAAAGTATTACAGCTGTATCCTATCAGCATATCATGGCAAGTCTTGCGAATTAATTTCAGTAATGAGTGTGAGGCAAATGATACTGAAACCCTGCAGTACAGCTCTGACATATTTTTTGTAGCTGTTTCCATGTATTTTTCATCTAATGAGGTTTTTTTTTTTTTCCTAGAAGAAGAGTTTCTTGCAGTGTTTCATCACAGCACAGCGTTTCCAAAACATGTTGGGTTTGAATTGCACTACAGCCTCCCTCAGTCTTCCATGGTTCGGTTATCTTAAGGGTGAAGGAGACTGTTGACATGTTTGGTAGCTGCTGACACAAGGAGCAAGGGGTTCTTTGCAGCAGAAGGAGGGTCCTTGCCCCACGGGCACCACGGGGTACAGCCCCAATAATAAGCACAGTGAGGAGCAGAGCTGTGGGCGTTCGAGCCCCAGCGTGCTGCCGGGATCCTTGGTACAGGTGCGGGAACCGCCACAGGGAGAAAACATTCCAGAAGGATTGTTTGTAACCTCAGGAGGCCAGGTGTGAAGGGGGCATCATCCAGGCATTCCAGACTGAAATTTGCTGCAGATCTCTGAGACACCTGCCCACAGCAGCTACTGCTGCTTCCTTTACCATTTGAATGTCTGTCACCTTCACCTCCTCTCCTTTTCAGTTGCTTCTTATCTTTGTGCTTGATCCCATGCTGAGGTCCATTACTTGGAAAAGCTCAATTAAAATCTGGCCAGCTGCTTCTCAGCTGCATGAACAGTGTTGATGCAAAGTGCTGGCTAGAAAATATTCTCTGCTGATGTTTCATTGGAAGTGGTTGCATTCTGGGGGCAGAGTGAGGTGGCTCCAATTGGCAGAATTACAGTTTGGCCTGGAAAAGAAAGAATAAAATAATAAAATCCCACCCCTCAAAAAAAATACCTGTTAAATTACTTGTTTTTCATTAGAGTAAATTCACGGTTAACCTTAAGAAATTGGGATAACCCATAGGCCACACAAAAGTAAGCAAGTCAAGAATTGCCTTAACTCATTTTCTGTGTGCTCCTGATAATTGTATGCATAAATCTCTTTCTTCCTAGGAAAAAAAAAAAAAAAAAAAAAAAAAAAAGAAAGCAACCCTAAACCAACAGTGGATCAAAAAATATGACCCTAAGATTAAGGACGTCAAGAATGCTTACTCTGTGAAGTGCTGTGCAAAATCAAAGGAAGGAGAAAGAATTTAAGTCCCTGAAATGATACTTCAAAAATCAGACTTGTTGCAACAAAATATGTATGCATGTACATACATACATGTATGCATACACACAAATAAGGAAATGACTGAAGAACTGCAGAAAGTGCCTTAAAAGGAGAATTAGGTGTTGGATCCAAGTATTGGCCAAGTGTATTTGCTTATGCACAACTCTACATCAAATTCCAGACCAGAGCCAGCTTGCATCCTGCCAGTTTACACCCCAGGCAAAAAATCTGTGTTGAGTTTCTGCCTGACCGTGTAGATTTTCCTTGGAATAGCACAGTCCATTGTCATAAATGTTAAGAGAAAAAATGCAAAAGGTACTAAAACTAAAGGGCTGTTAGCAGCAGTGGGAAAAATTAAAGGCACAACAAAAGCAACTAAGAATATGTTAGGGAGAGCTGAAAACCAGCTAGTTGTAATACAACATTTTGGATGGTTATGGCAGTGATTGTGTAATGTGGGGTCTCCTGTGAAGACTAGAATTAGATTGAAAAATTTGAACAAGGAGGGTATCATTGGATGCATGTCCCTCAGTTAAAGGCAAATAAGGTCAAATGAGAAATCTGGTTTAATAACAAGGCTGATAAAAAAAAAATGAAATAAAAATTTCCAGAAGAGATGAATTTTTAATCTTGTCTAGTCTTAGATCAAAATAGCTTTCCTTTAAATTAATGAGCTCACCAACTCTCTGAGAAAACTGTTATGAGGTGAATAAGAAAATAGTTACATGGGTCAATGGAATCTTAGCAAAAGAACAAAAGCTGGAATAAATAAGCAGGTAAATCAGTTTTATTTTCGGCATCATTGTAGAAGTAGAATGCACAAAGAATCCAGTTTCTCATGGGTAATTATTATACTTGGACACAGACTTTTACAGCAAACAGGAACATCACAAAACATCTCCAGCTACCACTCTTAGAGATACCTTTGACAAATGTAACACTGGGGAAGTAATTTACTTTCTTGATACTCATATTCTATATAACTGCTAAAAATTATCATCTGAGAAAGTGGAAATATAAACATTTTTGTTTTCTAGTCATAGTTGTTTATTCTAATCCCCCAGCAGAGGGTCACATTCTTGGATCCCTCTGACTTTCTACCCATTAATAAGCCAATTAAATTATGCTTTCATCCAACTGTTAGAGGGACCAAAAGCATTTTTGGTAGTTTTTATCATTAAATTTCTAATGATAAACATGTTAAGTACTGTATCAGGTCATTGCATACAAAACTCGCTGTTAACGTATAATTAAATCTAAATTTAAAACAATTTCTGCTTGTTTCCTGCATGCATTTCATTAAAATTCTTTCCAACATAATGGAATTTCATAAGGGGAAAAATAGAAAACAAAGATCACAGGCAACCTGCTTGCTGTTCATGTGCTTAAACATGCCATGCATTTTCTAATCCATAAGCATGGGGCCAGAGTAAGAATATGTTCACAGGTGACAGCACTGGTGTACAGTGAATCCTGTGAGATGTCAGGGTTGGATTCCCAAGCTTTGAGGGGGTAGGGTTAGACCAAGCCATCTGGCTCTGGTCACATGTCTGATGGAAAGAAGATGACTTCTTTAGTGTGGCACTGATTGCTCTGGGATCCCCCAGTTCTGGTCCGTGCTGGAGAAGGAATGGACAGCGAGGTGTATGTTTAAATAACAGGACACAGACTTGGGCCAAAAGAGGGACACCTGACCCGACAGGGAGCTGCAGGTAGCAGGAGACAAGATAGTGAGTTGTTGGTTTGGATGTAGTGATCACTCATGAGCACATGGATTTCAATTACTCACCACAGCTTGCACAGAGCACATGGGCAAGAGCTATCTGTACACTGGGAAAAAACAATTCTTTCTGTGGCAGGTGCAAAATATGAAGGAATAATGAAAAGAAGCTTTGAATCACCGATTCCCTCTCCCGTTATAACTAAGAATGTGGTAAAGAGGGATATGATTTGACACTAGAAAAAAGACATGAATTAAAAGAGATATGATGTATTACTGGAAATTGTGGTAGGACATACATGTTGGTAGAACAATGTATAATAATGACAAAGGGAGTACAAAAAATATGTAAAAAACCAATATCTTTTGTGTTAGTATGGTTTATCAAACAGGAATGAGGGAGTAATCAAAAATATTGAAGTAGTTTGCTGTCAAGAAAGTAAAGTTTATTCTCATGGCTATCTAGTTCCAGAACTGAAGTTGGCTTGCCAGGAACTCAGCCAGGCCAGAGTAGCTGCAGGTCTGCTGATTGTGATTGGGACAGGGTGTCTGGAGCACTTTGATTCCTCTGATTAGAATCAGAGGAATCAAAAAGTCAAAAACAGAGATGCAGCTCTCCAAGAGCTAAGTACTGTTGATAAAACTGCAAAAAAGTTTTAAAATAAATTATTACCATTAAAAAATAGAAGAAAAACCCACAAATAAACATCTACCTCCCCAAAGCACCCAACCAAAACCCAAAACAACAACAATAACAACAAAACCAAAAGCATCACCAAAGAAAGAAACCTCTATTGCCACAAGTCCAAATTAAAAAAAAAAATCCCAAACTCCAACCATCTTCATGCTTATTTTTTCTAACTGTTCCTCATGGTCACCAGACATGTTTGAGAAGAAAAGTTGTTCAAAACTTTGCTGTTTAATTTATCTCCTTCCAACAAAAATTCAGGCCAAAGTAACTGCTGTGGTTTTATTATTCAGATTACTTCAGCTTATTCTACGTTGTGGAAACAGTCTTCATTTTTGTTTGCATTCTTGACATGTTTTATCTGGTGTTTTTCCATTCAATGAGATCAGAAACCTTTACCACAAAACACTGTTCTTTCTCCTTCTCTCCCATTTTTCTTCCCATACACCCCCAAAGATCGAAAAAAAAGAAGGGGTAGTGTGTTAAAAAGTTGCTGTGATATTTGTTGCTGACTTTTTCTATGTGCTCTGTATAGGTATAAAGAGCATTATTTAAATGTGAACTTTCCTGAGCCTGTCATAGTTGATTTTTCTGTGGATTGGTGTGATGAAACTTAAACGAATTTTAATGGCAGATTTTCCAGCATAGCTTAGTTGAATGTCTTGATATTAAATTTTAATCATCTCAAATGAAGCTCTGTGTGGTGCAATGAAATTCAGCAGAAGTATGCTGCGCTAATAAGCTGCAAAATATTAATACTGAGATGATTTTTTGTCTGTCTGGTATCAAAAGTCTTCCCAGAGCTGTAACATAAAATAAGATTTTAGCTATAAACTCAAAGCTCATCTGCTAAAAATAGCTGAGGAAAAGGAGGACATCTGTGTGTTCGGTGTTACTAGGATGACTAAAAGTGACAAAGAGAAGCCATGTCTGTAGAGGTTTGGGCTTTCATATACCTGTGGAGAAGACAAATGATCCTAAGTTGGATTTTGTGGTGTATACCCAAAGGAAATTAGGAAATATTCAACTTATGTGGCATTCCATCTAAAATGCAAAGTACTGCCCTGTTCTTCAAGTTCAGTAAAATGAACTCAAACTGAAATGGAGGAGACTTTCTGAGGTAAACAGAGTCTGCTTTAACAAAAGAGGACTGATGAACTTGGCTGCTTTTGTCCAAAAATAATTAAACGTGAGAGAAGATGCTCTTGCTACTCATGGAAATGTCACTAGGACAAATAATGAAACCAGTAGAAACACATTCATAGTAAAAGGCAATTTACAAAACCAATGAGGTGTAAACTAGCCATGAAGGTTAGAAGGTTAGAAGTTATTTTCCCATCAGCTGGATAAGTGAAATTATGACTTAGGTTTCCCATCATACTGCAAGAAAAGATGTATTTCAAGTAGAAGTTGATGAGTTTTTGATGGGATATGACACAAGACATGTGGATATGCCCATGATTTGAAATGGTCTGCTCACTCCATGCTCCCTAACTTTAAATAAAAATAGGTGGTTTCACATAACTTAATAAAGTAAAATTAAAATAAGTCTTCCAATCCTTTTGCTGTCTCTTCCACAAACAAACACAAACCCGTAAGGATTAGATAATATCTTGCATTGTTTATTATTACAGTGATTTCTATAACTCAGCCAAGATTCCGGCTCCCATGCGTAAATAGGTGATTAAAGAAACTTGCAATAAACAATTTATCACTAATTAAAGTAAGTCAACTGTTAAATTAATTTAGAAAATCACCATTGTATTTTCACTCTTAACAGTTCTTAATAATTATTTTTCTCAGATCAATTTTTGCATTTCAATAGTGAAATAATTAACTACAAGTGTCTATAATTATTTTCCTATATTTTACTTTTCCTAATAAACACTGTCACTTTTGCTTACAAAGCTGTTTGAAATCTTGGATTCAAGGAGCTCTCAAACATTCAGATAGCACTGAATACCTCCCCCTGCTAATGCTACATTTTAACAGATCGATCCCACAGACTGCTGGAATAAATATGGTAAATGGCCAAGAAACGGCTCATCGGTTAGGGAGATGTCTTTTACATGGTCTGATGAATTTTTAACACTTTTTCAAAATTCATAACAGTTTTTCCCACTGCATTCTTTTCAGGTAGATTGGGTAATGTGATATGTACGCTGAATTAGTAATTTTTCAGTTCCATGCTTTGTTGTGAATCTGGTAATTGTACCATTTGTTATCATCACAGACGAGTATTCGTATCTGTCGGGCCATCCCTGTGCACATTGGTATGCTCTCCACACTGCCCTGCAGAAATGCAGAGCTGTGAACAGATAAGGGAAGGCCATAGCAGTTGCCACTCCAGTGTGTCATTATTTGACTACTTTGATGTTCTCACACAGGATAGCTTATCCCTTGGCTTCAAAGGGATCCCACTAAACTGTAACTGCAGCAAGGGCCTACAGGATTCTCGCTATTTGTAGAAAGCAAACTCACCTTTTTCTGTTGTTCTTCTAATCTTGTGATGTTTCAAGCATATAAACCATACTGCACATTAATCTTTGCTAGCTCACCTGAATACTTAGGTCAAGGTTTTTCATGACTAGTGGGTTTTCTAGAGCTGTGTCTTTTAAGGCTCTGAAGTCTGTGCTTCACTTTTTGAGTGTTTCAGAGCCTTAAAAGAAAGTCTTCTTAAAAGACAAGTGTGAAAAGTTTGGACAGTACTGGTGCTTTGCCTGCTGCTTCTGTAAGCAGAGTGATATTGAGTTAAGTACCTTTTTAAAACATTTTTCTTCTTGATTTCTTCATTTTTTAAAAATCTTTCCTGAGGTACAAATTGCTTTCACAGGTTTTTTGATACCTTTTTGAAAACAGTCCTACATTAAAGTAGTATAAAATCATTGGTTTGAGTCACATCTTATGCAGACACAATGCAACTTCTGCTTATGTTAATACAATAGATATTAAAATATCAAAACCATCTTGACTAGAGCTAAAGAATGTAATAATTTGGAACAATGCAAGCCAAACATCTTAAAGAGTTTGTTTTCTGTTAGAAATTTAGATCTCTTAAAAAGTATTGCCAAGCTGTAACAAGTCTTTTATTCCACAAAAACAAAATTATGTGGAAAGTGAATATTGCCCTCCAGCAGAATTTAATTCCACGTTCCCCAAATGTCTTTAAATTGTTCTCTGTTCTCTCTGGCTCGGGCTTCCCTTTCTCTTTCATTAACTTCACTGAGGCAACAGCAAGGGTGTCTTTAGAGAACAAGAATGAAGTGTTTTTTTTAAGTAGGAAATACTCATTGATTGATACTCATATGAAATACTCATAGTGATTGCTTTGCCTTTTTTGTCATGACTTTTAGAACAGTTTATCAGAGGATGGATGTTAAGAGAGCCTGATGTCTTTCCACTTCACCTATCCTCTTTGGGAAGGTAGCCCTAAAACAGAAATGAAGGCTGAGTATGGTGGGCTGTCACCCACACAGGCTCTTGGCATGTGTATTATAGATATAATATTATAGATACTATAGCTGTGCCTATCAACAAGGAGCAAATGAAATATTCACATTCTCACTGTGAAGTCCAGAAAGTTTAAAGATACATCATCAGACAGATACTGAAGCCTTTGGGTAGAGACAGCTGAAACACTGCCTGGATAATATCAGGTGGACCTCTGCTTAGGAGATATCAATAAACCTGCAGTTTTTACATTAAAATATTTTTCCAAGGAGACATAAAAAGAAACAGAGGAATTCTCCAGTGGTGTAATGAGCAGCTCTCCACCTCATTGGTTATCATGCAGGCTAATCAATGTAGTCCCCCTTTCTCATCAGAGGACAGGAAGATGTAACCATGGTCACACAGGCTTTCTACATGTCAGGATAACCAGCTCATGGAGAAGTAGCAGCATCCTTGTTTCTTGCTAGTAGCTCATCAAGCTGTGGCATAGCTCATTGAAAAATTATAGGTTTGACTCAGGAGTGAGTGAGTGTGGGGTCAGACCCTGTGTCACACAGGAGGTCAGAAAGATGGGCATTCCTGAATTGTCTTCCCACCTCACAGTAGGTGATGTCTTTTTGAGCTTTTTAGAAAGCTTTTTGAGATATTTTATGCCTATAATATTATCATTCCACTTTAATTCAGGCCAAGGCTGGTATCATTTTCAGGCTTGCTGGGCAGGGGATGATGTCTACCTGCTCTTAAGTGCAGCAGCACCTTGTGGCACTACTCCATGCCTGCCACCTGTGGAGAGCTGCTGCCAGTAGCTGGAAACAAGATATATTTCTCAGGAAAGCAGCAGCTGATGATTTGCTGTAAGCACAAATCTCCCAAAAGATTTTTTCTGGAGAGGAAGGAGATTGGGAGGAGAGGATCAGGGAAGATGTGGGAAGTGAAGTGAGTGTGTATGAAGGATGAGTGGATGGAGATTAGTTCCTCCTTTGATGATTTTGGAGGCTAAGCAAATAAAAATACTTAGTTTTCCTCATTCATGAAAGCTGTCAGGACAAGCAAAATGCAAAAGTGGGGTACAGAGTGGAGTGATCCCTTGGGAGAATACCCTAATGTTTTTGAGGGAGTCATATTTGGATTTAGATAATGTTTCTAATCCAAATAGTCATTTGTATATTAAAGCTGTTTCAGAGCCCAAGTGGCATCTGGACACTTGCCTCTCTGCATCCACTAGCTACCACCACCATTGCAGTGCAGATGGCAGTATGTCTGCCTTGGGGTGTAACTTATAATAGGGAGTGAAGGTCTGCAGTTGCCAGAAATTGAATTACCAACAGCCAAAGGTCTGAAAAAGTGGAAAAATTAAATAGAGATAAATCACAGAGAGCTGATGGCCGCCATCCAAGTTGTCTCAAAGAACCAAATAACAAAGCAGCCAAGCTGCTAACCCAAATATATAATTTACCATTAAATTAGCAGTCTACCTACCTATTAGAAATGTGCTGTTCCAGAGCTTTATACATGGCTAACCAAATTTACTTTGGCCCCCCAAAATAACAGCTGAGGGAATCTGTGTCACTCCTGTGAAGTAACCAGAGGAAGCACAAGTGATGCCAGGGCTGGGTGGTTGCTCCAAGTCTCACAGCAGCCCCACTCCTCATTTTTCCCAGGAAGAGCTGACATGTTTTCCCATGTGGGCATCAACTCATCTGCTCTGCCCTTCCCTGGATAGGAGAGGGAGGGCAGGAAGGAGACCCAACACCCTTCCTAGCACCAGGGTGGGTTGTACGATGCTTTCTGTGGCATTGGAGGCCAAATTCAGCCTTTTACAGATGTAGAGCTGAACCATAAACACAGGCTTATAGAGGCACTTTGGTGGGTGAGAATCTGCTAAAAGCAGGCAGTGTGGGTTTTATGTTATGACTCGCAACACTAAAATTTTGCATCACAGACTTTTGATCTTGCAGCACTATTAATCTGGAGCTCTGCAGCAATTCAAAATGTATTCAAACAGTACCATTCAGATGCAGACCTGCTGTTAAAGGTTGTCTGCTAGAATCTCATGCTCAAATGAATAGAAGTTATTACCTGATTTTTTACCAATATGTGTGTGTGGGGTTATCTTCCTCAAAAATGCTAGTTTATCAATATGCAGAAATCCAAAACCTTTATGTTCTCACATCCAGTATCCTGCCATATGCAGATCTCTAATTCCCTTCTTCATAGTGTCAGGATCAGAGTTTTCACTGAATTAGGAATAGTAGTCTATGGTGGGGAGAATTTCTAGCTTTTTCATTAAGTAAATGCCAATAATACATCAGAAAGCGTAGGAAGAATAATTTCATACATTATTAATTCCCTGCAGAGGATGAGAAATTTGAAAGAGGTTTGTTTTTCTGTGTTTATTTTTCTTAGGTTAGAGAATGGGGAAAAAAACATTTTAACTGTATTGAGTTATACTTAGACTAATGAGAATCCATTTTCTCCCTCACCTCTCTTAAAGGCTTTTCCCCGAAGGGTGTGCACCAAAGGGAAAAAACAGTGCTGTGACTTCTGCCTTTTAAAAGACAGACCATTCTGATGCTGATCTCCTCCCTGCTAAGGAGAGAACAGGTGTGCATAGAAATAGATTCATGCACTTCTTATGTGTCTAACTGTGCTATACATCTCTTTTCACCAGTTCAGCAAGCTTGGCTGCCTTCACTGCAGTACAACTGACACATTGATCCATACCTTGTGTCCCTTCTGAAGGAGAGAAATTCAGATCTGGAGAACTATCTCACCAACATCTTTTAAAAATTAGTTTAGCTAATGAAGTGTCTCCATAAAGTCCAGAGACTGAATGGGAATGAAAAGACCTGTACAGCTAGTTCTTTCCCTAAAGCTGGTGTAAAGGGCAATGGAAATGACTGTCATGCACAAGTTGAATTTTTGAATAGGAGAAAGATTTCAGTACCCTCTTTTTGTTCATCTGGTACCTCCCGCAAGATGCACCTTTACAAAAAATAGTTTGTGTTGTTTTTCTTGAACAGAAAGGGGGTTATAGGCAGCTAAGAGTATCTGTTTCTTTCCTAAATAGTTCCCAAATGAGTCTATCTTTTCCAGCTGGAGGATGTAGCCTTCCCAGGGTTATTTTTTCTAACAAAAGGAAGAATTTTCACAACCTGTCTAATAAAGTACTTATCAGCATGAGCCAATACTGGACAATACACAGGATGCATATCTCTAAAGGCGAGAAATATGCAGATATCCAAAAGTCAGTTTGCCTTCAAGAAGAATGAAAATACCAGAAGCACTGAACATTGAGATGGAGGAGAAGAACCCTGTGGCTCCTTGCTCCCTTCAGGCTGACATTGCCTGAAATTCCAGGTCAGCATTAGCTGTGAAGTGCTATGAAAGATAATTGCTTTAAAGCCCCATTACTGACTAGGGACACCACATTAGAGTGATCATGTTAAAAGTTCTGGATGACCAGCAATGGAGGTGAGATGAGAAGAATAACAAAGCAACAAAACAGGATAGGGTGAGGGGAGAGATCTAAAGTTTCCTAAAGATGAATCCATCTCAAAAAAAAACAAAAACAAAACAAAACAAAAGACTTTTTATATTAATACATTCATTAAAAAAAAAAAAAAAGAAAAGAAATACCTATTAGTATAGAAGTAAAAAGAGAAAGGAGGTGGGATCCAGTGTACAGGGCAGCCTGTGAAGCAGCAATCAAGAGACTGGTTCTATTCTTAGCACTTTATTCTTCTGCACTTCTTTTCCCTGTCACTTTGTTAACCTGAAAGATCTCTGCAGCAGATTAGTAGCTGTGAGAGGTGTGTGATTTATAGACACAAAGCAGCCAGTTCTCACCTGGGATGCATAGCTATAGTGACATTATTGTAAAAATTATGATGTCTTGCAATTTGCTTAAGCTCAGTCTCAGTTACATGCACGTACATACACAATTTCACCAAAACCAGCTGCTACAATTATCTTTACTGTCTTTGACTCTTGGGATGTGTTTGTCAATTAGAGTGTGCAACAGCATCTCACATTTTCTGTTGAGAAGTCACAGTTATTTCCGAGGCATTCACAATAAGGGAGGAATTTAAACACGCCCTGCAAGACTTCTTATCTTTTTCCAGCATGAATTTTCTTTGTGTTACAGCTATCTATGAGCCTTTGGCAAGATTCTTCTGGAAGTTCTCACTCCCTTTTTTTTTCCAAAGCTTGAGTATGGTGAATAACACTGAGTCATCTGCACACATTCCCTGTTCTCTGATTTTTTCACCTCTTTTCTGTTTGTTCATTAGTAGTTGAAACTGAACGCTAGGATTGAAATCAACTAACTTTTGAGGTTCATAATGCAGAGGTTTTAATCTGAGTCAGTGTCCCCAAGCTTCTTTTGCAGTCTGTGGAGAGGAATAAATAGTTGTAAGGCATGATTCATCTCATCTTAAACAAGATTTGTGAAACAGGTCAGATGAATCATATCTTAGAAGCCCTCTACAGACCTAAGCTTGCTTAAGCATGAAAGAGAAACAATCTCATGTCAGATCTGAAAAAAAAGAAAAAGTAAGCCTATATATCTTGATTCTTGGAGGAGTGGGAAAGTATGACAGCATTGCTATGCCAGGTTATTGATATTCCCTTACCATAACCCAGGTAACGTCCCAGGTATAGGCTGGCATGAACCAGGAGAAGCAGTTGCACCAGCAGACCTGTGTGGGTGGAATGGAGTGGGGAAAGGGTGTGAGGGGAGAGCAGTCACACCACTGGGTGAAACCAGGTGAGCTGTGATTAACCTGGCCCTAAATCTGAAGGGGTAGCCCTGGCCTTTCACAGTTCCTCCACCCCTGCTACCTCCTCTCTGCCACACTTGCTACCTCTGCTGCCATGGGGGAGCAGTGACTTGATTATCCATGCAAAGAGTATTTCCAAATATAGAGGAAAAAAAAGAAAAAAAATGGATTGAAGCTGGATCTGAGAGCCCCTCAAACTTGCCTCATGAGCATTAGGACTGACATGAGAGGGAAAAGCAGAAAACCTCTGGAAAAAAAGGAAGGTAGTCTTCGTTGAAGTATGTTTTATGTTTAGATGTTGTATTTTGGACAACTCCAAGTTGTTCTTGCCCAGAGCTTGGAAATATTATTCCCTTCCTTTTTATTTTCTTCGACCCTGCAAGGTTTCTATCCTTGAAGTACTACAAAGCAGAGACATTATCAGCCTCTCTGTGGTACCTCAGAGGGTGTGAAGCAGAATATTTGCTGAGCTGTCTTTGCGGTAATACCGAAGCTTATTACAAACATGCTTCTTCACACCAGAGGTTTTTATTTTTGTGGTTTTCAAAAGGTAAGCAAATATTCTCAGAAAATATATGTTCTTTTCAGGAAATGTAGCCAATGGGAGATCTGTTTTGCCATCACATAATGATTCTCTGGTATTAAAGTCTGGCCAGGAATCAAAATTTGATGTTATCTGTGAAATATCTAGACAGACTAACAAACGTCCTACTAGAAGTGATTTATTTCAGATCTCCAAGTATATACTTGATATTGGCTTATGGAAAGAAGATCCTGCATGACAGACTAGGACATGCTGGTTTTTGAATTTTGACTGAAACATTTGATGCTTAAATCTAGAATGGCAGGTAAAATTTACAGAACTGAAGGTTACGAGTCAGTTCACATCTCTTGACAATTACATCCATGACAGAAACCAGACCTGCACCAACAATGACCAAGTGGCCCAGCTCAGTCCTGAGCTACTGTGGGAGCTGGGGTACCATCAGCACTAAGCTGTTTCAGTTCAAAAGCAATCTTATTGGATTTGAAGGTTTATTGTTGTAGCAACTAAAACAAAAAGTCAGTTCTACAAACATTGTGGCTCTATGAATGTCTGTAATTAAGGCCCTGTTTTAGCAAACCCCTCACTTTCTGAACAGCCTGTTTTTCATTGAAGCTCATGTTGATTCTTCTTCCAAAAATGTATGCAGTGGGAATGTGAGGGCTTCTTTCATGCTAAAAGTTAAATAAATTAAGGAGGCTGAGGGAAGCAAGATTTATGGGTGTACAGATATGAGCAAAGTATCTAATTTGAAACCAAATTGAATTTGGTAGGGTTTGGCTAACTTGGAGAAAATGTTTTAAATAAATAAATAAATAAATAAATTTAATCTTCTTGTGAAAAGTAAGCTGTTCATATAGAAAAAAAATTCTGCATGTTGAGACAGAAACAAGCCAAGATGAGTGCTGGTGCTTGTTTTAGTCAGAATACTCATCTAATAAAATATTCTGAAGGAGAAGACTACCAGCAAAAGGTCTTTGGTCCTTTTTTTTGGCATTTCCCTTTCATGTGCTTGTGTGCGTCCTTGATCATAAAATCATACAAGTGATTTGATATTTTAAGTTTGAAGCTTTGCAACCCAAGATGCATTAGGAATGTGCAAATCCAGAGCTGGATTTGGAAACAAATGACAGCTCCATATACTTGGCAAAACTACACCAGCTTAAATCATTTGAGGACTCAGCATAATCTCTAGGAAGAATCATGCTCCTAGCTTTCTCTGAAGTACATTCTCCCTTTGTCATCTTGTATAAGCATTGCTGACTTTTATCTTCATTAACAGCTTGACTCTGTATTACATCTAAAGAGCTCTTCACTTGAGTTTCAGTCCTGACAGAGAGTGTCAATAGAGGACAATGTGTTGTGTGTATTGCATATATGCCATGTATTTTTAGATTTAAATGAGATATAAGTCACGGTGTAGAGTTAAGCTATTCCAAGGAGTAAATGACACCTGAGAGGAAAAAAAAACAAAAAACATATTTACAATTCACAAAATACAGCAATGAAATTTAATATAAAAATCTCTTCACCAGGAAGCAAGAGGAAAATATGTCTAAAAGTATACAGAATCAGAGAATAGTTTGGGTCAGAAGGGACTCTTAAAGATTGTCCAGTCCAATCCCCCTGCAATGAGGGTAATAATAGTAAAGAAGATATTCTAAACCATCTTCTCTTCTGTACATTTGTGATGAATCTTCAGAAGCTCGCTGTGAGGTCTTCTGTCTCCATGAAGCAGAGGGATTTTACCTGGGCATGTCCTTTTGGTTTTGATCCTTCTGGAGGGAAGAAAGCATGCTTAGCTGTTAACAGGAGAAAGGCTGCCTTCCTCAATCCTCTGAAACAGATATGAGAAGCATTTTCACTGTGACACTTTTTTTTTTTTCTTCTGAATATCAGATTCAGACTGAAATTAATGTGGCCATGGCATTTTGCCACCATTTCTTCACAGGGCTCTAAACGGTCCTGTGAAGAGCTGGTCATATTTCCTTTCAACTTATGTGAAGGCACACCCATAGATACTCAAAATGGTGACAGAAGGAGCTCCCGAAACACCTCTTCAGAGGGGTGAAAACAAAGTCTTCCCATAGCAACAGGGGAAAATAGCAGAAGACTTTGTCTCCCTACAGTCAGAAACCTGGGTGATGAGCACCTGAACTCATGAGGAGGAAGCACGTGAGGAAACTTTGTATGTATCTACTATAATATATTTGCTATTCTGAAAAAGCTAAGCCTCTCCAGTGGATAATCTGGAGGAAAGCATACCCATGGGAAGCTGAAATAACCTTTCTCACCCTGAGAGCTGGTTGCAGATCCCACTGCTGCCATCACCTCCCAAGGTTACTTTTCTGACAAGCTGATGGCAGCTTACATCTTTTCAAGCTCTGGCCCCACTGAACAGAAAATGTCAGATAATATACAGCAAAGCACTGCTTGCATGTTTGGAAAACCCAGAGCATGCCATGCCTGTATGAATGATGCTAAAATGCTAACATGTCTAAATTACATCCCACCTGGTGTTGCACCCAGCAGAGCCACACTTGAACATTTGTGTTGCTTTAACTGGACTCCCTCCCTGTTGTGCTGCTGTTAGGTCCAAGTACTCTGGCAATGTGCTTTGTGAGGCTGTTCAGGGCTCCCTCCTGTGATGAGCTGACATTTTAGCAGTAATGGAACTGGAACATTGTTCTTTTCCTTAAATTTTGTCCATTTTGATTAACCAGTACACAAGAGCTACTGGGGTGTTTCTTGAATGTAACAGGTTAAAGGATCACTGTACTAGGCCACACACTTCTCTTGTGGAAACTGGAAGTAGATAAGGCAGACTGTTCAGTTTCTGAAAGCCAGTTCCTTTCTTTAGAAACCCACACCACCTCTGAGAAAGAAAACAGCTCCCAGATGAAGATGTTTCCCCCATTTCTCTTAGTACAATGGGGTAAAGCTCTATGGTTAAGAAATGGCACCACAAAGTGCCTTTATTTTATAGTAGCTCTTTGAACAGAAAAAGTTCAAACTTTCATGAAGAAGCAAAAAAAAAAAAAAAAGAAACCCACAAAAAAAACCCAAAAAAACCACCATGAATTTCTAATATTTGCCTAATGTTACTTCTTTTTATGCTGTAAGACTGATACAGAGCTCTTGTTTCCCTGAACTGGCTGGAGGATGACACACAGAGGCTGTTTACAAAGACTGACATTAGGCACAGGAAGTTCATCTCTTTATACTGCCTTTAAAGTTAGAGGTGCTAGAATGGATGACTCAGAGAAGAAGCAGCTGAATTTGGGTGCTCTTGCTTGCCTGCTGAAAGGCTGTAGACATACTAGGCTGCCTTAAATTGTGAGTGTATCTTATATAAAAAGATATAAAAGTATAAAAAGTACTCAAATGGTATATCTTTATATATGCTCACTATTTTGATCTGTGCCACTGCACTCACACATTTTGACAGATGGATTTCTTCAATTTGTCTTCTTCTTCATTGGTATATCACAAGTGTCAGCTTGAGCAGTAAAGCTGCTCTAGAGTTACCCATGCTTTATTATTCCTGTTAATAGTCTGTGGTCTGATAAAGGGCCACAAAATTATTCAGGCTAATAAAAGAGAATAATACTGGGGAGAACTTATAAAATGCCCAGCAGACATTGGTCCAAGGTCACATGTTTATAATAATTTGAAGAACTAGGAGTCGAAATTCTGCAAATTGTCACCATAACCCCAACTGGAATTAAGCATTGACCCATTAATCATGGATAGGATTGCACATACTAGGATTTTCTGTGTGTTAATCAATTTAATGTTTTACCCCTGTGAATCTTTGTTGCTCATACAGAATGGAGGAGATTATATAGTGCTTCTGGTGTAGAGGCCAGAGGCCATCAAGTGCATGAAGGCAGGAGCATGACATAATCAGGAGACACTGTGCTTGCTGCATTTACGTTGGCTGCCTCTCGTTGTGCTCAATATGCCGTTGGTTGGTACACGCCTTATTTACCTGAAGGATTTGTTTGGTTTTGTTTACTGAGAAGTCCTTTCAAAGTAAGCATTTCATGGTCCTGAATAGCATGCAGTGTTCTGTCATCATGCATGTCTGAGCAGAACTTGCATCACAGCCCTTGTGTGAGTCCCACACAATGTAGGAAAATTGTGTTAATGGGAGTTATGTTTTGTAGAGGGGGACTTTGTGTGCTGCTGCACATACCCAGGTGGCAGAATGATAAACCACAAGTTTGTGTTAGTGGTGTAGAACCACTTTTGCATTTTCCACTCGCAGTAAAGACAGAGTGATGAAAAAAGGCAAGTAGACTCCAGTCTGTACTGCTTTATGTCTTCGTCTCCTCACAGCTCATGCTTTTTCTTTCCTGAGGTTTCCTCCACTTCATTTTCACCTGCTTCCTTGCTGACAGAGTTTCCCTAGCTCAGCAGTGCAGCATTTAGCAGATGGTAGGGTTTTGACTTGTCAAAGGTCCTTTCTGATAAATATCCCCATGGCACTGTCCAAATTCTCAGAATCATGCTCAGTTGTTTATGAGCAGGACAGCATTTCTTCTTGCTGCTGTGCAGATGCCAAAGCATAGCCCCTCTGTGGAGATACGGAAACCAGAATGCAATGTACCTGTGAGATGCTTTTTAGAAGATTAATACCTGACTACTGAACACCATTTTTTATTGGGAAGCATTTGTTCCTTGTCTAGGAAGCATTCCTTGTTCCTTGCTGAAGAAGTAACTCTTCCTTCTGCTGTCTTCAGACACTGGATAGATGTGTGACAAGCAGGAACAGGCAAAGCAATCCTTTCTGTAGCCCTCAGCTCCCTGCAGTTCTGGGCAGACTTGCAGCTTTCCTTAGAATGTATCCCCTGCATGTGTTTTTAACACAAAGACATTGAAATCATAACAGAAAACTGCTGTGGCATAATTACTAAAAGCAAGAAGACTTTGACTTATGATTTCTGCTGAAGCAGAGCTGTGGCTGTCCATAAACATTTCAACATGTTGAGTTGGAGCTGAATGCATAAAAAGTGGTAGTTGGTAGGTGGCCCTATTTCATCGTAATCTGATCTAAACCAAGCCTAAGTGGTGTAGTCTTTGAGGGAATCAAAACATTGCATTTTCCTGTATTCAGATGATCAGTAAACATCTCAGAAGTTACAGTCCCTGATCGTTCACTGAAATATCTGTCCATTCTTTTTTTGCTTCAGAATTTTCCTTCCATACCAGACTGAAATTCCCATTTCACACTTTTTATGCCCTGTGATGCAGACACAGTGGAAATGTTCAGTCACAGTCAACTGTGCTGCTGTGGAAAGCAAAGGAGGGGAACTCTGGTTGTGAAGAAAGGTGTGGTAGTAGTGTGAAGAAGCAGATGGACAGAAATGGAGAAGCTGACCCCAAAGGGGAAGCTCAGGGGAGTGTGAACACTCAGGGGCTGTGTCAGGCTCTCCTAACGCTGGGTCTCCTCCTGGATTTCCTGGGGCTCAGGGTGTCAGAAAGCTCTCCAGGAGCTACCAGATGCCAGTCATTCAGTTCACTCATTTTAGTAACCATGTCCAAGCAAGCAAGGGGAGTAAAATGCAGGAACAGGCACTGCACAGTACATGTGTCACACGTGGCAGCCAGCATGGCTTTGTGGGGTCTGTATGGGCCTCGTGAGGTGCAGTCAGAAAACATTGTGCTGACTTCCCTGTGGCTGAAAAGTTGCTGCACCAGGCAGATACATGTTTGAAAGAAAGCAATTAGGGAAAGCAGCAATTGTAGCACCATCATATACATATCTATTCATATGTGGTTAATAGCATAAGTAATTCTGGCTGTCTTTTGGAAATTTTGCTCCTTCTGTATTTCATTAGCTAATAACTCTCTGACAACTGAGTCATCAAATTACAATAAAAGAATAGAAAAATATTTTTACAGTGAAAATTTTAGCCAGTGTCTGACAATTATGGATGTACTTGCTTTCTTTGGAATAATTATTTAGAGAAGAACATGGGACACATCCAGTAGAAGAAAGAAATACAGACATGTCTATCACTACAGAAGTACCTGAAAGCAATGAGTACTGGAAAAGGAGAGATAAAATGGGGTAGAGTTATAAATTTGAGTATTTCAGTAGCATTAGCTGCAGATATTCTGTATGCATCCTATTCTGTTTGTAGTTTCTACTCTCCATTTTTGTACTTAATAGCATACAGAAAATAAAAAGAGCTAGGTAGTTTTGAAAATTTATTAGATTATTAAACTCCAAAGCAAAAAGGCCACTATTGTGGTAAAAGACAAGAATTTTGGTGTGTTTCAGTTTTCTTGCTGTTAATGCACATCTTCTTTTTGCTTATACCTATCCTATATGGAAAACCATTTCTGTTCATGTTTCCCTGAAGTAATTCTAGTTACATTCCTAGTTCACAAGCCAGTTTGGTCATTTGCTCACATTATTAAACACTGGTCTTTATTAACTAAGGCATCGAAAAAATTGTTGTTCTTAGTATATTTGCACATGCTTCAAAACAGTCTGAAAACTTCCCATTGTTCTTAGCTTCTAAATTTGTAATTCTCCAGTACACTGATAAAAAAAAAAATCACCATAGGACAAGGAAGAAACTCAGTTTCTGCTCAAGGCCCTGCCTGTGAGTCAGCACACGGCTTGGAGCCACATCTTGGCTCAGTTCCTCGAGGGGAGCGGCGCCTCGGCCAGCGCGGTGCTGCGCCAGTGGATCCTCCTCCCTGGCAAAGAGCTGCCACGCACGGATAAGCACCAGCAAGGATTCTGGCCATTAGTGCTTCTGCCCTGCGAGCAGAAAGAAAAGTCTGGGGGTTGATTTGTTTTTTTGTTTCTCTTTCCGAAGCATGTTCCGATCTTTTGGTGGCACGTGCTTTACAAATGCTGAATATGATGACAGGCTTCCAAGTAAGCAAGTAAAAGGGTTTAGTAATGATAGCCTTGGCCTAGTGTGCCATTAGTCTGGGCACTGTAAGTCATAATGAAGGACAGCATTTGTTGTGCAGAACTGGAAAATTAAGGGAGGGGAGATCAGACAGCTGCAGCAAAAAGTTAATTATCAGGAAGGATGAGACTGCATTGGTCAGGCTAAAAAGCACTCTCTTTGCACACATTATCTAACCACCATTCTTGCTGGCAATGCAAGGCCAGATAAAAATTTAGCTTAGTGGATGTCCTCAGAGGTCTACTTTTCTTGCATATGCAGTGGCAATAGGGCAAATAATATTGTCAGAGTCCATACTGGTGATGGAGAAGTGGTTGGAACCTGCACTGTGCCACAAAATACCACAGCTAATGAAGGCCTAATGCCTCCTGCACCAGGATAAATATTTTTGTATTGAATGTGACTCCTCCATTGACAGTATGACTGCCTTCTAAGAAGCAGGTCATGCTTTCCCTAATCTCCTTCTTTGACGAGCTGCCTCAGGAAGTAGAACAGCAGAGTCTGCATAAAGCTTCATCTAGGTCTTCACTCCACTCATTGTTGCACCAATTATTAATAATTTATTATGACCAGGTTTTGGATATCTGAGCAATTACAGTGTCATTCATGTGGTTTTATGGAGCAGCTAGGCCACAGGAGGAATGGCCTGAGCAACTCACTTCATTGACAGAAGTTAATAATTTCTACATTTCCTTACCATCTCCACGTGCAGGGCTCCAGTGAAAGTAAAGAAAATTGCTGAGCGCCTAAAGGTCTGCAGAGAGATCAAGAAATTGTCCACTTCTATTCATGGGACAGTGTTGTTGAAATGGTATTACTTTGGAGCCACTTTGAAAAAAGACTATTTACACTATCTTATAACTAGAATCTAAGAATTCTTGATTATTTGTTTGTTTCTTTATTTTTTAATGAAAAAGGCCACTGAATAATTTATAGGCATTCACTAAGACAATTTCAGAGGATTAATACTGTCTAGGTTCCAAATAGATAAGGATTATTAAAGCCTCATAACTAAGGGAACTAAAGAAACTGTTCTCCTGGAAAGAAATTAAATAACAGTTGTGAATATCTTTTTTTATTTATCTTGTTGTTGTGCCTGCAGGCCTTCCTAATCTCTTACTGTAGTGACATGCTATAAAGAGGCATTATAGCTCAGAGCCTTGGTAGGGAAAGGATGAACATCCCTGATGGACCAAGGAAGAGAGTAAGAGGAAAAGTCTCTTATTATAGCCTGCACTGGAGCCTATTTATCCAATAGTTTAATCCTCCTATCAGAAAGGCATTTTGAAGAACTGTACATCTTTAATTTCCCCTTCTTTCAAAGGCTGATTCTTTAATAAGAAGAGGTGGGGGAACCCATGTGCAAGGAAGGGGGTGGCTGCTCCTTCCTGTGAAGCACAGGGCAGCAGCCCAGGGGCCAGGAGGAGGGAGGGCAGCAGGGAGGGGGGAAAACACAGGTAGCCTCTGAAATCCCAGTCCTTTGATGTGATGGCCAAAACCATCCTGGAGACAGCATCTGTGCAGAGGTTGCCACAGCTTGGGAAATCTGAGAGCTCACTGAAATGAAACAGGACAGTAAGGGCTCACCCTGCAAGGACACAGTGAACAAGGGGAGATGCTTTGTACAGCCTGTGCCTTTCTCTCTGATGGACCTTGTCACGGAAGGTTGCTCAGTATTGTTTGACTTTCTCAATTTGAAACACCTTTTGCTCTTTCTTGGAAAAGTCACTTTATGCAGAACGTTCAAGCAAATCCACCTCAGAGTCCCAGTGTCTTGGCAGGATGGAGTTGACAACAGTTGGCTGACTTTGGCTCCCACAGTGACAAGTAGGAAACCAAAAGAGAGACTAATAGCTGTGGTAGAGCATCATATTCTCTTCCTTAAAACATAGCTAATGCTGAGACAAAGCAAAAGCATGCAATATATACTTTTTTAAAGGATAAAACAGTTGGACAAGGTCATAATTTTCTCATTTTTTCCCCTTTGCAGAGCTTCTAAAGAATTTGGATTGTTTGTGTGGGGACAGCTACTGCTGTTGGCAGGGGGCACTGCTTCTTTTCCCTTCATAGCTCTGGTCATAGCTTCATGCAAGGCAAGGCAATCAATGAGGCAGTGCTGTGAGAGCCCAGGGTTGAAAGCTGAACAACTGCAGTAGGAGAATTTTAAGACCTGATGGGTTTAAAGCTGTTGGGGGATTTAAGTAATATTTTTTATTTTGACTAATTAATTTTGTAGCATTCTAGTGCAGGTCAATGGCTGAGTACTGCTTTGGAAAAGAGTACAGATGCCTGTTTGATATGTGTTTTCTTGTCAATAAAGACATATTGGTACCAAATATATTTTGAGACACTGACATGCTGCCCCTTGAGCAATCTCATTGGTGCAGTTGGATTGCCAGCCCCCTGCCACCCTTCCCTTTGACTGTCATCAGCAACATAGGCAGGATGCCACCCACAACATTCATGTGAGATATGTTCCTCTCAAATCACACTGCCATCGCCAAAGCCAAGGGTCAGCACAACTCTTACCCACATTTAAATGGCATTTTCATTGGCTGGTTGTTGCTCCCAGGTGACCTGGATACCAAATGTCCCTGGATGCCCATAGGACCCACAGCATTACTTATGATGCTCTCTTTGCTTTTAGTGATCAGTGGAGTTGCTGTGTTCAGGGTGTGCTGCTTCTCATCTCTCCTACTGGCAATAAAGCTTTGTTTTATAAACTATTTCAACCACTGGTACTTAGCAGATAACCTGGGGAAAAAACAAAGGACAGCATACTTGCATCAGGAACACAGGGAAACCTCAATGTGTCTGATGTGCCTTCTCCTCTCCCCCTTTGGTTTCCAGCTGCCATGTTCTGATCATCTCAGTGCTGCAGCACTGTAGCTCCTTTTCCTAAGTGGTAGCAGTAGTAAGAACAGTAAGGCTGGTGCATATTTGCTTCATTTGATGCCCTTCTTCACCTCCTTACCTTGTGAAGAATCAATGGTTTAAAAACAGAAATAAAGATAGGAAGGAGAAATAAACCTGAGACCAGCTTCACCCATGGTTTTGAAAAGTCCGTTTTCTTTTTTAAATTTTTACTCTACTAATGATGTCACCACAGGAGTCCTTGTTTATGTCTGTCTGTTTTTATATCATTGTAACTGACTTAAGTCTTTGTTTTTATCTCCTCTTCCCTCCCAGTGGAGTTTTTATACTGTGATTTGGCTTCCATGAAGTCTATACGGCAATTTGTGCAGCAGTTTAGAGCAAAGAATTGTCCACTCCATGTCCTGGTGAATAATGGTGAGTTCTGTTTTTTTCTTCACATATCTGCAGGGGAAGATGTGACAAATTGAGGTCTCATCTATCACTTCAGATTTTAAAGACATTATCTGAACCATACAGCAGCCTATCATAAGGCTACATTAACTGGTATGTCTTTCTAGAGTTAAACTGTATTTTTTTGAGAGATTGTTGGGTGAGGAGTCTGAACACTTCAGTGCCACACCTGCTCATGTTGTTATTGCAAGTCTGGTTCCTTTGCTGTGATTTCTTAGCCCTCCAGCACTAAAAAGAATGCAATCAATTATACAGGAATCTGAGCATCTCTAGGAAAAATAAGGAAGGAAAGAGAAACTGTATTTTATGCAGAAAATCTGCATAAATTTTATGTAGAGAATCTGTCTTTTCACCTTTATTTACTTTCTCTCCCCTTATGTTTTTCCCTGTATAAACACTTGTTTACTGTGGGTGACTGATGAGCTGGGCTGGGGGTTTAATCCACCTGAAATATAATCTGGCAAATTATCCAGCAGCCTCAGAGAAGTCACTGCATAGATCCAGGTGCTACTGGAAAGATGTTCATAAAACTGCATCCTCAGTGGTCAGAGCACAAATTAAGAGGACATTATTTATCTTGCATTCATACAATTATCAAATGGATCTAATTATTTTTAGGGATTTTAGCTTTTGTTATTTGCATACTTGCTATCTAATTTTATATTATAGCCACAATATTTTTGGAAGCCAGCCTGTACAATAATTTTCTTCCAGAAACCATGCATGCTCTGCATGCACTGTCCTAAAGGGAAATTTTCACCTGTCTATTTAAATAGGGGAAAAACCTGCCAGCAACAATTTAAGTTTCTTTTAGAAGTTTGCTGCTGTTATATGCTGCTGTTCTTGTTTTCCCAACTATTTACATATTTTTTATTAAGATATTCCAGAGAACATTTTCTGTTTTCCTGTGCACACTTCCATCCTAGTGAGAGTAAACATGCTGTAAATAAATGGGTTATATTCATTAATGCCTTAAAAAGCTCTCAGTAACACAAGTAAATACTGCAATAAAAATTCAAGTGTTTTTTATTTGCTGATTGATATGAAACATTTGTGAAATGTTCAGTTAAACATTCATTTTTCTTTGATTAGTCAAAAAAGCCTACCATTATTATTTTAATCATGCAATAATTAGAGGTTGATATTTAAGCCTAGTTGTAGTTATAGTTAATTAGTGAGTATTTAATCCTAGTTACAAAGTCTTTCCAGATTGACTTTTAAACATGCAGAATAAAAACTGTTACACAAATGGGAACAACACTATTTGAAAAAATAGCATTTTGTGGGAAAAGGCTCCCCCTGCCCTGCTCTAGTTTTCAGCATGAGCAAAGCCAGCATTGTCAGCAGGGGCTTGGAGGCCAGTTGGGGAAAAAATGAAGAGGCTGAAGCAACTAGGATGCCCTCTGGAATATAGGATTTTTTCTGCCCTAGCTGCTGCTGAATTGGGTTGGATGAAAATTAAATGTGTCTTCTTATCCAAGAAACAAAGTTGTTTGAAAATGGATCTCCTAATGCTCTTAATATGTTACAAGGCTAAATAGTATAAGCCTAGAACTTCTTTTAAGAAAGGAGATTCAGACTAAAATTTGCCTGCTTCAGTCTATGTATTTGTGACTTGCAAGAAAGCAACTTAGAGATTTCAGGCTATTATTAGCCTATTGCAGACAGATTACAGTTAATATCTTTCAGGTTGAAGCCTATCTAAGCCAATTTAAAATCAATATTCCTGAACTGCCAGCTAATTCAGATGATCACTTATGCTTTTTTACCAAATGCAGTTGGCAAGGGAAATCTGTTGTTTGAGAAAATCCTTTTAGAATCTACCATGAAATTAGTGGTCCAAGTCATTTTTTTGCCTTAACAGAATCACATCCAAAACACAGGTAAAGAATCCCATAGAATTAGGTTAGTCTCTGGCCATTGCCTGGCAATGACTCCACTTCTGAATGCTCTTTCTAACTTTTCTTTTTTTTTTTTTAATGTTATGGTTCTTTTTATTTGCTTTTGTAAATAATCTGTAGCATTTAGTTTCACTATGAAACAGAAGTTACTAGTGAAAGTGAGATTTCACTAGTAACCTCTGTTTCATTGTGAAAGTCCAAATGTTTCCTTGCTACATAAGAGAAAAATGGACATATCCAAAAGAAGAGAAATGGTTTGATGCAAAAACCACCAGTGATGAGCACAATAAAGACAAGTGCTGACATTTGGCCTATCTGGTTGGCTTTTCTCTTTCTCTTTCCCTTCTTTTTCCTCCTTTTCTCTGCCTCTGGTTTTTTTTTTTTTTTCGTTTTTTTTTTTTTTTCGTTTTTTTTTTTTTTTCGTTTTTTTTTTTTTTTCGTTTTTTTTTTTTTTTCGTTTTTTTTTTTTTTTGGTTGGTTTTTTTGTTTGTTTGTTTTTGTTTTTGTTTTGTTTTGTTTCAATGCACTAAGGAGGATGATTCAGTCCATCATGGACTGCAGAGCTGGAAGCACTACTGTCAAAAGCCTCATCACAGTTGCCTGTTCCAGTGCCTTTCCCATAGGTTTTGAAAATCAGACTTTGTATGCATCCCATGACTTCTCAATGTAACTATCAGGAAAATAATAATTTTTTTTATTTCTGCCTTCATAGGACCAAGCATTTTATTATCAGGGCTGTACTCTTCTGTTACATTTAGTGTAAAAATGCAAGAACAGTTACACTGAAATTTTTGCACTGCATACTAGTATTATTTAATTGCTTGAATCTAAATCTTTTAAATTGATTGATATCATCATGTGCATATGTCAGTGAACTTTCCACATATTATCTCCATGGATATGGATCCCCTATGTATGTGAACCTGTATGATATTCATTGAGGACAGGTGCAAACCTGTCAAAAAGCCAAACACTTGAAGATGACTTGATAAAAGTTCCAACATTTTACAAGACTGCAAGCTATGAAATTAACATTAAAATATTATTAAAGACAAGGGATTTAATGTGAATTACTATCCTAAATAAATAATCAATACTACATGTCTGACCTAAGATTCTTATGAAATTCAGCAGTTTTTAAGGTCACTGGTGATTTTTTAGAAAAATGTCTCTTCATCACTTGCTCTCTATCCCTTATCTAACTCAAGGATTTAGTTGGGAATTACATTAATACTAAAAACCTGAGTTTCTAAGAATTCTCCTAGAGCTAAACATCCAGATCCCACAATAATCATGTGAAGGTTTAGGTATCCAACTAAATGGAGATTAGTGCACTAGTCACCTCCTCTTTTTGTCATAGCTTATTTTAGCATGTGCATTTAACTTTCTAATTTCTAATTTAAAAGGAAAAATTTGGTTGAATGCATGCATTATTTCAGCTGACAAATAAGGACTTGTTTTTCCATTACTATGCTTTCTGCATCAGTAATGTGCAGGCTCAGGTCTTGGTTTTTAAAATAAACAAAACAAATTAAAAATGTAAATAGAGTATTATATAAACTTTTTTAAAAATATAATGTGCTGATGCTAAACAGAGAAAAATGCTATAACATAGAAAACAAATTCATTTTCTGTAGAAAACAAGAAGTAAGCTAAATGGTTGAACTGTAAGCCACAGAAAGAGGGATGCAGCACAAGCAGTGAAGAAAGCTTTATCTGACAGAAGGTCAGGAGAATGTGTCTTCTAGTCTGCTAATTAGCATTTGGGTGCTAATTTTTAGTTTTGTTTTGGAAAGAACTGAGTCTCTGTACAGCTAAAAAGCATTTAGCAAATTACAGCATGTACACTAGAGTAAATTATTTAATATATTCCTAAAAATGGCATTACTGTTAAAATGCATTAGAAAGTCTGCTGATCTCTTGTGGTTGAAAAAGGGACAGATACTAAAACACTTTGTAAAATTCCATGACCAGCAGTCACTGTTTCATGCCAGAGATGTTTTTTCCTAGCCTTGAAGGCAGTCATTTTCTCTGTGTGCTAGAACTGTTTCTTAGCACATTGTAGTTAATGTGTTTGCTTGTATGTTGTTTACAGTGCCTAATGATCTTAAAACCAACAGAGCCAACACAAAAATCACAAGATATTTAGGGATACCAGAATAACTCTGGATGCCAAACATGCACTGTCTAGCTCATTAACAATGAAATGGCAACTTAGAGATTTCAGGCTATTATTAGCCTATTGCAGACAGATTACAGTTAATATCTTTCAGGTTGAAGCCTATCTAAGCCAATTTAAAATCAATATTCCTGAACTGCCGGCTAATTCAGATGATCATATTTGGTACTTTGTGGATCATCTGAGAAATTATCAGTCTCTTGATAGAATGAATAAGTCTGTATAAGCTTACCTCTTCAGTTCCTAGAGCACATTAAAAGCTGTATCAGTAGCTGAGTATATGAAATATATATATATATATCCTTGTGTTAACTACACACAATCCAGACGTGCAGGTCAGCCATAATCCTTTGCCAGGAGTCCTTTGAATAGTCCCATAGATGCTGTCATGGTTTATCATATATTAAATTATTCTTGCATTTGAGTATTTGCAGAATCAGATCTTCAGAAGAAAAGTGAAATTTGAGGGCTGGGAACATGGGCATGTATCAAATGCAAACAATTCTATACATACTTACCTACTCACAGGTTATATTTATAAGTTGAATTTACTAATAGTAAAATTGTTTGAAATTATCACAGTGGGATCTATGAAAAGATCCTGTCCCACTGGATTAGGTAAGAGCCAGCTCCCTTGCCTGTAGCTGCAGGCTACACTGACTGTTCTGATGAAAAGGAAAGAAACCTCAGAGATGTGGAAATTCACTGGAGAAGGCCTTGAGGGAAAGTTAGTGAGGAGGGTTGCTGTTACTCCAGTGAAACTTGGATTTCATGGAAATTCATGCTTCTCTTCCAGCCACACAGGAAAGCTGTGGTGAACTCAGGATATGATATCTCATTAAAGCTCTTTCAGTGTCTTGCTTACAACATCATGTTTTATCTTTATCCTTCTTCAGAGACAAATTAGAGCAATACCCAAGCAAAGCTGTGATGGAAAAGTTATAGAGGGATAGGGACAAAGAGAGAAGGGGATGAGCAGAAGAACAAATAGCCTTTAACTATGTAATGGATGATAAGTACAAGATATCATGGGAGAGCTGGGCCTTTGGGAATGGTTTTACCTAGAAAAGCTAACTTGAGTAGGTGGAGAGATTGGCTTACAATGGATCTACCATGTATGGTGGGAAAAACTGAAGATCCATAAGGACCTTAACATGCAGTATTAACACATTCTAAAATGAGAAGAAACTCCCAGAGCCATTTTTTACGAAGTTCAGTGCATGACAGGTGCCATCTTCTCAGATTTTTCAGAAGAGATCATCTTTTCAGAGAGCTGGCTGTGGGGAGGCTGGCTGGCTGCTCACACACTGCTCTTCACAGGTATTAGATGCCTTGGGTATTGTGAGTAACTTGTCTGGGCTCACGTGTCAGAACACCATGACACTGCTGACAGCATCCAGCCTGGCTCATTCAGAGCAAATGAGGGTTGTGCAATGCCCACATTTATCTGGTGTATGGACTTTCAGCAGCAGTTGTCAGCTAGAGATGTTATTATACTTGGAAAGCACTCTTGTCTGCCAGGATTATATGTATCTTATAAGAAGATGACAGATTTCCTATAAAAGGTTTATTATTTATTGGAAGAACTAATAAGTTAGAGGGGTAACCTTAGACTCCTCTGGCTTTCAAAGAGTAAGGATTTCGTTCATGAAAATCCTGAGTTTTGTTTGATATTATCTTTCTTTTTCTGATTATTTCCAAAGCTTTTTTTCTGTCTGTGATATCAAACACTTTGTGAAAGGGGAAATATCTCAGGCTCCACATGCTACAGGTTTTTGACCCATTTGCTTTTATGTCTTGAATGTGAACGTTTTATCAGTGGAAGACAGATACAAAATTCAGCTATTGATGGATTAGGAAACCCAACCAGTTCTACTTAAGTGTGTGGAACATTTGCCATTGGCTTTTCTTAAAGGCAGGAGTGAGCCATGTTTTATTTTTACTTAATCCTTTCATAGCTTTTAGGTAAAAATATTTTTTATACAAATTGCAAACTGAAATATTTTACTTCTGAGAGAATATCCTATTTAATTAGAAAGCTGTGACTGACTTTCCTATTTTCTGATTGTGAGTGGGCTAACTCACCATTGTGCCAGCTCAAATAACCAAACAGTTACTGAGCATATTTTTAGGAAACACAGGAGTTTTTTGAACCAGACCTAATTAGGAATGCTCTGATTTTAGTGTAAAATCAAAACCTTGCTTATGGAATGTATTTAGTTTTTTTAACTGACACATTTTCCAAGGAACTAGCTTGTGCTGTGTTGACGTGTAGCAGTGTGACCTTGATTCAGAATGTGAATCTGTTCTTATGGAGATATTACAGCTGGTTTGGTCACGTTCTGAACCTACCAAGATTTGGTTGTTGTTCTCACAGTCCTTGAATGTGGATTGTCTGCATTTTCTCCTTTTCTTTTCTTTAACCTACTGAGAAACTAAGAACTGTTTTTTTTCTGAAAGACACATTGTTTTATCTTCTTTGGCACAGCTAATACAATGCATGTCTCCCTTGTGAACATTATAGGTGAGTCTGGGAGCACCAGCAGCAGACATTACTCAGTTTTCAGTTCCTCACTACTTTGCCAAACTTTTAGTGTTTGGGCTAAGAGTTTCCATGCCAAAAGTCAGCCCCAGGCTGACTTTTTTTTCTTTATTTTATTTTGTAATGCCAGATAAAACAGTTTATCTGTTTCCAGCAATGATAAGACAAACATCTTAGGAGTTTTTTTAATGTCAGAAATGAGGGGAAGGCTTTTCATAAAGGCTGTGGTGTTATCACACAGTGTTGAATTGAATGCAGACAAGATCTTGCCTCTGTATCTGGCGGCTGCATCTTTTGCCACATATGGAATATTCCCCTGGTGGGTCAAGTCAGAAGCCTGCTAAGTACTGCACTTTGTGAGCCACCTTTTATGTGTTCCTCACTGAATATTTTGCCTACACCAAGCATGTCCCAAGTCAAGCCTGAGCAGTTCTTTCTGCCCAAATCCCAGCCCTGAGCCATGGTGGGAGGTGCTGCATGCAGGCAAATATACCAGCACTGAGGCTGGGCACCAGCATCCCATCTGCTCTTCCTGGCTGCCTCTGAGCTTGGTGGAGATGGGCACTGGGTCTCATTTCAGGCTCCTCCAGTCTCTCCACTGTCCAGACTGGTGGCCTCAGTCTTCCACGATCTCTGTGAGAAGTTTCTGTCCCATGAAAAATAGACTGTGAAGAGTTGATGGGTGGGAGGAACAGGACAGTTAGCTGGGAACCTCAGGATGGCAGAAACCTTGATTGCAAAACATTTGAATTTTCTGATTAAGAGACTTTTATAGAGAATTAAACTAAGAACATAGCATATATTCTTGTTAAATATCAGAAAAGTAATAAGAGAGCAAGTACTGAGGTAGAGCTGGGGTGGGTAGAGAGGATGAAGAGAGTCATTAGCTATGTCTCCTGTAGGAGATGTCTCAGTCAGAGGTTGGAAATGCTGAGACACCATACAATTCACAAGGATCGAGTCCTTAGCCTTGAGGACTGGAGTCTCTGTTGGGTACTAAGTGATTGAATCTTTTCTCTAGGAAGGCATTCTTGACCCATCTCTTACTTGCAAGTTTACTGATGTTTAATAGAGATGAGAATTATCACTCCTGGTGGAGAAAGAGTTGGAACTTCTCATCAGCTTGATCACCCACTCCGATGTTACTTGTACAAAGACACTTGTAACTTAGTCACAGCTGGTTCATACCGGAGTGGGGATGGAGAAGTTGGGAGGAGCCTCAGAGGCATGGGTCCAGCAGGAGACAAGCCTCAGCAGTGAGGGGAGGGTGAGCCAGGCGTGTGACAGGCAGATGCTTGCAGGGTGCAGTGATGTGGGATTGAGATACAAAGGACCTACAGCGGCTGGGTAAGAGCATTAGGGAGAAGGAACTTACCCTTTGCAGGGAAGCAGAGAGGTAGATGCAGCTGATATGTATGTCTGAAGCTGAGCCTCTCCCCTCCTTCCTGAACACATGCAGTTCCTTGATAAGATCAGCATGGGATCACTGGATTGTGGTGGTGAGGGAGGAGGGGAGGCTGGGAAGCAGGACACTGTCATTGGTTCATCATGACCATGCATTTTGCCTGGCAGAGGGAGCTGGGGAAGCTGTCAGGAAAGGCAATCAGAAAAGGTAATGGATAGTGCAGAGCATCTTGGGAGTAGGGAGCAGGAGGTGAGAGGTTATGGGAACTTGTTCAGTGCTGGAGCAGAGGCTCATGCAAACTCCTGTGGAGAAGTTATCCTGGGAAGAGGCAGGAAAGACCTAATCCTCTGGAGATGGTTCTTCTCCACAACCCCAGGCTCGGTCCCTGTCCTTTATCACCTGTTTTCACAGTGGCCAGTACCTTCCAGGAAAGGTCCATACACAGGACATTGTTCCAGCACTGATGCCAGACAAACTAACAGGTGTCTTTACATCTCCCCTAGGGTCAAATGTATTGCTGTGGTATCTATGTGTCATCCAGGTGTCACTGTTATGCCAAGGGGTAAAAGTCCTTGCTTTGCTTCATTTTCCTCCCATTTGTCTTTGAAGAATTGCATATACACATATAAAAAGCTCCAAAAGACATTAGGAAATGCAAGAGCCTAAGCTCCCTCTGGGGATATAGGGAGTAAGACAATAACATTGGAAAGCTGCACCAAGTTTCATTCATGTTTTTGTGTTTTTCTTCTAAACTGTTAGGTTTTTTACCTTTTCAGTTCTCACACAGAAGCCAGCTGTTAATCTGGTTTCTGTGTGTGTTCCTGTTGAGACTCAGAGCACTTTCCTGGGATACCAATAGGCAGGTGGCCTACCTGTAGCACTGGTCTCTGGATTAGGGATGGGGCTGAGTAAGCAGCCATGTCACAGCTTTTAGAGCAGTGCTGTAAATTCACTGCTCCTCAGCCCAGACAAGGCAATACGAAGCAGTACCTGTAAGAAGCAGTCATTTGGGCACAGCTGTGCCTCCAGTAAGCACTTCTGGGGGCAATTCTTACAATAAAGCATTGCATGTCCTCATTGCTCACTAGCCAGGAGAGGCGCACAGGGCAGGAATCCTCTGGGATTGCGTAGCCCCATGGAACAAGGTGGAATGAGCAATCTGGTACAGGCAGCCTAGCCAGGGCATGCTGCTGGATGGTTCTCCTGTTCAGCTGAGAAGTGGGCTATGCTATTTTACATGTAGATACACCCAGAGCAGTTTTGTCTCATGGGTGTGCAGAACAGAGCAGTTTTGACATTCTGTGAAATGGGGTGGGTTGCCCTGGGTGGCTGCACTCGTGGGATTGGAAATGCTGCTCAAGGCATCAGCTGAGACAGTGCAAAGCCTGTACAGAGGAAGGGCTTTGTGCTTTTACTGGAAGTAAATGTCTCCTAATTTTTCCCCTTGGGAACATTTTTGGTACAGCATGTATTTCTTCCTTGTAAATAGCAAGAATTAGGTGAATGTGATTATAAAGGTTCACTTCCTGCTGTGAAGGTGTTATGTGTAAGTGTTTGTGGCTGACATATTGCTTTATCTGCCCAGCCTTTGGCTGTCTGGAGATAAAAGAACTTGTGTGAGGGGGATTTGCCTCCAAACCCTCTTCTGTGAGCCTGGCTGGGAAGGCAGACATTTTTTTTTCTATGTGAAAAAGAGTTTTTAATTTTTTTTTTGGGAGTGAGTTTGAGAGAATTGACTTTGAAAAACCTCCAAGTAGCTCATTGTAAATAAATCCAGATGAGAGAAATACTTGTATTTTTACAGCTCTTAAAACACATTTTGTAATGGAGATGGAGGATGTCTTTGCAGTGGGAGGTATGGGAGTTAGAGCAATATTTGTCATCATCTGCAGTATGAGCAGGCATAGAGCAAATTCTCCTGCATAATTCACTAAAAATGGGGTATGTCTGGCCTATAATATTTATAACTATCATAAAATGTTTGGTTATGCTGCATGCAGTGTCAGATCCATTTTGTTCTTTAAATTATGTAAGATGGATCAGAAACCAAATAATTATAAACTTTTATAGAAAATCATCATAAATTCCTGCTTACAAAGACAGCTTTCTTGAAGTTTATTCATTCTTTGAGTGAGAAATGTGATTATTGATGGCCTAGTCATAGAATTAAAAAAGAATACATTTTTTGTTATTTGTTAAAGTTAAATAAAATGTGTATAATTTGAACATATTACAATAAATGCAGAACTGCAGCACACTGGAATGCTATAAGAACAGTTGTTCAGCATAGTTTTGCAGAAAAATATTTTCCTTATTCTAATTTATTACTACCTCTGCAAAAGCACACATCCATGTTTTGTTTAGTCAGTTTTTTTCCCACATTATCAGTCTTTTGCCAGAATATTTCAGCAACAGCTAATCAATTACAAAGTAGAAGCTTATGTTCAGTTTACTTATTAATTCATTTTCTTATGCCATGATGTTATCAGTGATCTTTTAAAACTGAATCTTCTGGAGACAATCCAGCTAAATCACAGGGAAAAACATATAAGAAGGTTATATCAAACCTGAGGTGTTTGGCATTAATGGTTTGTGTGCTGCCACTTCAAATTTCACATACACTCTGAAAAAAAATTATAAGGCTGACTCTTGATAATTAAAATCAGAAAGATACAGAGTTTTTTGGATTCCACACCAGAAGGAGAAGCACAATCATTCTGAGTTTGCAATGAAAAGATAAGGACTTTGTTAATGTTTCAAGTAGTGTTCGATTATTTCAAAGAATTAAAAGTAGAACCAGCTTTCATTTTTGAGTTAACATTTGGGACACTTAAGTAAAGCTGATGATGTTTCTGGACAAGAGAAAATCAATAGCATGCCACTTTTAGTATCCACTGAATGTTAGGTAGTTAATAATTTAACAAAGAGGTCTTACTGCTACACTTACAAGGTTTTCCCTTTTGTTAAGGAAGGAGACAGGTTCAGTTGCCTGTTGGGTATTCCTTTGTATGCTCACTTTTAGTAAATTAAAAATGGTTTTTCCTCAAATAAGAGAAACTGCCCTCAGACTACAGGGCAAGATATTTTTGGCAGCCTTGGTATGAACTACCTAAAAGATGGGAGTCTTTAAAAAGACAAAAAAAAGTCTTTCAGAGGTATTTTGGCTTAACATTATTTGAGCAGCTCTTGAAGACAGAAAGGGAATTGTAGTAGCATCAGATGCAGGCAGAGGTGATTGTGCCTGCTCAAGGACTTGACCAGAATTTCTACTCAGGGTATCCTCTTGAAGAATGAGCAAAATAATATTGGGGAGCATGTATCTTTATAGTTGTGTATTGCGTAAATGAATTTTTTTTTCTGCCTCCTGACCTGAGCTCAGATCTGGCTTTTTTGCTTCCAGGATGTACAGCACAGATGGTGGAGACTAATTGGGGTGGAGGGCAAAGCCTCTCTGTGTTCTTGAAATCCTGTGCCTCTCTGGAGGTCGGGGGTGAAGTTGCAGTGGCACAGGCATCCTCGGGGCTAATGTGAGCGCCGGCAGCCTCCCTGGGCTTGCCTGCTGTTCATGATGCAGAGCTGAACAGCTCCAGCAGCTGTCTAACACACTTTTGGTTAATACACAGGACAAATTTCTCCCTCCCTCCATCTGACTCAACCAAGAGAAGTGTGTCCGTGCATGGAGGGGTCCTGTGTTGAGCCCTGCAGCAATCCCAGCAGATGCAGAAGCAGCATTTGGAGTGCAGCTCAGCCTTGCTGTGCTGGGGCTCTTTTATATTGGCTGCCTTTCTTGGGCTTGTATTTTACCAGTGTTGCTGCAAACAGAACTCTGGCAAATTGCTTCCTTTCACCTTTTCCAAGTGTCAGAGCTTTGGAGGGCAGGATGGTCTCAGAGATATGCAAATCATTTCCTTGTACTAGCCCTGGTGCTCAGAGATGCAGCAATGTTTCCACGTGCCCTCCAACAGCTCATGCTGAGCTCTGTCTGTGCTAAAACTTGCACTGTAGCAGGCTGAGACTTAATCTGGGAGCTTGTTCCATCCCCAAGCAATTCTCTTCCATCTCTTTCCTTCTTCCCAGAAAACAAGAAAAAGTCACAGCTGGGCTTGTCTTGCATTTGCATCTGTCTATAACCTTCACACCAGTTCTCAGTCCCAGCCACTGTTACAGATGTGATTATACACAGTTTACAGCAGTAAAAGACATAGGGAGATGCTAATCAAAGCTTTTGTGAAGCCTCATCATGTAATTTGTGTTGTGTTTCTTTCACTGTACCAACAGTCAGCATCGCTCTTGTTCAGTTTTAAGTTCTCTATTTGCAAGTATGCTGTGTTCCACCCAAACCTCTTGTTTTCTCTAGGTCTGCTTGAGTTTCTTCCCCTCCCACTGCTTCTCCAGTTGCTCCATTAAGCAGCAGGAACCCACAGGTGAATCCCTATGGGTGTTTGCCATACTAAAAAAGATCCCAAAAATACCTGTCCTTCGGCCCAAGAGGCAGCAACAAAGCAGGACTGTCAGGTGGCAGGAATCCCCAAAGCAGTGAGGTAGATGCACAGCATGTGCAATTTAAAATGGTCATTTAATGTGTGATCATCAGGTCAGGCTGACATCAGGAAATGGGATGTTAAAGGCTTTTTAGTGGGCACATGAAGTAGCATGAGGATTAAGCTGACACTCTCTCATGTCTTGTGGTCTTTCTGCTGCATCATATTTATGAATGTTAGAGAGAAGCATCCTATAACAGGATTCTCCATGAGTTATGTCCATGCACATTTAAATGACAAAGGTCATGTCCACTTGTACAGTAATTAAATTTTAATAAAATGAGAAAAGTTTATAGCATTCAAGTCTATGCTATAACTGAGCAGGATAACTATCCCTCACACAGCCTCAATAAATGATATAATTTATGCATGAGCTCAGAATTCTCTGCAAGATGCTGAAATCAACATTGCATGTTGGGGATGTGGATACTTATTTTAGACACTGAGTTTGAAAATTGTGGTTTGTGGAAATTTATGCAAAAATATTGCCAAAATAAGCATTGAAAACCTAATTTCAATATGCAGCTGCTTGTAAGCATGGTAATTAAGATATATTGGGTAAATTTACTACATCTGTTCTCACCCACACCAGTGAGAGAGAAGTTGCAGATTTCAGATGTAGACTCACCAGAGCTTTAAACTCCAGCCAGGCCCAGGGAAAAGCTGTCTGGGAGAGCAGCTCTGCTGCTTAGCCTGGTCTTGTCTCCCCTGCTCAGAGCTTTGATGGAGGGAATGTTGTTGGGATCGCCCAGCTCCCACCTCTTGAAAACACTTTTCATAAATGAACTCACAGTCCTGCAGGGAGGGAGAGAGAGAGTCAGTCAGCACGTTCTCTGGATAAAGAAACCAAAGTGGAGGTTTAGACATTTTTCTTGTCAGGAGTCAATCAGTGTCGACTTTACATGCCATCACCAGTCACTCACTGCTCTGAATGCTGTGTTTATCCTCTGCAGCAGGAGATCCGTACTCCTTCTAGCTTGCTGCTCCTCTGAAATAAATCAACAGGTTTTACCTCTACTTTTTCCTCCAGCTGGGGTGATGCTGGTCCCTGAAAGGAAGACGGAGGATGGGTTTGAGGAGCACTTCGGCTTGAACTACTTGGGACACTTCCTGTTGACTAACCTCCTCTTGGATGCGCTGAAGCAATCAGGAACGCACAGTCACAACGCTAGGATCATCACTGTCTCATCAGCCACCCATTATGTAGGCAAATTGCACCTAAACGACTTACAAAGCAGGTACCGACCCCTTTTTGGTATTCACTGATCTGTAGTAATCCTGTACAGATTAAAATACAAGAGAATTGTTACTGACTACCGAATGAGGTGGGGTTTTGTTGCCTTTTTTATTTTTTTTTTTTAACACAATTTATGGTGCTTCTCAAGCACTTGCTTAATATATTTAACATTTGATGAAAGCTTGCAGCCTTGAGCCAAATGTACAAATAATTTTTAAAATTCTGAACGGCGTCTTTTATTCTGGGCTTTGAAAACCTCACTTTGCTTTCTGATGCTTATACCGCGGTGATGCTCGCGGTGCATGCGGCGCCTGGGCTCGCCGCTGCCTAATCAGGGAGACGCTCCGTACCCGGGATGTTTTGAAATGGCTTGGGCGGATGCTAATAGACCTCATCCCGAGAGGATGCGTGCACAGAGCCCTCAGATGAGCTCAGACAGCCGCCTGTGGCTGCTCGCTGCCTGCCCGCCGAGCAGGGATGCTGACTGTGCTCTGGGCGGGCAGCTCGCCCTTCCTGCCCAGCTGCCTCGCTCACAGCAGCTGTGCCGGCCTCTGCTGCTGCCGCTGCTCCTTCTGCCCGCCAGCCCTGCCCGCTGCTCCCTCTGCCTCTGCCCTCCGCCTCGTCCTGCTCTGCTCCTGACATCCCGCTCTCCGCCCGTGGCTCCCCTCCCAGCCCCGCTCCAGCCTCCCCCCGGCCCCAGGCTGTGCCATCCCGCCCGTCCCCGTCCGACCCCTGCGCTCCCTGCCCTCTCACACATCGGCCTGGCGATTCACTGCCAGCGCTGCACCCCGGCTCGAGTCTGTGACACCCCCTGTGCTTCCCCAAGAGCTTATGGAGACCCAGACTGTGCCCACCCATGGTTTTTAATCCAGTAAAATGGGCTTAAATGCACGGATGACTTCTGACCTCCTGCTTTCGTTTAGGAAAACTGTGGATGAATGTCTGTGGGATATTTCTAACATTAGGAAGCTATCAAATGATGTGGTAAATGTCTCTGATATCATACAGGAACCACGTGGGGTGGTTTAGTTAGCAGAGAAACAGTTATCAGAATCCCGATAACAGATAAATTTCAAAATTTCCCCATGCAGTCATGCGTGGCAATTACATGCTTACTAGCAGGCTCAACAGAGCCTGCCTTCTCTGGGCTGCAGAGAGCTTCTGCCTGCCTGCATGGAGCCACTCTGGCTTCTGTGTCATTTCCATGAAAATCTGTCTCCATCCTTTGACAGGGACTTCAGCAGGTGATCAGAGGTACCTGGCCCAAGGTTTAATTTCCAAACAAATACTGAAATTAGAGGGCTGGGCTGTTTGCACTGCAGACATTTTACATATGAATGCTGCATTAGGCATATCAAACTTCTGATTACATATTATGGCATCAGTTTTATTACAAGCCATTGTTTAAACCTCTGCAGGGTAGTCACAATTTAATCTCTTGCTTGTAAAACAACCACAGGAAATTACCCTTACTCTTCACTTGATGTATGTAGTCATTGTTTCTGATGGGCATGTGCTGGATGGCACCATTCGAGGGGGCTAAGGGGATTAGTATTTCTTTGGGCTAAAGTGCTGAATGCAGAATTAAATGTGACTGTTCCGCGTCTCTAGATAACAGTAATTTCCTTGATTGTAGCAAGACCTTGTACTTTGCTTCTTTAATTTAGATCATCCCTGTCTTTGATTTATTATTATTAACTCATATTTTAAGGGAACCAGAAATGTTTCGGTTTGGAAAGTTATGGTTGAGCAAGAACATGACCAGTTTGACGTAAAGAATAATAATATACCAGTGAGATTTACCTGCAGCTTTTGTGTCCTTTACCTTTCGACATTATTGATGTAAGAAGGGCCATAAAGGATGACAGATTTTGCCTGCTCATTCCCACACAGATGTTCTGAATCACTCAGGGGGCAGCAGTGGTGCCTGCACATGTGCACACTGGTGAAACCCAGAGTGGGCTGTAAATTCAGGTCCAAACCTTTCCTTGGTTCAGGTGTAAAAAGATGCTCCTGGGTATTTTTTTTTTTAGCCTAACTGCCAATGAGCCCCCACTCAGGCAAATAGTTTGACATCACCATAAACAGTGCTGCAAAAACCAGTGAGATCACTTGTGTGTTTGTGTCCCAGCAGCGTGAGCAGGGGTTTAGCAGGAGGACAGCTGGGGACTATCATACCCAGGCAGTGCCTGCTCCATGGGGCCCTGGAGATGCCTTGTGCTTCAGAGCAGCATTCAGGAGATTTAATGGATGTGATAAACAGACCCATGGTGAACAGTTTCCTGGTGACGCCATATCTCATTTTTGCTGCTTGTGTGAATGGGAAATCATTCTAAAAAATTTCTACCTTTTTTTTTTCTTTTTCTTTATTTTGAGTTGCACCAGTCGGCCATAATTCCTTTTACAACTTGGGTGTATGTTCCCAGGTTGGCTGGTAGTCCTAACCTAGCAGGAAAGCAGCAAAAACCATCTGGAGTGGTTATTAGAGAAAGGGGGGCTGTACTCTGTGCTGGGGAAAGTACTGCTGGCAGCAGACTGAATTATTTACCATCCTCTTGTCCCATTATTCCTAGATGCTAGCTGGGCTAGTCAGTGTCCTGACTAGAGGTGAGTGACAGCACTGGAGAAGGGATTCATCCATCAAGCATGGCAGAGAAGGAAGGGCAGAAGACTTGTCTTGACTTAAAGGAGACAATAAACTGAGGTTCAGTTCTCTGCTTTACCACAGACTTTTCTGTGGAATCCTCCTACCCAGGGGACTCTGGGTTGGCAGTCACATTTGTGGCCATTTCTCCTCATTGCTTGTACTTGCTGCTGAGAGATCTGATCTGAAACCAGACATCATCCACATCAGTGACCACAGGGCAACTGCATAACAAATATTGTTGGAAGGCCTGTCCCATGAACAGTGTTATATGAAGCTGGTGTCACTGTCCTCCATGTTTCCTCTTTAGTTTGTTTCCTGCTGTTTTACCAACCTGATTCATCCCATGTTGCTCTGGTTAGCTCTTTTCAGTGGAATGGTTCATTTTATTTTGTCTTTTTGCATTTTACATTATTTTCCTTCCTTCGTTGTCTCTTTCTTCATGCTTGCCTGCTTCTTCATCTGTGTCTTTTGAGCTTTTTTTGTTTTAATTGCCTTTTCCCTCCCTATTTCATATTTTTTCTTTTTTTTCTTTGAGACTGTCTTGTTTTTACCCACCAGTTTGTCTCCTCCTCCCCCTTTATCTTCCTCTTATCTTTCCCCCCTAGCCCCTCTCCTATCTCTTCCCAATGGATGCCATTTCTCCCTCTTCCTGCCCCTCCTCTTCACACACACACCAGTGGAGGAGACATGGCATGGGTACATCAAGGCAGGATAGAGCTTGTTCCAAACAGGCAGGGCACAGCTTGTTTCATGTGTGTTATTGAAAATGCAAACGCACAAGAGCACTGACTGTTCTCCCAGTTCTTTTGCTGAAGGATATATATGAAGAACATCAAACACCTTTGTGGTCTTTTAGATCCAGACCATTTTCAACAGCAATCACATGAGTCGACAAGGGGATCCCTCAGGCAAATCATTCCCCTTCATCCCTACTTTGAACACGACTGTTTTCAGGGAGGTGAAAGTTTAAGAGAAACACAACCTATCTGCAAGCATTTCCACAGTGGTGATTTCAGCAATTCCATGCAGAGGGTAGCACACTGTGTGCTCCAGCAGCACAGCTGGCATGGCTTTCTTTCCTCTTTTGCCTGCCTTAAATAAGACTCTCTAAATTCAGAGGAGAAAAAAAGTACGGTCATAAGAGAATATGGCTGTCTGGTTTTAGCAGAAGCTTGAAGAATAATGTACCATCCACTAGGGCTGAGATAGGCTTGAGCAGTGCACTGGAGTTCATGGTGCTCTTTCAAGGCTGAGGTGTAGGACACTCCTTTGGGTGCTCTACCTACCAAAGTAAGAAGGTATTTTTAGGAAAATAAAGAAGAAAAGACCATATTCTCTTTCCCAGGCTGTGGATCACACTTGAATATGCTTCTTTCCCAAGGGTTAGCATCTTTGTGTGTTGTGTCTAGCTTTTTCTCCATGACTAACTATTCCTTTCATCATCCTCTCTTTTTGCATACCAAATGGGCCCCGTAATGCTGTGAATCACAGATCTATGAACTCCCCAGCCACAGTAACACAGCTCCTTTTCTGGTTCACATCTCTTGTATATTCAAGAACAGTTAGTCACACTTTTCTGCTCCCTTTCCTCTGCTCTCCAACTGCAGAAGGAGCTGATTTTTTTGAAATTCTCCAAGCTGAATAAAATAGATCAGATATAATTTCTGTATTTTTCCCTGTAGCCCCAGTGCATGAATCATGTCAGAGACAATAGAAGTTAAATGAAAAGAGTTACAAAATTCCCAGCTGCCACATGTGTGTCCTAGCTGGTGTAAAATAGGATAAACAGCTCTGCCCCAGACCTAGGAAGATTCTGGAGAGACCAGGCAGCTCCAGTTTATCTCCTCTGTTAAGCAGTTCACAAAGAACTCTTACAGGAAGTGTTAGGTACTGATGGGAAAATCAGTCTAGCAAAGTGTCTGGAGATTTCCTGTTATTGGATGAGGGGTGTCCTTCATCTTATCTTCTTTCATGTATCTGATGTTTGTTGGTTAAAAAAGTTGTATTAAGTTTGGGCAGAAAGTTGAGGATTTTTTCCATCAGCATTACTGAAATTTTGCCATGAACAGCAACTAAAAGTTAAGATGTTGAATTACTTTTGGAAAATATTTATCCATTTTTGAAACGAAAACATTTCATTTTGGTGTTCTAAAAAAATTTTAAAATTTATTTGTAATTATCCCTATGAATACATTGGTATTCAGATTTTGAAGTATGACAATAAAACTGAAACTCCCAACCTTTAATTTCTAAACCATCTTTTTCAAGTATCTCCATCAGTTTTAAATTACTTTTTCTTTTTTTTCTCTTTTTTTTAAAGCTGGACATTCGTGTAAAATAGATTATTTTAATTCTTTTTTACTAAGAATGGTTTGACGAGTCAACATTTTTTTCCAAGGAAAGGCTATTTTTTAAATACCCAGGTAGTTCCTTCAGTGTCTTTTCATGATTGATCTGTTACTTAAAGTTTCTTAATTCTCTCTGATTGGAAGAATTGGAAGTATAACTGGAATATAATCTTAAATTCAAGCAAAAACAAACATAAAGCTGGTGTAGCATAGTAGTAGCATAGCGCTGTTTGGTATACTTTTTTTTTTATATAATAAAGGAAAATTTGTAAAAGGAAGTAGGAAAGATTATCATTATTACCCTTTTTTGTAAATCAAATTTAGCCAGTTCAGAAGTCTTTCATAAGAACATACAAAGAGCTGTGTTACTAGACTGTTGTTCCATAAATTGCTGGGAAAAATACAGAAATAGTAATTGTAAAAGATGGTTCGAGATCATTAGATAGATACATATTACCATAGGTTTTATTTAACTCATTGAATACATGGTTTTGTTTGAGTTCTGCTGTTTAAGCAGCTTCTCCACTATGTCTTCTATTGCATATTCTGGTTCTATTTGCAAGATAAATCATGTTGCCTTCAAAGGACCAAATGCCAACTGCAGTACAGTGCTTTATTAATTTAGACATGTCCTTCCTGCAGCAGGTTATCAAGTTTTCCTGTATAGAGTTAGATGATAAGTATTTAAATGCTTGCTCCACACACATAAGTCCTTCTTTGCCAAATACTTTCTGTATAAATGCAAAAGGATTTGCTGCTTTACAAAATGATCCCTTGTGTTTGCAGCGATTAGCATTAATTGCAAAAATTGACTGGCCTGGAAAATGAGTGTACTGGGGAAGGCACAGATCTCAAATTCTATAAGTTAATTTAAAAAAATAAATGGGCTACTGTATCAGCAGACCCATTCATCAGTTCAAAAGACAGAGTTCTAGCTCAAATGAATCAAGTGTTTTATCCATTCTTGTCCGTTCCTGTAACCAATAACAAAGAAATATTTAAGTCAGGATGCCAACTTCATCAATGTATTTTTGTTCTGTCTAATAAAAATGCTTTTAGAGTTGATTGGCTTCTGGAGAACAATAACAGAGTGTAACACTGATACCACAAAGGTAATGTCAGACTTACATGTATTTGGGGATATTAGGTGTAGCTACTTTGTTGTCACAGTGTTGTCACAATGTTCTTTTTTGTCTAAAAGAATTACTATTCTTAACAAAGGATTGTTAAGAATGGTTATTGGTTTAATAGGACATCTGAACTAGTTCAAAATCACAGCATGTTGGGAAGTATGTGAGATATGGGTGCTCCTGCTGCAGAGCCTCTCCCAGCACCATAGGCTGGGTGGGAGAAGCCAGCTCTGCGTGGCATTCAGGACAGTGGCTCTCACAGATGGGCTGTTTTCCAGAGATGCAAGATGGCTCTATGGTAATTTGTAAGTTAATATACTGCATTCATGTGATAGAGAGGACAAAAGGGACTTGGAGAACTGGGGATGGAGAGAGAGCTTGTTGCCCTTGAGAGGGAAAGGTTAGTTTAACATCTTTCTGTCAGCAAAAAGACTCATTAAAGCTGAATTAACCTTAAGAGCTCTGGAGTTCTGGTCCTGCGTGATTATTCCAATATTTTAAGCATTTCTCTCAATTGCCTTAACTACCACCATCCTCCCAGTACCTTGTCAGTGGAGTTGCCCTTTGGGTTGCCCAGCATAGCTGGGGAAGGCTGGCACACATGCCTGTAAATCCCTGGAATAACGTGTTAAGAGAAATGGTCAAAATTATCAGCTCACCTTCCAGAAACCCCCTCCAAGTTCAGCCCTGCTCTTGCTCCTGGTTCTTCATAGCCATGCATTCCATGTCTTGCCACAAGCATTAAGGATTATGAGGTATTGTGTAGGGAGCTGAAGGCAGATTTCTGCCTCTGTGATTTGTTAACTCAACCTTTTCTCTATTCCTCATCCTAAACCTCTTTGTTCAGAGAAGGAGAACTTGATCTGTTCAAAAGCAGACCAAGCAGCTGAAACTCACACCTGTGAAGAAAAACTGGTCTTTTGATTAAATCAAGTTCCTGATAAAAAATATGTTGTGAAATCTATGCTTTCTAAGTAAAGTGAGTCTCTGTAAACATAAAATATTTTAGCCCCCAGGAGTTTCAATACTGCCAGAACGTCTGTTACAGTTGTAGCATTGTTGCTCTATTTCTTCTGTTCTCATTATGTGTTGGGTGCTTTCGTAGTCCAGCCTTTCTTGCTATGGAAGTGGAGAGGGGCTGTACACAGCTTCCCAAGAGGGACAGAGACTAAGGAGCTACCATGGCTCACAGTAGCTTTAGGGGAAGCTCAAGAGCTTTTAACAATGATGTTAAAGGAGTAGTGGGCATGTTCAGTACATGAATTGCCACAAAAAAATCAATCAATCAATCAATCTGTCAAAGCAGCAGTTTCTTTACATTCTTTTTTCAGTGAGGGCTGGGGCAGGGCAGTCTGTGACTGTGTTGGTTTTCCAGGACATGAAACTTCTTGTCATTTCCTGGAAAGCTATACCTGCCAGATTTCACTAGGTTCTGGCAAGTCTGCAAGTGTAAGAGGTCTTCAGCATTCTGGTCCCAGGCCATGCCATGCCCCTTCTTATGAAATGCTTGGTTTTCCATTACAGATCCCTGTTTACAGTATTCCAGGGTGACACAGTGTTGGGAAATTTGTAAAGCAAACCCCAAAACTCAGCTCTAAGGCCAAATGGTGCAGAAGGTGGTTGCTGACACTGTCCTTTATGGTACTTAGAAATAACCACTTTGTTATGTTGAAATAACCACCACTGGCTGTGGACTGCTTTGTATCTTTCTCCTTTCTTGTAGGTTTTTGTGTTTTGCTCAAGTTGGCATTTTTATGTTCCTCAGATAAGACCCTCCCTCTTCACAAGCCCCTTTCATATTTAAATCTTATTTAAATCCCACCTGATTTCTGACAGTGGATGAGTGATGCTGTTGATGTACAGTCTCACAAGAACAAAAGCCTTTCATGCTGTGTCTGGACTGAGTCATTTCACAGATGCACAAAACTTTCACATTTTAATTCCTCTGCTACCTGCTGGCATTCAGCTGTATTTCTTCTTTAACCCAGGAAGGTCTTCCAACTGAGTAGAAGGCTTCTTGTGATGGCTTTTAACAAATAGCTCTCTTCTTTATGAGTTTGTTCCTTGTCTTAACTCATATACAGGGAGTTAGTCACTTTCATCACTCAGATTGAAGCTGTGATATTCGTATTCTCACTACATAAGAAAACTTGTAAAAAGCAGAAGTTGTTAAATTGTTTCAACAAGCAGAAACTGATTTTCAAAAGTATGTTGTGCCAGACTTGCTAATTTTTTGTTATTTCTGTAAACAAAGATTGATGGCATAGCATTTTCTGCACAGTAGTTATAGATATCTCAAAGGAAAAATGATTTTGCAGGCACATTTCCTCTGGTAAGACAGACCAGTCCTTCAGTGTGGTTAATATTTGCTCTTGCAGAACACATTCAGCCCCTCCTTAAATCCAAGGCTGTGCAGTGGGTTGAGCCCACCACAATTAAACCTTAAATTATCTTTGCACATACACCAACATAGTCTACTGTAAATCTGCCAACCAGAGTAGGTGCACTGTGCTGGATCTGAAATGGCAGCACCTCATTATGCTTATTCAGACCCTACAGTTCCTTTTGAGTCCCAGAATGAAAAGCTCAGAATTTACAGCTAATCTGCAAAAGTCTACATCAGTTTCAAGATGCTTTTTAAGAATATCTTGGATTATTCAAGTTATTGCTGGGGATTTTTTGGTCCTGTGTGCATTCTGGTAGAAGCAAAGAAACCATAAAATCCCCCATTACTTCCTTCAACTAAAAGCTTTATTGCAGGAGAGGTAGGAAGCTTTCCACAAGTGGGTGGAGAGTACCTCCCCCCATTTATAATCCTATAGATAATCTTACAAGATGTGTGACAATCTTCAGTAACCTCAGATCCAGATTGCCCAAGAGATAATATGAAAAGGTATGTGTCCTTGTTGTTTCCCCATCCCTCAAAAGGATGATGAAGACATGGAATGTAGGTCTTGAAGCCGTGATCTTTTTCTTGGGTAAAGCAATGCAAACCCTTTCTTCCTTTTATATATTTACTCATTCATTTGTTTAATGGAGATTTTTAATTGAATGAAGGGGTACTATTGTGCTCAAATACCACTTCAACTGGTATTGCACGTACTTAACACTGCATCAAATGCCCTGACTGTAGAGAAGTGGCAATTTATATAATTCTAAATATTTCCCAGAAGAATGGAGGTACAGTGGTTATAACTTGAATTTGACATTGATATTTGAAATAATCCAGAACATTTGAAATATTCACCAACTGTACACAAACAGAAAAAAAAATGACTTCTTTAAAGGTACTGATTCTGATGAGACTTTGAGAAGACCAGTCTTTGAGTTCATGTTATATGCATTTGAGAGCTGTGCTGAGCACACAGCAAGTGAGCTGCACACAGCCACTCTCAGGAGATCGGAATAGCTCTCGGCATCTCACCTCCTGCCATTAGGAGTAGGGATCAGCCAAATGAAAAATGATGCTCTGATTCCATCTGGATGACAGTAACACCCAGGATGACAAGCCCTGGCTTATTTTGCCTTTCATAAATGATTTTAAAATAAAGACATTCTATGTTTCTTTACTAAATGTAGTCCTCAAGAGACAGTAAGTTAATTTTTGTTCCCTTTGCATTTTTTAAAGGCTATTAGAAGGGGCTAGTCACTGAATGCTAGGTATTTATACGGTGAAGTGCTGGAAGCTGGGAAGCATGGCTTTAAAAAAGAAGCAAAAACCAAAACCCCACCCAGCTTCCAGCTTGTGGCTCCTACTGCGTTGAGGGTTAAGCATGAGGCAGGAGGCACTGATCTGCTGAGATACCAGTTACTGAGACCATTACCAACATTTTACCTGTTGGAGAGAGAGAGCATTTCCCAGCTCTGGGCTTTTACCCTTATATTCTAATTTTAGGAAGAAAAATGTTATTTTCCTACAGTTGAAAGATGCCTGGATTTGTCCAGAGCTGTGTGTGAGCAACATGTGGAACCGAAGAGTTCACTGCAGGAAGAGGAATGAAAGGCAAGATGGATTGCTCTGCCACTGCCCTATGACTGCTTAAGTAACCCCCATGCCACAAATTAGGACATGAAGGATTTGCTTTTTACCTCATGTGGAACCACTAATTTCATGTATTGTCCTGGTAGCCTTCCTTTTGAACAAGTTCATCACAGGGTCATGAGGGCTCTTCAGGAGTCCCTAATGCTGCATTCCTTATTCACTCAAAGTTTATGTTTCAGCCACCTTAACTGTTATATGTATACTGTCACAATTTATTTTTTAAGGTTATACATATATTATTCACATATATATATTCACATATATTGAAGAAATGTACATGAAAAAGTACATGAGAAGTTGCTCAGGAGCACACAAAATGCCCAGTCATGTACATGAGATGAGTGACTGTGCAATAGCCTATGGTAGTAGTTGGTAACAGGACAGCTGCTGCATAAAACATAACTGCAACAATATCTCAAAAGTAGAAAAGTTAATACCTTAGATTTGAACTTTGTTTTACTGAAGTATATGCTTTTTTCTTTCAATTGATAAAATACTGGTTGTCAGTGGTAATATACTTATTCTTGTTTCTCCACCTTGGTCTTTTCTCCTTGCCTGTATTTCTGTTGGTTTTTTTTTTTTTTTTTTTTTTTTTTTTTTTTTTTTTTTTTTTTTTTTTTTTTTTTTTTTTTTTTTTTTTTTTTTTTTTTTTTTTTTTTTTTTTTTTTTTTTTTTTTTTTTTTTTTTTTTTTTTTTTTTTTTTTTTTTTTTTTTTTTTTTTTTTTTTTTTTTTTTTTTTTTTTTTTTTTTTTTTTTTTTTTTTTTTTTTTTTTTTTTTTTTTTTTTTTTTTTTTTTTTTTTTTTTTTTTTTTTTTTTTTTTTTTTTTTTTTTTTTTTTTTTTTTTTTTTTTTTTTTTTTTTTTTTTTTTTTTTTTTTTTTTTTTTTTTTTTTTTTTTTTTTTTTTTTTTTTTTTTTTTTTTTTTTTTTTTTTTTTTTTTTTTTTTTTTTTTTTTTTTTTTTTTTTTTTTTTTTTTTTTTTTTTTTTTTTTTTTTTTTTTTTTTTTTTTTTTTTTTTTTTTTTTTTTTTTTTTTTTTTTTTTTTTTTTTTTTTTTTTTTTTTTTTTTTTTTTTTTTTTTTTTTTTTTTTTTTTTTTTTTTTTTTTTTTTTTTTTTTTTTTTTTTTTTTTTGGTGTTGTTTATTTGGTTGGTTGGTTGGTTGGTTTTTATTGAGAGAAAATCACAAAATAATGAGGCTCAGAAAATGTGTTCACAGAATAAATGTATGTAGTACTGCCAGGAAGCCTGCTTTAATCTAATAAACAATATTTAGGACTAAAGCTTTTTCATAGAGAAGAGAAGGAAACTGCTTATGATAACCAGTAAAGACATGTTTATTTTCCAATATATTTCTCTAGCTGCTTCAAAATAAGCTGCAAAATCAATCAAAACTTGAAAAATCTTGTGCTGCATTCCCTGAAGAAAGAAAATTTAAGACTGTGAAAGCTTCATGAGTGTTTAATAATAGACTTTTATAGTCTTGACTAAGCAATGGTGATGATGTATTGCAAGATTAATACATAAATCATTAGGAAGCTTTAGTCATTTTAATACAGCAAGCCTATGTTTTGCTTAATTCCCTGATTCATCCTAAGGCATATATTGAAATTTTGTGTGGCCTTTCATTAAAAAGCCCAGCATGTCAGCCACGTTTTGCATCACTTGTCTTTTAATGGAGCACATAGCAGCTGGGTTCTCTGCAGTTTGATCTTGGTGCACTCTGCCCTCCAGGTAAATTAACACCCTGGGAATTGGGGAGCACAGTGATGGGTGAAAGGAGGATGACGCGCAAGACAATTGTGAAAGGTTCACATCAGGAAAGCTTCAAAGCTAGCAGTGTCTGGGTTAAACTGATCTGTGTGCCAGTCAGGATGGTCACAGGTCCTCTGAGCCTTTTGCTGAAGCAAGCTGTGGTGGGGTGCAGGGTGCTGTCAGTGAGCCCATGATGTGCTACGTGCGCGCAACGCGAAAGGAGCCCTCAGTGAGGGTGGCAAAGCTGAGAGCAGCAAGAGAGCCCCGTGCACAGGAGGGTGAAGGAAGTGATCTGTGCTGAGCAGCACAGCTTCCCCTGTTACTCAGTGAGTACCCTGACCTCACTTAATGCTCTTTACTAAACATGGGATCATTGGACATAAGTGGGAGGCCACTGTAGAAAACAGACCAACTAAAGCCAGCCTGAGGAGAAACAAGTAAGACTGCCAAGAGATGTGCTAAACATGAATCCAGTTTTCAAACTGGGATAGCAGCTGAGTCCATATTTAAACACCTAATTAGCCACTGCAGGCTTCAGTTTGAAATTTGGCCTCTCATTACTTTTTGAAAATACATTCCACAGGGAGACTGCTGCTGGAGACAGCACCATGGAGATAAGTGGCAAAATCAGCTAATCAGCTTCTGGTGGAAAAGAAAAAAATGAAGAAGAAAAAAAAAATCAGCAAACCTCAAGGCACTCACTCCAGAATGAAATACCGACTTATTTTTTTCTTGCAAAAATTCAAAACAATCCCTTTCTTTTCTCCTCCCTAATTTTTGTAATAGTAAGTCAAACCTGTGGCTTAGATTGCAAAAAATCTTAAGCCAGAAGCAAGAACTTTTGCTAAAAAATATTTGGAAACAAAATGCAGAACCTGCTTTATCCGGACCATTTATTCATCAGTATAGAACTCATAAAACATTCTTTTCAAAGGAAGAAGAATGTTTTGTGTATTGGTGCTCTCTTGGAGTGATTTCAAAACAGTGAAATAAATTCTGCCTGCCTTAACTCCTTCTGTACTTTTCATTTAGTGAATTGTGCATTGCCCTGTTTTATCAGCACTGACTCAGCAAAATGCTATGGAGGGGCATCCCCTGGGGGTGCCACTGTTTTCTGTGGTAGGGAGTGGTGCACAGTGAGCCTCACTTAAACAAGGGAGTGAGCATGAATTTCTCCAATCTACTGATGCCAGGCATGCTGTGCTTTCCCACTGAACTTCTTCCCACCAAGTCCTTGCTCCACTTTTCCTAGCTGCTGACTGTGTACAGGCTTGCCATATCTCAGCACACGCTGTCTGGCATTGCCCAAGCTGGGTGGGCAGTATTTATTCAGATGTATCCCTGGGCATTGAACACCAGAGCCTCCTTACCTCTCTAGCTGACTGACCAGCACCCACATACACCACTGGGAGCTACCAGTCTTTTGCCTGGCTGGTTGCCTAGTTATGAGGCAGAGTTTCTCTGCTTAAGAGTCAGCCTGCCTGAATGTGAAGCAGATACCCTGTATCCTCAAAGCAGCAGAAGTCCAACCATCACAGGCACCTCGTGTGCTCTGCTCTGCTAGCACAGTTTGCTGGTAAGCTGTGTTCTGCTTGGATGGTTTGCCTCCTGTATGCACTTTGATTTCAGAAAGATTTTAGAACCTTCAGAAAATGTGGAAATGCATAATATCACTATTATTTTATTTAGTATGCAATTATACTTTTATTCATTGTAAAAAATGTGCATACAGAGCAAAAAGTGCTAGGAGAGGCTAGATTTAGATGCATAGGCTTTAAAGCCTGATAATTCCATGTGTAAGAGGAATACACTTTATGATTTCAAACTAAAAGAAGGTAGATTTAGATTGGACAAAAGAAAGAAATTTTTGTGATGGGATGGTGAGGCACAGAAATGGGTTGTTCAGAGAGTGTGGTTCCCCCTCCATTCAAAGCCAGGTTGGATGGAACTTTGAGAAATCTTGTCAAGTGGAAAGATGTCTCTTCTTATGATAGTTAGAGGAATTAGGTGATCTTTAAACTTCCACCGCAAACCCGTCTGTGATTCTACATGTGTGTGCATAGGAGACAGAATCGTGGTGTAAGTTCAGATGCCTATTTTCTGATACATAAAGTCAACACTGGATGTAAAGAAGTCAAATAACCCGTGTTGATTTATTTTTTCAATGTGGCATTTAAACAACATGATTCTAATAAAATGGGGTCTGACAAAAAACAGTTGTTCAACAGGAATCCTCATCAGTTCTGTGTCATGTTATTCCTCTGTCTTATGTAGTCCATTGATGTCAGATTCCTGGAAAGCAAAAAACATGCAGAAATTAGGAAGAGAGAAGCTAATAATTGCAAGGGCTCTGCCAAAACTTTTTGCTCTGCGTATCCAATTTTATATTCTTCATATCTATATTATGTTATTGAAGTCTGATTCCTGGCTGCCTTGCAGATCATTTGCATCTCTGCACTGTGATATAAAAGGCTTCCTCATTGATTGGGTAGCTTTTATATCTTCTCAGCACTCATTTTTCTCTGACATACATACCTATGCAAAATACAAGGCTTTGGAGGATCCAGCCCTTGTAGTTGATGCTTCATTGCCACAAGGTAAGTCAAAACAGCACTCACACAAAATGTGGGAATGGGGAGTCATGGAGAGCGTTCAGCATCCTCCTGCCTGGCATCTGAAGATTACTGAAGGCTCAACTAGACCCAGGCAGAGCAAGTCAGAGTAGTCCCCAGCTCTGCTTCCCTGTGAGCCACTTGCCAGACAAGATCACTCTGGTTCAGCTCGGGAGGCTCGTCCCGTGCCCCAGCTTGCGTTCAGTGGGGGAATGGTGGCGCTGATGGAGGAGTGCCAGGCTGAGCTGCCAGCTGGCTGCCGGAGGCGGCTTGGGATGAATGCTGCTTCCCATGGGTAGTGTGAGCTCTGCCCCGCACGGCTGTGCACAGGAGAAGCTTGTAGCAGCTGAGGATCTGGTCCTTCCAGTTAAAGGGGTTGGAATATGCATGAAGCATAAGGTGACATTTGGAGCGTCTCAGATCAGAGCATGGACGTTACTGAATTTAAAATGTAACTGCAATTTCCTGACTAATACCAAGTCACTTTTATATTCATGCAGTGATTGTTCTTTACTCTTTAAATATCCCATTTTGCCCAAAGGTGCAGGTGATATCTTTATGAAAATGAAGTCATGTTATCCAGCACGGTACAGCTGAGGCTGTTGGTTGATGCAAAGGCCGCCTATGATCAGCTGTCCTTTTTGGCTCTCAATTCGTATCACGCTTCTGTAGACTGCTTGTGATTTGCTTGTACAAAAAAAGAGACAGGGAAAAAAAAAAGTAAAGAAATGCACTGGAGGTTCAGTGTTGTTGTTTGTTGTTGTCTTTTACTTCCTGTGGAGAATCTGTATTATTTACTGTGGGGTCTACAAGTTTCTGAGTCCTTTCAGATAACATGGACAGTTAAATTGCTTCAGTTGCCTTATACCTCTGTGAAGAGTCAGCCTGATTCTTAACATCCAGGGCTTTCTGTGATGAAGTGCACAGGATATTATAAATAAGATATTCAACAAGAATGAGATAACAAAATGAATTCCTATGTTTACTATTCATTCAAAATAAAAAACTTGCACATAGTAGCAGCCACAGAAATCACAGGCAGGCTTTCCAGCAGAGTAAGAGCATCCCTAGTCTGGGCATTTCTTGCACTTAGGGTGAAGGTGTAGAGGATGGAGCTGTAGCTGTGGCCACCACAGAGATAGGAGAATATCTAGCGGAAAGGAAGGATTGAGGAAAGAGAGTTCTGTTTCTGGGTGGTGCCCCTCTATCACCTTTCACCAGCAGGTTAGGATTCTGCTGCTGCATGGACCCTGACCCCTGCTTTCACATGGGCAGCAGCTGCAGCATGCAGCATCGTTTCCCCAGGCCTTAGCAGATGCAAAGCTGATGGGGCTGGAGCAGTTCCACTGCTCCCAGGGGCCTCCTGCTATAGGCTCCTGCCTGCTTTGCCTATGAGCTGTCTGTAATGCCACCATCTACCTTTGGTTCTGCTAAGCACAAAAATAGTTAGATGAGAGGCTGGAGTAATTACAGGAGTAAATTGTTACGGCACGGGAATTTGTGGAAGTGATGCTGAGGCCTCAGTCAGGAAGAGCATTTTAAGTGACATACCTGCTAATTTGCCTAAGACTAGCCTGCTTATTTTAAAAAAAAAGGAAAGAAAAAAAAGTACTGCTGCCTGCATGCAATGAAACTCAACTCAGCAGTTCCTAGAAAGCTTGACTTGAAAGAAAGGCACATTTGACAGCCAGATGAGAGAGGTGCACAGGAGTCTCAGCAGGTAATGTTTTGCTGTAACTCCTGGAATTTGTATGCCTTTGTCATACCTCTTTGGCACAGATCCTGCCAGCCATCTGTGCTTTAAAGGCTCTATAGGGCCTGTAAACTGTGTAAACTGTGGTTACACTTGCAGCTGCTCTCCTTGCCACATCTTTTTATCCGTCTCTTAGCAGTGCACAATCTGGTGTGTGACCAGGGCAGCTGCCATGAGTACCTTGCTCATCTGTAGTGTTCCCAACACAGGAGCCTTCAACTAGTAGGTACTCATGCAGTAAAAATAATTATAGCAATGAGAAGTAGTATGATCAGTCATGGATTTGACAGGTGGGAATGGGGTGTGTATGTTTGGAAAGAGCAGAGTGAAAGAGGGGAGAGAAGTTTAAGGGCCTCCGGGTGATGATAGCCCAGAGATTGATGCCCCAGCATTTCTAGTTTTAAGAGAGATTCTGGCAGGTATTGTGTAATTTTATTTTAATATTTTTACCTGCTATAAATAAGACTTGATGTCTGATGGCATAATCACCAGAACTTGAGTAAACAACACGCCTGCCAGTGATAAGCTGTTTCTTCTGACAACTCAGAGTATATCTGGATATTGCAAAATGTGGTACATTTGATGTTTGTGCAATTCTGTTCTCCTTCTGGTTATTTTTACGTGCATCTCTCTCTCTTTTTCTCTCCTGTGTACAGATGTTCGTATTCACCCCATGGAGCCTATGCCCAAAGCAAACTTGCCCTTGTGTTATTTACCTATCGACTACAGCATCTCCTGACTGCAAATGGAAGCCATGTGACTGCTAATGTAGTAGACCCCGGAGTAGTGAATACTGAGCTCTACAAGCATGTCTTTTGGATTGTGAAAGTGGTCAAATGGATGACAGCCTGGCTATTTTTCAAGGTATTCCATTTTAAAAATAATTTTGTTGCTGTGCCCCTGCATTGTGAAAGCTGTAGCTGGCCTGGAGCTGAAGGTGTTTCAGAGTTTATAATAGTGTATGGTATTTATTGCATTTCTCTGTGCTGATGAGATGTACCAAATCAATAAAGACAGGCTTTCCAGCAAACAAACATTTATTTTAAATGGAGGGAGCAAGCTGTCGCAGTAGGGAAAGGGAATGCCTTTCAGAGTCTTTGCCTATGCACTGGTAATTGCTGCCCTGATCTATCCACGTGCTCCTGTGCGTGCATGGGGGCAGGACATCACCCTACCATGGAGCCAGAATATGCAAAGTGTTCCTCAGAAATGACTTGTTCATTCTCTTCAAGAGAAGCAGACATGACCTGGCATGGTCTACATGTAGGCAACATGTTACAGAGAGGAGGGCAAAGGGAAGAAGAAAGTTGTACAAAAGTGGCGGTGAGAGGGGGCTGTGCTCCAGGATGTGGGGTCCAGACACTTGTGCTCAGGGAGGTGGGACAGTTTTTATTTAGGTTTTTCATTATAACAAATACTTGTAATGGTACTTGATTTTTTTATTATCCAATCCTGGTCTGCACTAAGAAACAAAAAGTTGTTTAATAAAACTGATCCAGAAGTGGGGCAGACTCAGTTGTGGGTAATGTTTTGTTGGGGTGTAAGTAGATTAAGCTGAAATCAGTTTAGCTGTGTAGGTGCAATCTCCTCATGCACACAGGCCTTTGAAGGGCTTGTGCTGAGAAAATGTAATGCTTATAGCTCTTTCAGAAAGTAGTTTTGGATTAAGTAAATGGAACCTGATTCCATTAGAGAAAATTAAATGTCCTAATTAAAATGAAGTATTTTACATCAAGGAGCATGTCCCACAAAGCAAATTAATTTTAAACTTTGATATGGAAATATCAGTTGCTTTCATTTTAGAAATGAACTGGAGGCTGGAAGAGTGACTGTAAAATAAGATGCAAACAAATAAACCCATATTTAAAAAAAATAGATTCTTCTGAATGCACCTTGAATATTGCAATAAAATTGTGATAAGAATGCTCATAATCTGTAATGCGTTCTTAAAGAAGCAGACTGCAGCTTTGCCAAACCATGTACATTAAACCTGTTTTCCCTCTTGTGATTGCCATTTTAAATATCAGTCTTGGGTGGTGGTGTGTTTTCATTGGACTTACTTCACCTTGCTAATATAAAAGTTTCATGTAGATTTTTAGGTTGTGCTTAAAATTTCCTCCAGAGAGACAAAATTCTGACTAAATTCTTGTGTCTGAGAGTGAGTTTAAAGTCTCTTGTTGTTTACAGTGCTCAATCCCTCCCAGTTTTATTGATGTGCCCAGGAGACATGTTTGTATTATACTGGTGATGTTTAGACACTGAATTGGATGTCATTGAACATTTAAAATTATTTATCACAAGAGGGATTCCCCTTCTTACAGCTCTAACAGTCCTATAGTTCCTGATAATTTCTTTCTTCTTTGGATGAGATACTGCTCAAAAGAAATTCTGCCTTGAAATAGGTGACAGACATACTGATCTGTATGGAAGAGTGATGCCAGAAAAGCAAATGTATCAATTGCTTTCTGAGTTAGAATAACCTCAGGTTTGGATATCTGAATGCTTCAGTTAACGGGGTCGAGATTTTCACATTTTTGTCTAACAGTCAATGATTTTTTTTGAAAGCCAGAGGAGAGGGAAATTCTTACTTTCTCACTTCCCATCCCCCTTATACATCTGAGCTACAGCTCCAACTTCTACTCTTTGCTTATTGCTTAGGATATATCTATGTGTTCAGGAGCACTTCATCCTAGAGGAGCGCCCCGTTTTGGCATCACAAGGAGATGTTTTACTCCAAGATCAAGCTCATATTGAAAGCCTGCCTGGCAATTTTAATAGTGCTCTACTGAGGGCTGTATTATTCAACATTCAAGCCTGTGTGAGTCTTGTGTTGGTCTCGTGCATTAGGGTAAATTTCCCCCGAGAAAAGCAAGAAATCAAGTATAAGAAAATTTATCTGTCTGGTAATATTAGCTGATAGTTGGTAGTATGGAATTTCTCTCCCCTGGAACTTTGTTCCTGAGCACTTATATGAATCTTCCTTCTAGGATTATGGCAGTAATGCAGTGAAAATGAGGTGATAGCGCTCTAATCTTATTGACTTAACTATTGTCACCCTGAAGTATTCCAGAGTGGGTTCTAAACGTGAGCTGGAAATTGCTTCACTCACTGCAACATGGCACTCTTGAGAGCCAGCACAGCCCACAGAGCTTCAGTGAGGAAATGCATCACATCACATTCCCTCAGGAGAGAGTCAACATCTTGTTTGTTTTAATTCCAAATAAACTGGCAGATCCCCCACTACTTTTCAATGCATTTCTGCCAGCGCTGGTGCCAGTTATGTTCAAATCAAACACCTCTTAGGGATTGCAGCCTGGCCCCCACCTTCGCTGGCTGCTCATGTTTGAGGCAGCTCAGTGTGGCAGACAAGGCTGTCGGCTCAACATCCTCCTTGGAGCTGCCTCAAGATATTTAGGTACTTAAATAAATAGACCTACAGTCTTGTAAATAGGCCATGATACATATGCATAATTTACTCAAACTATTAACAACTTGATTTTCTTAAAATCGGAAAACATTATCTTCTAGACTTTATATATGGCTCGGAAAAGTCTTGGCCAAATCAGTTTGGTGTTTTTGCCCCCACAAGTTGCAGTGAGAGGCATTTGTGTAGAAATAAGATAGGCCAAACTAAAGGTTCTAGTGACAGTCACAAAATTTATGAAATTGATGCCTGCCCTTTAGAAGTGATGGTTTCATTCTCTCACAGCTCGATTCTCTCTCAGAAAAGTTATTGTCTGGTGTGGTACTCTAAATTTGCACTTTGCAAATGTTTTCTCTGTAGTTTTCATAAACATGGACTGCACCTGTCACACAGGAGACAAATTATGTTTATTACTCAAAAAAAAAAATTTCTATCCCTATGACTTCTTGGTAAATAAAGCCTAATGAGCTGACACAGTCCTCTGCAGAATGCAATGAAGTATGTTATACTTTAGTAATTTTTAATATAAATTAATCTTCTTTTTGAAGAGATAAAGTCCAAACTAATAAACACTAACTAATTAATGAGATAGTAATAACTTGAAAAGTCATTCATTGAGCATCAAATTGCAATTTAGCTAAGTGTGCAACACACCAGCTTTAGCATTGGGTACTGTGCAAGCTGGAAACCAGGAAGTACCACTTCCCTCCCAAGTATTTCTGCATCTGCAGCAGATACTGAATATTCATTCTTAAACCAGATGGTCTCTGCTTGTGATACAATTAAAATGCCTTAGAGCAAAATAAAAAAGTTGACTCTCATTAATGTCCAATAACAGGGACTGTTCTGCTTCATATGACTTCATTATGGCATCAAAGTAGAGACATTTGACAGATAGCAGTGTTGTAAAGTTCCCCAAAACCTTGTTTATGACAGGCTTGGTGAACATGTCATTTCCAGATATAGAGTATTTGGTCCTTTCAGGCCTTTCAGATTGGTATTTAGGAAGGCATTGTGGAAGGAAGGCTTTGCATCAGATTCTGTCTCAGCTGTCATTTCCAAAGACATAGTGCCAGATAAGTGATTATTGACTGACAAACTGAAAATGAGTAGGATTAGTGACCCTGCCAGCCTGTAAAAATGAAGGGAAAGGCTTCAGGAACATGGGCTAGATAGACATCAGTCAATATAAACTAATTCTTTTCCTTCACCCTGTCAAAATAGGCTTAACATTAGTGTAATTTTCCTATAACATTTTTTAAAAAATGCTTCCAGTCAGTAAGCATGTCTAGAAAACAAAATCTAAAGGACCTGGATCCATCATTCCTGCCAGAGGACATAGTCATGCAGGTCTTATTGCAGCATTTCTTATTCAAACTGTCCCTTTGGCACTGTGAATATAGTAAATTTATTTCATCCTACCCCCCAGGTGTCAGAAGACAAACACATCACCACACAATAACACCAGCTGTAAGAGAATGAGAGTAATTAAATCCCACAGCTGAAAGCAGCAATTCATCAGCATCAACACATTCTGTGCATGAGAGTGTGTGGTCCTCACATAAAGCTAATCTGGGCCTTTCTCACAAAAATGAAAACTTGCAGAAACGTATAATTTGCAGTTAATTTTTACAAAAGGTTTTTCTGGTCAAAAACACAGAGAAGAAAACAGTCTGCTTGAATCCAGTAACACTGGTCTTTCAGCAGATACCATTTTGTACACATTGGTGCAGGGATTTAAGCTTTCAGAGCCATAGGTGTATTTTTTCCATCTATTAAGTATGTTATTATTTGTACAGCCATAGAATGATTCTAGGGGGAAAGATGAGGGAACCAGCCTGAGAAGGCTAGGCTGCTAAATTCCCAAATCCTGGTGGGTCTGGGATTTTTTCTTGCATGTGAACCCCTGGACTTGGTTTAGTATCCAGGTCCTACCTGTTATGGGGTATGTGTATGGAGCTTGGCTGCTTTATTTATTGTAACTGCTGAGCACAGAGCCTTCTGAACACAGAGCCCTGTGTGTCTGGTCCAAGTCAGATCAGACCCCCCCTAAGGCAGCTGGCCCTCAGTGCACACTTAAATAGCATTGGATCCTGGTCTCCACTGAACTTGGGACTCCCCTGCATCCCAAGATATCACTATTTTTCTGCATTTTTTCTAAGCTCAAAGTGGTTTAAAAAATTATTTGAAGAGACATGTTGAGAGTTATACCAGGATGTTTTGATGGCAGAAAAATTAAGGATTTGTGTTGCTTGCCTCAGTGTATGGCACACAAAGGAGTGTATGGTTGCTGTAGGACAGCACAAAATGGGTGGGATTATATCACAGGGAGTCAAGGATGTTGAAGTTCTTGTTTATAACTTATTTGGAGTGGCTGCTGATGTGATTTATCCCCGAACCACATCCAAGCTTCCTCTTGGAGGGTGCCAGTTGGAACAGGCTGAAATACAGGCATGGAGTAAGCAGAAAATGAAGTAGTGTGCACGGAGATACATCTCATGTCCTGTTCTGCAGTTTTAGTTGTTTAATTAAAAGAAGCATCTTTTTTTTTTCCCCTTCTTTTTTTTCTTTTTATTTCTTCTCACAATGTGAAATGGGAAGATTGCCTTCCATCCTTCAAAATTGTTCACAGGACAGGAAAACTGTCTCTATGTCTAATATTGCCTACAGGATTCACCCTTTTTAGCCCAGGAAATGGTCTAAAGGAAAACAGGTTAAAACCACACTGTGGATTGTGTGAAAACCCATGCTTGCACTGTGTGAAATTGTTTTGGACATTTCAGTAAGCAACTGAAATGTCAGAAGCTGTGTGTCTTACTGTGTAAGAAAGGGTTTATCCTTAACTCTGGTGTTTTGGAGGATTGCTGATTTAACCTGACAGCCCAGGAAGATTATTTATGTGAAAGCATATAAATTTGGATCCAAAAGAGTGGGAAAAATAGTCCCTCCATTGCTTTACTAGGGTGAGAGTAAGTAAACAGTTAAGAAATTGTGAAAATATATAAGCCTAACCAGTGTTAGCACATCAGCACCTATCATCCTGTAATCTATAACTGGTTTTATATTCAGAAACCACAGAGTTAGTTAGGAAAGACATTTTCCATCAATCAATCTATTCCTTGCAGTGCTTTCCTAAGTGTTTGATTAATACCTTTGTGTGGTAATCTATTCCCAGTCAGACTTGCTGAAAATGGAGAAAACACAAAAAAGGAGGATAATTTTGCTGTGGATCAAACACATATCAGTGACTCTGGACCTATGTCTCTCAGTTTAAAAGAAGGTCTCCTCCATGTCTCTAAAGTAAAGGTCTCAAAAAAGAGGCTGAAAGATTGCAAAATTAGAGAATCTTGAAATTTCCACTGGACCATTAGCACAATCTTTTAAATTATGGGTCACAGCACTGTATTTCCTCCTCATGCATGAGAGAAGTACTAAGTCAATCACTATGAGCTTAAAATTCTGTTTTCTTCTGGTCATGTAGTATAACACTACTTGGAAATTTGAACCCATTGACAGCAGGATACAGAGCAGCCACTAATCTTTCTCATCAGTTTATCTCTCAGAGAAAGAACAAAGAGAGAGGAAACAACCCCAGCCCCAATGAAATGACCCATTCAGCAAGAGTAGGAACAGGAGTTGCAGGCAGTTTCTGTCTTCCATGTGGATGAGCTGGAAAATAGTTAAGGAGAAAGACCACTGGCTTCCCTTGGAAAATCCTCCAAATTAGCTGATAGGTGAGCAGCAGTTTGGAATTAAAATAAAAAGAAGCAGAGGAGTAGGTTATAGGGAGTGCATATTGAGGTATATTTTATATATATATTCATATATTTGCATAATCATATATATGTATATGGTCTATCTAAATTCCTCATTGCTTTGCTATTTGTGAGTTATGTGTCCCTAAAAAAAAGTGTATTTCAATTTACCTAAAGACCCTATCCACTGTAGTGAAATATAATTTTAGGGGATTTTGGAGATCTACAGGCCCTCCTTTCCCCCTCTCTGAATATGACAGTCTGTAAGTTATCAGAAATTGAAGGAGACTGAAAAACCTTTCCATGACAAGTAAGGAAATTCTCCATGAACAACACAGACACATTTTTTGGTGGTTTTCCTGAGTTTTCAAAGGTTGACATAAAACATCAAGTTCTACCAAGAAGCTGAAAATATCCCCTTTTCTAGAGGTCTATGGCATTTATGCCTGGAAGTCACCTGTGACAGGTCTCCTGTTTCATAAATGTCTACAATATGAATGCCAGCATCAGCGGTGTGGTTTCCTCACGGTCATTACTACTACAGGACCTGTCCTATCCTAAGATAAATATCTACGGCTGGACAGCTGAATTAAGTCCTTCAAGTGGCAGTTTGTCCCTGTGAATGACACAGGGGTCCTCTGGTGACTAGCTCAGCTGTAGGTGTCTGTGCTGTATAAAGTTGGTTAAGATGAATCCTTTCCAAAGGTGCACAATGTTAATTTTTTAGGTTTTTAAAAAATGAACTGAAGGTGGTAGGATTTAGGATGTGCACAGGAGAGAACAGGAACTGTAAAGGTTTGTTCTTAGATCTGGGGCACAAGTAATCTGCTATCAATCTGGTTTTGCAAATGGCAGCTCTCAGGTGTTAGACCATTTCCCGTATAAGTGGAAAATGTGCTCGTGGGCAGCTAGAGATGAGGAAATCCCAGTTACTTATGAAATGTATTTCTCATATATGTTTATAATCTATTGTGTGCCTTCACTACAGCAGCCCTGGGTGAGGAAATCCCAGTTGCTTATGAAATGCATTTCTCATAAGTGTTTACGATTCATGGTGTGCCTCCACAGTTTATCACGCAGATATCGCTGTGCATTTACATGGGTAGTTATGTATACTCCCTGTGTATATTTATAACAGCCTAATGTTTGTAACAAGAAAAAAACATGGGAAACAAGCACCATCTACTCTTTGAGGATGAACTGCAAACAGTAAACACACTTTTTTTTATTATAACAGGATCATCTGCCATCCTATTTGTGAGTTATGAAAACTTTCAATTCAGAAGTGACATGAGTAGCTCTGGCTTTAGTAATGACTATAATGATTATGATTGCAAGCCTCAAACTTCTGTGTCGCATTTTAGAAAGACTACTGAGATACTATGAGATGTAGTTCACATGGTTCTTTTTGCTCTCATTATGTTCTGAGCTAAATACTTGGGATTTGGTGGATTTTAATAGGTAAACACAAGAAGGGACTTTGGTTTAGTGCCTCTAGTCCCCATTTTTTTCTAGAAGGAACCTGATCTTAGATGTGGCACAAACATACCATTAATACAATCTCTCAAGAGCTAGTGGTTTGTGTACATTATTACATATTTTAAAATTCTGTTTAAATTGTGTCTCTGAGTCTCTTCAGGGCAAATGACTAAATCTGTGTGGTGCCATCTCAGTGCTGGGGAAAGGGGAAGTAACCACAGGGGTTAGGTTGCCACAGACCAGGCACTCTGTATGCAGAAGAGGATTTGAATGAAACCAGAGCAATGTGCAATAAAACAAGAATGAACTTGGACAGCTTATCAGAGATGGGATTTATAGTGGTATTTATTTGGCCCCATTGTGCTGACCTACTTTTCTGTCACTGGAATAGGAAGGAGGTGCTGCTGCTGGTACTCGGTTCAGGCACCATCTGACAAACTGACTTACTCCCAATATCTCTTAATTGCTCATCAAAGTCTTGGAGCTAGCCACCACCAACTTACAAGCTTAACTTACTGTCTTATCAATATTTTATTCAGTTTAGTATATCTGTTACTTTTTGAATGAATAGCAGGGGCCAGAGTTGGTGCTGTGTGCCTGGCAGGCCTGTTTTCCCAGGGCTTTGCTGTGAGAGGCACTGTGAGCCCCAGTCCAGCCATGTCACATGCCTTCAGCCAGCATCAATATGCTGAGGCTGGCTGTGTCTCAGGAAGGGACTTATTCAGTATTGTTGCCTGCCAAGCTTAAGATGCAAAATTCAGTCTTCTACAGTCTGTCACTTGTCATATACTATCCTAAGATGATTAAAAATGTAGAAAGAGAAAAGCTGTCTTGTTGTTTTTGGAGCTCAGAGTGTTGAAAATAAGCTTATACAGACTGTGAGTATATTTGGGTTCCTCCCACCTGGAGTGCTGCATCCAGCTCTGGGCTCGCCAGCACAGGAAGCGCATTGAGCTGTTGGAGCGAGTTCAGAGGAGGGACACCAGGAGGATTAAATGGATGGAACATGACTCCTACAAGGAAAGGCAAAGACAATTAGGATAGTTCAGCCTGGAAAAGAGAAAACTTTGTGGTGACCTAACGGTGGCCTTCCAGTATCTGAAGCGAGCTTACAAGAAGGACAGACAGAGATCTTTTTTTTAACAAGGACATGTAGTGACAGGATAAGGGGAAATGGCTTCAGACTAAAAGAGTACATTTAGATCAGATATTTGGAAAAAAATTCTTTGCTGTGAGGGTGGTGATGTGCTGGAACAGGTTGCCCAGAAAGGCTGTGGATACCTCATCCCTGGTGCTCTGAGCAACCTGGGATAGTGGAAGGTATCCTGACCCATGGAAGTTGTGTTAGAACTAGGTGATCTTTAATATCCCTTCCAACCCAAACTGGTTTTTGATTCTAAAAAATATGTAGGAAGGACACTGTGGGGCAGTATACTTGTTTTTTTCTGTCAGGGCTGTACGTTGTCCAGTTACAAAGGCTATTTTTTGACTGCCCAAGCTGTGAATATAGCGTAGGTAATAGGTAATTTTTCAGAGAGGAGTTCTGTTATCACAACTCTCATGCATCACAACCAGTAACGAGACCTTAGGTCCCCATTTTCCTTTGCACATGAAATGATTACTTCCATCATCATGAAGTTTGTGGTACATCATCAGTGGCTTTATACAAGTGTAACTGATCAGAACCTGCTAAAGAAGTAAATAAGATCTGAACATAAAAGCATCCAAATCTGAATCTTACTGCATATTCTTCTACCAAGGATTATCTGATTTGATTTCATATCCTCTGTGTGGAGTACTGTTCTTTTGTAAATCATGTAAGACATGTCTGATCCTGCTCCTTAGAGGTTCTCCTTGATCTGGGGCTGGCCTTTTATTTTTCTTGCCTGGTTTAGGTTTGTGGCACATGTGTCCTATTTTATATGCCTGTTATCTCAGGAAGTGGATTAAGGCTGGCACAGATACACTGAACCCTAATCTCTTTAGAGGGCCTGCAAATCTCCAGAGGTAGTAAGTACTTCAAATGTTTATATTACTATGTTCAGCTGATGTTGCTTGAAATTCATTCAAGAAGATCTGTGAAAAAGGAAGCAGGGCATTTTGCATAGTTGTTTTTTTGTTTTTTTTTTTTTAATTACCTCGGTAATATTATTTTATACACTTGGTGCTCAGTTTTCATTTTGGTAAGGTTTTTTCCTCCTTATTGTAAGGCAAGCCTCAAGCACTATTTTCACTGCAAAATATATCCATAACCCAGTATCTTGGCTGTAAAACTTCTCCCATGGGAGCTTTGACCCATTTGTTATAGTTCTAGGTTAAAGGCAGATTGCTGGTGTCATTATTTCCAGCTTTTTGAAAAAGTGATAAAATATGAAATGTGTTTGTACTCAGTTACCTGGGTTTGTCATCTCCAGGTCACTACACTGTGGTTTACACAGAGGAGCCAAGGGAATTATAAAGTACTTCCAGTGCTCAGAAGCAGCTCTTGTACACTTGATGTACAATCTGTCACATGCTCTCCTGGCTGGAAAGAAAGAATTTGCAGTATTAGAGTCATTAGGCTTTGTAGATGTGAGCAGGTACTGTCCTGCTCAAGGCTGGAACCAGTGCTGTCGCTCTTACCATAAAGACCTTTTGTGACCAAACCTTTTGGTTTGACTCTGTAGAAGCTCTTGGCATTTTTTTTTCTTCTTTTTGTTGTCAGTTAATATCATGATATCTAGTAATAGTCTCTAATCAAACAGGAGTAAGAATGCTTTTAGGGAAATAATTTACTCAAGTCAAGAATGAATTAAAGTGAAGTGACTGGAAATGTACTTACTTTGAGAAACTGAGAAAGAAATAAGAAAAAAGAAGATACTTGTTTCTAATCTTTGGAATCATACTCTGGGAATGGCTTCCACAGTGTGGCAGTTATAAGAAGAGTGTTGTTTTTATGATGGAGTATAAATAGATTTTCGAGAAGAAGATCAGCTGATAGGTTATCTGCAAATTTAGATCAGAAATGTCCCAAGACAGATTGTTGCTTCTGAATTCTTTCTGTATTTAGAATCCTTTTTTTTTTTTTTTTTTTTTTGCCCCAGGTTTACCTGGTTTGCTCCCATGCTGAGAAGAAAAAATGAAGCCAGTATAAGAGTACAAAAATTTTTTTCCTTTTTTTTTTTTCCATTTTAATTTTGAACTTGTTGAGTACCTAGCAAACTCTTCTTTAGGAAAGCCTTTGGTGGATATGTGCCATTTCTTGCACTCACCTCCAGCCTTGCCTTTCTTGACAGTAGCTCTTCCAGTTTGCTTATGAGCTGTGTTGAAGTGTCCAACAGTCTAGTCCTCGCTTTTGGTTACAGAAGAAAAAGGGAAAATGACAGCTATGGATCAGCCTGAAGAGCCTTCAGTGAACATGAGATCTTTTATTGTCCTGGTAAAAATATCTGTGCATGCTCTTAAAAAATAAGGTAGCCAAGATAAATTGCAAATGGAGCTGTAGAGATAACTGACATAGCCATGTGGTTGATCTCTAACCTGTGTGCTTTTCACAGTTTGGCCAAAGCTCAAGAGACCCCTCAGCAGAGAGGCTGGGCAACCATGGGCCACAGTGTGACCCTTGAATGAGAGACCACGGCTTCTCCTCCTTCCACAGACAGCTCAAGGCCACTGTCTGAGGTCTTCCCAAATGCCTGGTTTGCATCTAAAGTACCTGCAAGATGTCTAATGTTGGGGAGCCTTGTAGTCCTGCTAGAAGTCAGCTGAGGAGTTGAATCCAACTGAGTGTCCGGAGTAGACTAGAGTTAGAAAGGCAAAGATTTTTATTTCTAAAATGTCCAGAACAGAGTTTGGTTCAGGATTTTTTTCTAAGGGAAGGAAAGTTATTACATTCCTCTTTTGTGATGTCAGCTCCCCTTGACCTGAATTGGTGTTTTCACTGCTACTTGCCATATTTTTATTAGGGAGAAATTATACTACATGCTTTAAAAAGTATTTTTTTCCTTTTTTTTTTTTTTAATTTGTTTCCTTATTTTGTGTCCTTTTTAATTTAAGCCATGATGTGATATTATAGGGAGGTCAAAATTGAGTGCTTGATCTCTCTTGGGTGGGTCTTTCAAATCAGAGCAATAGACTTGCTGCAGACTTCTGGTCATGGATCTGTTGTGAGAGTTAAAATGTGTCAGTGCTCCAAAAGACTGAGTCAAAGTTTGCCCCCTGATATAAATGACTGTCTAGATTTCAAAATAAATCCTTTGGATTATACAGAAAATTTGAACTGTCAAGAAATAAATGGTGTGGTGAACTGAAACATAGGTCTCAAGTTACCCTCAATTTAGCTGTATTTCAGTAATCTCTCATTCACCTTTCATTGCTGTCAGCGGCCTGTAGGGTTTCTGTTATATTTATGATAGAAATATCTGTCAATGAATCATGTCACTGAGATGCATGTGTTTTTTCCACTTCAAGGAATTATTAAGCACTCCATAGTTTCTGTAGTAAACACCACATTGCTGGGTCATTTTTACTACAGGTATTTCTTCATGTAAGTTTCTTTCTTGCATAAAAAATTCTCAATTTTTATGTGTGGTGGGTGGAAGATATTTTTGTTAAGCAAGTGCATATCATTTTAGTTAGTGTTTTTACATGTTTCACTATCAACTAGTATTTCTGCAAAACTTCAGATGTCAGTAGGTATTTATTAGCAGAATTTTGCAAGTATTAATACGGTTACTTAGTGACTTTATCACAGAAAAATAGATGTGCCTAAAATTCAGGAGACTGGAGTACCTCTCATGTTTTGGAGTCCTTTTGCTTAAATTTGTGGAGATTAGATGATTTTCATGTTAAAATATTACTTACTTTCAAGTATAGAATTTTTAATATACAAAATTATGTTAATAAAATGTAATTTCCTTTTTAATCACATACTAACCAAAAATGCAACCTACTGTAGGTTTACAAGTTAAACAGATATTACTAAGTGGTTTTCAATAATATTCTTCCACTCTTAACCTTACTCATCTGGAGTACCTAAGAATTTTTAGGAAGGATAGATAAATAACCCTAACAAAATACAAAGCGCCGAATATTTTGGGAGACTGCGAGATCCTTTTAATTTGATCTGATGTTTGTTATTGTCACTGTAGATTATGGATGAGAACGTCTGCAATCATCCTCCAGTTAATATACTTTTGAATTAGAAGAAAGGGCAGAGCTACAGAGCAGCTGGCAAGTTAACCTCCATTGCAAATGTTTAAAACACCTCTTCAGTGGGGCTTCTTAATGATGAAATACATAGGGCTGGCTCTTCTGACAACTCGTGGAATGAGATCGATGATCGTAACCTTTTCTCTAAATTAAACTGGAAAACCAGGAGCCAGCAGGGCTGTATGCTCAGAGCTTTGGAAGAGCAGCTCCTTTCCTGCTCATCACCCCATAAATACATTTTTAATGTTTATTTTTAAATTATGTGAGTATATTCCGGGCTATGCTCTCATCTCCATTTCACTGAGCCTACTTCATCGTTTATAGTTTTGAAATACTTATATTTGTACTTGTTTAATGTAGCAGCAGTTAGCTCCAGCCAGAGTACTGTGTAGATTTTATTTCCTTTTCAACACAAAAGTAAGCTTTACGAGATTGAGCAGCTGTCTACTACTTGCAAATGAGGTGTATGCTGAGACGATTTTCAATCTTATTTTATTATTTCTCATACTTGCCTAAATAAAAGGAAAAAAAATACCCTGGGTGAGCTCTTTGGAAATGAGTTTATATTTTCAGAGAAGGAGTTAAAGAGCATACTTGGCTCACGTATCTATTTTCCCTTAGAGAAACATGTTGTGTAAAGATGTGTACCTTAGCCCTATTTTCTCTCTGGATTTCTCTTTGTGGTTGTGTTTGTTGCTTGGTGTGCTTTTTCTCTGCTGTGGTCATCTGAAAATATTTGTAAATTCTTCTTAATATTAATTTAGACTAGGAGAGGAATCTCCCTGATTTTTCTAGAGCCAAAATGCTTTTCCTCATTTTACTATGTTAGTAATTAAAAATGATTGTTGTTTTCTTATGCAGAACTGTAGCAAGACACCCAAATATGTTTCTAGTCACAGCTGGGCATTTACTCTTTTGAAAATCTGTCCCTCCTATCAGGTGCTGCTGGTAACTGTTGTCAGATGTTTGAGTAGCTGTGCTCTGATGGCAGGCATGATTGTTTCAATTCATTTTCTAAGCAAGGACCAGATGTTTGTTCTGGGCTAAGGAGAATTGATCTGCAGTTAAAACCTCAAGTAAAGGAGTATCATATCAGGCTGTAAACCAGCCATGTCTCAAGCCACATGTGAATCAAAAAGAAAAATGTGAGAGCCAGTGAAAATCATCTTCTTCACTGCCCCGTACATCTCGGATATTTGTTTATGCAAGTGAAGAACAGATGTGTTGTTCTCTCCCCTGTGCTAATAAATGAAAATTCAGATTTGTACCTTGGACTGTTTCATGATTTTTCCTTGCTCTACACAGAGATAACAATAAAAACAAAGCAAATGGCTATAATTAGAGAATTAGGCCAATAGGAATTCATTGGTTCCCTGTGAGAGCCAGTGATAAATCTGTCTCCTTGGGACACTTCAGTAAGCCTGAGGCACACCACCTCCAGCTCTGGCCACCTCATGTCCTTCCACTTGCTCTCAGAAGTAAACCATTGCAGGCAGAAAAAGCAACAGGGAAGACTTAAAAAAGATTGAATTCCAGCAGAGTTATACTGGATCTTTAAGAGGTGAGGTCTTGATCATTCTGTGACAAAAAATGTCTTATGCAAGAAAGAGCTTTGCATGGAATCCCATGGCTACGGTGTTCTGGTAATAGTAATGCCACTGCTAATAGTTGGACTTATCCATCAGAAGTCTAGCTTTTACATTTTATTCTAGTTGTCATCAATATATTCACACTAACCTTTAATATATTCTCAGTATAACCGGCAGGAAAAATTACACTGGGACTGAGGAACAAAGACAAATATTGCTGAAGAAATTTTAAATAACGTGCAGATCTCTAGTGGGCATTGATTCATGTTCTTTATGGTGTCAATAATTGTTTGTGAATTGCAGTATTTTTTTTCCTCTGAACAGAGCATTACTTGTGAAATACAGTCATTACCTATTGATTAGCTCTGTAGCTATTTTCATGCATCAGTAGTGCCAGTAAAAAAATGAGTAACACTTACTTTACACCAATGTAAGATCTGTACATGTTCATCAACAAGTGAAAGGAGTCTTTAAAATATACATATATATATTTTTTTTTTTAATTGCAGACACCACATCGGTATTTTCAGTAGTCATAAGTTTGAGGGTAAATGGGAATCTAAAATCTAAAGGGCTCATTTGGGTTTTTAAGGGTTTTTTTTATCAGGGCATTGTAAATGTTCTGCTGTATCAGGACAAGAGTGCAATAGAAAGGACATATTTGTCACTGTTTAGCGCTAATGTAATTTCCTATTTTCCCTACTGTATGTCTTTCCATTTAATCTCAATTGTTGGTAATGTGCTACTTTTTGATTAAATGATGAGAGCTGAAATTCACCAAGGAGAAAATAATTAAAACTATTTGTTTCACAGACTGTCAGCAGCTATTAGGGAAATTAAATGTATTTTTCCCTGAACCATGCTACAGACTTTGCAAAGTTCACAATCAGTTCACAATCAATCAATCTTTTATTGAACACAGATTTAAAAGCAAAGGTCAGTAATGTTCTGGACACTACGGAGTTGATGCAATTGATAAAGCCCAGCCATTTATATTATTTTTATATAAAAATTGCACTGCTTGGAAACCCTTGCTTTTTGACTGTGGCACCTTTATAGCCACATCAGCTCAGCAGATTTGCAGAGTAAAGGGGGCTTTGCAGCTTGTCCCCCCAGCTGCAGGAGTGTCCCATGCCCTGGCCAGGGCCAAGCAGCAGTAGGGATTGTGGCTGATGCTGGTGGCCAGGGACCAGCCTCGCTCGCCATCCTTCCTGCAGCTCCACATGTCCAGCTGTGTAACATCCTGTCACGCCACTGCTTTACTTCAAAGAGGAGCCTTGTTGTCTGACCTGCTCTAGGGGTTTGGCACTGCTTGTGGACCCACCATTTCTCCTGAATTGTCAGGTTTGGCTCAGTCAATGTATTGAAAACACCTAGTATTTTCCTCTCCTTTTTCTACTACAATACGGCTTGGGCTCACTCCTTTGTTTGCACCACAGATTGTAAATACCATCTACCCCAAGAGCTCATGCTTTGAAGTCTGCTTTTTATCCCTTTCTGGTTTCTGAAGGGGCTTGGTGACATGGATGGGTGATCTGAGGAGGGCGAGTGTTGGTGCTGCACTAGGAAGCCCGCCTACCCTGAGCCCCTTCCTCCTCCCCATGGTATATGGGCTGCAGAAAGGGATCTGAGCCAGTGGGGCAAGTGGCACACTGATGTAGCAGCTACACTCAGTGAGCTTGAAGTGAGGGCTTTGCAAGAGGCATTTAGGAATTCATTAAGAAAAGAGAATGAAAAAGCACTGGGACTGTCAGTGAGATTGTTGTGAGGCACAATCAAAAGGCAGGTAGAGAAATGGATAAAAGTTTTGGCTGCAGACATGCTTTGCATACCACATAGAGAAACAGAACCTAATCTTGATTGGAACAATTCAATTCCACTGTGAAGTACATGTTAAATAACAATAGGCGGCCGCAGAGCTGTGCAGACTTGCAGGTGAAGAGCAGAATTTTAAGCAAGCGGCTGTGCGGGCAGGAGAGGCAGAAGGGAGGGCTGGGACAGCACCCAGCACTGGTGTTTGAGCTCTGCTCAGACCTCAGCCTGTGCATTTATGAGTTAAAAGCAGTTGCTTAAACCTTAGCACAGTTCTGCATTAATTCAGCTGGAATTTTTCCTGGCAAGCAGAAGTTTAATCATCTGGAGCTTTGCTGCTTGCAGAGTATCACCTCAAGTGAGGGAGTGAGCAGGGGTAGGGGGCTTCTGATTGAACTATCAGGGCCAAAGGATGTGGGTAGCCAAATGACACTACCAGAGAGTGTAGTTCAATATTGAGCTTCCTAAATAAAGTGAATTCTTTCAGCATCAGATGAATCAGTAAAATGTATTCATCAGACCACAAAACCTCACAGTATTTGTTTCACACTCTAAACAACTGCTCTAACATTTATGTCAAAAAACCCTATGAATTCGAGTGCAACAGGAGTCTCCTGGGGAGCTTAATGATAAGAAAAGGTTAATTCTCACTGTTTTATTTTGTCTATCAATAGTTCTGCAAGATCAAGCCTCTGGGCCATGGCTAAGTAAGCCCTGAATTACTCCAGTATCAAAACCCCAGCCAGACTCTGCAGAGACAGGTGCTACCTGAAGATGAAATAAAAGGAATAAGAAAACTTTCAGGAATATAGTTGGGATTTTTAACATTCAGGCCTCACAACCCCTTTTTTGTTGTTGTTGTTTTTTTGTTGTTTTTTTTTTTAATACCTTACTTGGAAAAGATGTTTGGTGTGAAAGGGATTAAATGGTTTTTCCTTTCCAGTTTTTCATTGTCCTGTTTCAGTTAATGAGATTTGATCATTCATTATGGATCTCATTTTTGGAATTTGAACCAATTCTTCCTCCAACAAAAGCCAGGACAGTCAGTGTAGTCATTCACACAGGAATGGGATATGCCATGCCACCTGTACAGCAATGTGACACCTCTGCTGGGACTTCTGTCATCTGGAAAAGGGAACAAGAACATGGCAAGGACCACATTTGTCACCAAATCCAATCCTGGCTTTTGCAATGGATTCACTTTTTTTTTTTAACTCCACCTGCTATCTTAATGAAGGTTTACAAAAAGCCCTTAGAAATAAGCCTAGGTATTAAACTTAATAACTTCAGTGGATAGTAGATCTGGGTCTTTCTACTTACTAGTAGTTAACAATTACATGCAACAAGTACAGCCATTTCATGCTTTCCTTTATCTGTTCCACTGGCAAGAACTGATCCTTGTTTTTCCTTTAGAGCTGCTGCAAATGAATAATAGCTGTATCACCTCTCCATAGGCTTATACCGCCCTTTGCATTATGAGTACCAGCCTGCCCTTCTTTCAGAGCATTTAGCTGATTAAATGTGATGAGCTTAAACTCTTGAGCAATTGTTTTCAAGATGAAAGTTTTTTGCTTCAGTTTCTAACCTTGGGAATCATTTGTGGCTGAGGGTCTGCATGTTTTCTCTCTGTCTAATGAGCTCTGCAGCTAAAGATATGATGCCTCAAATCTTGTCTGGCATAGTTTTAGAGACTAATCTCATTGAAATCAATGGCACTCTCTGCCTGTCTAAAATTATACATGTTCTTTGGGTCTCTTCTGAATTTAAGCCATCAATAGATTCCTTTGCAGATAGTGAAGAGCCCTGGGGTTGATTGACTTAAACAAAAGGATTTAAGTTACAGAGCTTAAATTCACTTTCAGACTACACAACAAAAAACTTGATTTGAATAATTAGATTCAGTCATCCTTTACATTTGCATTTTTAGTTATTTTGTTAGAAACAAGTTAATTCTGGTGCGTTAATAAGCATTCAGATATGTCAGTTTGCAACTGAATGTAGCCTTTGCCTTTAAACTTAGAACTTCTCTTGGGTAACAAAGGATAAGTTATATAGACAGCTCCATAATGGTATGGTTTCTGAATCTATCTGTTATTTCATGACTTTTTCAATCTGGTAACATTGTGATAGAAAATGGGAAAGGGTCATTCTATTTACTAGATTACTTTTTTTTTTTAAATTTATTTTTAGGAGCTGCTTTCTGATAAAATAGAGTTTAATTAAAATTAAGAGAACTGTAATTTTTCAAGGGTTTTATTTCTTAAACAGAAAAGCCCTGAACTTATTGGGCAAAATCAAGGATGTAAAATCTGTAGTTACTTATTTGAACTAACTATCTCTTAAAAAGATATGATTGGAAAATCTGAGCCACTCTTACCTAATTCTAGTCTTCCACTAAAATAACTATAGAAAATAAGTCTGGTCTTCTTGTTTTCCATCTTTATGCTATGTTACTAGGGACAGATGTAAATTAACCCTCTTGTTTATATCTTTTTGGTTTATCATTCAAGATTAAATGATGAAATTGCTAGCAACTGGAACTATGTGAAACAAATTTCCAGAATAAGATTCCTTCCCTCCCCACCACTTTTATCTGTTTTCCAGTTTGGACTTTCTCCTCTCAGTCTGGGGAATATTGTGAAACTATAATTTAAACACAATGACTCTATAAAAACCAGAAATTCAGAGCAGCTGGGACATGGACATTGCTAAATGGTTGTTCTGGTTTGGGCTGAGATAGAATTAATTTTCTTCTTAGCAGCTGGTAGAGTTTTGGATTCAGTCTGAGAATAATGTTGATAACGCACTGATGTTGTAGCTGTCACTAAGTGGTGTTTATGCTAAGCCTAGGACTTTTCAGTTTGCCATGCTCTGCCAGTGAGAAGATGCACAAGAAGCCATGAGGTAGCATGGCCAGGACAGCTGACCCAAACTGGCCTAAGAGATATTCCATACCACAGAGCATCATGCTCAGTGTATTAACTGAGGAGAGTTGGCCAGGAGCCTTTGATTGCTGCTCAGGGGGCCTCAGTCAGTTGGTTGTGAGCAATCAGGGATTTTATCTTTTTCTGACTCTCTTCCCCACCCCAGTGGGGGATGGGAGGGGTGTAAGTGGTTTAATTGCCAGCTGGGATTGAACTGCAACAATGGTATTTCGTCACCTGCTTTAAACTCCTTTCTTCCCAGCAGCTCAGGGGCAAGGAGACAAAGGCTGAGACTCAAGGTGAGGATAAGCACTGCAAGGTGAAGGTCTTTATCCATGCAGGAGCTCTGTGTGGAGCAGACCCATCAGCAGGACATATTACAGCCCAGCTAGTGTGCCACTGCAATGTAGAGCTAAGAAATTTGGGGGAAAGTGTACTTATGCTTTCATCTCTCCCATCTTCCCAGACATATTTTCATCTTGCATGCAATTAATGCATAGATGTAGCACCCTGTAGTCATTTTGAGTTATTTTGTGCACCTCACTAGTTCTGGTCCTCATTTTTAGCAGTGCAGGCATATGGCCTGCCTGAGTCCTGGGGAGGAAGTGTTCTCTGCTGACCTTACCTGGTGATCCAGGAAAGGATTTACACTTTCACATCTTCATTGTCTATTTTCAGGAGGTTCTTCCAGAGGCAAAGGTAGGAAACCGAGGCTGGCAACCACCCTCTCCCAGCCCTCCTCCACCTGGCTGAGCCCACAGCTGGAAATAGTCCTGCTGCTGTGTGGGGTGCAAAATGGGGGTTGTAGCAATTTAAAACAGAAGAGGCTGTGAAATAGCTGCTGGCTTATGTAATTTTGGGTTATTTCATTTTGTCTGTGTTCTGTACAGTGTTTTTGCTTTTTGATCTCATCATAGTTCCTAAAGGCTTTCTATATTGTGGTTTTCTTTTAAATATTTAGGGGGTTCCATGCCCATCCTGAGTTCTTATAATAATTAAAAAATAAATAACAGTCATTATGAGAAAGTTGTGAAGTAGGAGATGTGTCAGTTTCTATTTTCTAACAAGGGAGAACAAGATACATTACTTGTCAAATATTAAACAGTAAGTAAAAAATTAGAGGTGATGGTAGGGGGCTACAAGTCAGAAGTTGCCATATATATTATTTCTGAAGTCTTATGTTTTCACCAAAAGCCAGCAAAGATATTTTACTTTGCATGAGCAGGCAGGTAATAAATTGTTCAGAGGTATAGGCACTCAGGAGCATTGTCTTCAGCACCTTGAGTCTTGCTGCATCTCCTATTCTCTGGAGCTGCTAAAAATGCAGCTACCACTTCAAACACAAATGCTTTTTTGTGTGCTTTGCTGTGTTGTTTTGATTGCCAAGATCTATCTTCTTTGAAAGAATTCAAGAAACTAAGGCTGACCACTGTACTCATGTAAGATAATGCATTGAAAATTTAAGCTGGAAGTAAACAAATAAATGGGTTGTTTTCCTTTACAAGCACAGGAGTTACAGCCTAGTGCACGAGGCATCAGGATTAGGATTTCAGACTCATTCTTTCCTCATCTCTTCTAGCCTGCACATGTGCTTCAATAAGTATCTTGTGGGTCTCTGAATGGAAGTGTTGCAGAAAATTCCAGATTATGTGAGTATCCAGGACAATTATCAGTGATTTAACTGAGGCATCCTCAGCAATAGGTAGCTGCAGGACATTACCTGGTTTCCAGAGAGCTCATTAACCAGACAGAGTGTTATGCTCACAGAAGAGGCTTCAGTATTTTGTGAAGTACATGTACTTTCTCATCCCTCTCTGCCTATTATTGCCTGTCTTATTTCCTAGAGACTGGATGTTCCAGCAAGTGAGTGTCTCTGGTTGGATGTTTATGCAATGTCTGGGGCAGCAGGCTCCTATCTGTCAAATTTTGCATACTATTACCGAACTGAGCGAGGTAACAAGTGTAAAGTGATTTCAGTGGCTGCAGTGGTATCTCAGTTCTGACTTTGAAGACATCGCTGTCTGCTGCAGAGCAAGCTTAGGGATCAGCCTCCAGTCTCAGTAATATTCCTCAATGCATTTGACAAGATGAATAAAGGACTCAGTCATGATTAATGACTTTGACCCAAAGTTTCAAGTCCCTGCTCAAATTCAGTCATGTGAAGTTGGGTTCTTGTTTCTATTTCAAAATTGCTTAAAAGTGAACATTGTTCTTTTAGTGCTCTATTCAATATCTTAGAAAATGCAAATATGGATCCACAAACAGTCCTGCTCACATCACCAATGTTATATTGCAATTGTAACCTGAGACATTAAATTTGAAATTAAGGCACAAATATAATTTTATTATTTATATGCATATTATTATTTATAACACCTACAAGTGAATTTGCTGTTGGAGCTGCTCCTTGAAACCAATGGAGATTTCTTCAGTGTAGCCCAAAAAGCTGGCCAGCCAAGAGGAGCTTCATTCAGCTGCCTGAGAATGCAAATATCCCATGTTATATGGGATCATATGACCCATGATGTTCTGTTGTTGTGGTTTAACACCAGCCAGCAACCAAGGCTCATGCAGCAGCTCACTCACTCCTAACCAGTGGGACTGGTTAAGGATGGGTTAAGGTAAAGACAATTTAATACAGAAAGCAAAAACTGTTCATACAGGCAAAGGAAAACAAGGAATTGATTTTCTGTTTTTCATGGGCAGACATCTCCAGGAAAGCAGGGCCCCATCACACGTGATGGTGACTTGCGAAGACAAACACTATCACTCCAAATATCCCCCCATCTTCTTCCCCCCACTTTTTATTCTGAACATGATGTCATATTGTTTGGAAAACTTCTTGGGTCACTTGGGATCATCTGTCCCACCTGTGACTCCTCCCAACCTCCTACACACCCCCAAATTCCTTGCCAGCATGGCAGTAAAAAGCAGAAAAGGCCTTGGCTCTTTGTGAGCCCTGCTCAGCAATAACAGAAATATCTCTATAAAATAACTCTGTGTTCAGCACTAATCCAAAACACAGCCCTATACCAGCCACTGTGAAGAAAATTAACTCTGCCCCAGCCAAAGGCAGCACACCTGCTTAGCCTGAAGTAGCTGCTTTAGGAGAAGAAGGTTGAGTCATGGCAGCTGCCTTCCTGAGTAAAACTTTTCTTGTGTTTTGAATCTGCAACAAGACTCACCCCACAGCTTCAGAGTGGAGCTACTTGGCCATTTTTCAACAAAACAGATTTCTCAGAAGGCATATCTCTGACACAAAACCAATTAAAATCTTCTACTGCCAACTCCATCAAAAGATTCATGGGAAATGAGGCATTTGGATCTGGGCATGTGCCTGCTTCTTGGGTTCCCTGAGCAACAGGCTGACCCTGACAGTCTTTTGAGGACAGTTCCTTTCTTCCGTAGCCTGCCTCATCTACAGACATCCTGGCCACCTATGCAGGGGCTGATCTGAAGATAAGATGGAACTTCCCAGTCTCTCTGTGTACCTGATTTTATTCAAGGTCTTTCCAGAAAATTTTCTTTCAAAATAAAAGGTTATTTGGGATTTGATACTCTGTGTCTGTTTACCAGCTGTCTCTGCTTCTGTTCTTTCAGTACTCAGGGAAAACTTCTCTTTTCCCCTGAATAGTCATGAATTATTCAGATTATAAAAGCTCCTTTCCTTCCAAATTTTGATTCATTTTTAGTGAAAATTGCTTTGTGTTCCTAATTCATCAAAGTTTCATTTTTATTATATATTTATATCTTTGATTGAGAAGTTATTTCTCTGTGGCCACAACATTGTCAGGAGAAAGGCTTCACACTTAAACTGAGCCATTTCTGCTATTTCTTTCAAAGACAAAATCTGAAGAATTTTATTATGGAGCGAATTTATTAAAGAATTCTCATTGTCACAAGTTGAGGATTGAAGAGAAATTAATTTGTGGTGCTGACTGGGTATCTAGGGAGAACTATATTCAATAAAATATCTCTTTCTAGTCTATTATCAAGGCAGAAATTGGATAGAAATAGCACAATAGCAAGCTACATATGAAAGAATAGAAGGCAAGAGAGAACGCAGATGGAAACCAGGGCCTTTGAGTGAAGGCAGAGATTGCTGAAAAGCTGTGCTGCCACGCTTGTCTGGCAGCTTTGGCTTCCTAGGGACCTGACAGTTGGTCCTGGCCACTGGTCTCACCAGGACATAAAGTCAGCTGCTGCAGCCTTATTGATCAAAGGTGGCTGAACACGTCCATCCACCTGCGTCATGGTTTCCTTTCTAGCCTTTGTTTTCATACTCAGTATTTCAATGGATTACTTTTTGTCTGGAATTTTCAAAGCAACAATCACATTAGGAGGTCTAGACAGTGTGAGTTACACAATGCACACTGAACACACATAGCCCCTGTGCTCACCTGGAGGCTGTGGCTCTACAGCAGCTGTTGTTATTTCTCCTTGGACTCTTGCACCAGAAAGAAATTATTCAGTGGTTCACAGATCATAGTAATCAGTGCACCCTAGAACACAGGTAATTTGCTTCTCACAAGCTTGTTTGCTTTAATATTCATGGGAACACCATCCCAGCTACCCTGTTGCTGAAATTTTTCAAACTATTCCATGTTCTGTGTTTGCCTTTGTTCTCGAGAGTCAAGCAGTGCATTGAGGGTGACTGGGTGTCACCCTTCCACTAGCTGCCACCAAGTAGATGAAAGACTTTGCTGTACCAAGTAAGAGCAATTTCATGTTCTCTTTGTTGTTCATAATCCCTACGGTGTATATGCATAGTACTGCTCAAGTATCACAGATGATCATTGTCTTTCCTGAAGGAAGACAGAAAAAGAAGAAAACTCTGAATATACATAATTTTTCAGTATAGAAGCAAGTCAGTAATACACCAGCATTTAAAAAATATTACCAGAATAATTATCATTGAGAAAGGTCAAGGAACACAGACAAAGGTGCCTGAGTACTGATGCCCAGAAGATGGCCTGTTCAGTGCTTTCTACATTTTCCTAGCTGGAACCAGGGAATTTGTTACCCACTTCGGGAAAGGCCTGATGGAACTCACTCATTTAAAAAAGCGAAGTCACAGAGCGAACACCTTGAACACCTGTGGTAAGAAGAAAGCCAAAAAACATCTGCAAGCTCATTCAGCTCATCAGCTTATGAGTAGATTTCCCACATGAACTGAAAATCGTGTGATTTAATGCATGGTACATGAGCTAGGACCAGTGTTATAAGCCCACTTTTGATGAGAGTTCCTACAGCAGGCTACCTAATGTTGCTGATGAGGGTTATTCCATCAATAATTGATGTATTCTGCAGCACAAATTATAGGGTAAAGGTGTTTTAACATGTTTTTTTGCAGCACGAAGTGATCTTCCAGCTTAGCAGGCAGTCCTGTGTGCACACTTCTCTGTTTGACCCCTTGTTCATGTCTTTCAAAACTGAACTGTGATGTCAGTGAGTGATTCTGCCAGCTGCTCTCTGTACTCTGTGCCCAACCTTCTCTCCTATAATATTTCGAGATGGAAGAATCCTGAATTCATTAAATACAAATCAAGTGTAATTTTCTTATTGAGTGGGATGAGGGGAAGATATCCCAAAGTCACAAGTCCCCTGATACCATGTCTTGTATCACTGCTACTCTTTCAATCATACGCCAACTCTGTTGGCCAGTACAAATACAAGTAAATGCATGCTGTCCATTCAAGCTATTTGCCACGGTGTTTGAGACACACAGAACAGTTGTCACTGTTTGCTGGTAGTTGCTGCAAGTGATACTGAGAAAATGAAAGAATTACAGAGGAGGAATTATAGGAGCTTATTAAATTTTTTCCTGTCCAGTTTTCCGTGGTTTATGAACATAGCACACTGTCTATCCAGGACTCTAAACTACAAATTCAGGTGAAGGTGGAACTGGACGAGTACATGGATTATCATGGAAAAGCACCACAAAGCCATCATGTATAACTGATGCAGACACAAGATTTCTAGAGAGTTAAGCTGTTGCTTCTGTTTTGGACAAATGAAAAGGATGTAACATTTCATGGCAACATGGCTTAGGAACTGACTGTTGTCAGCTAACACATTTTGCAAGAATTAGCACCTAATATAGACAAAATTATATGTCCCTTAAAATTACATTACTCAAAATGAACTAGTAAGTCCTAAAAAAGCAAAACTAAAATACAAACCCTTTTAGCACTTGTCCCAGTTTTCATAGAACAGAATATTCCATTTCATACTGAGGGAAAGTTATTCTTTGTCGATGTGTTATAATTGATGAATATTGAAGAAAAAAAAAAAAAGAAATATCAGAGCTTCTGTAAAAAGAAAAAGGCTTTTTCTTTGGGAATAAATAGTGCCAAAATAATGTCATTTTATGTATGTAGGCTACATTTTGCTTAAATAAGCCAGACAGGCTATCTTTTCTCTCCTTCCACAACTTATGCATCTAATGAGCAAAGATATATACTTTCAATCAGACCTTTATTTACTGCTGAAGACAAACATATAGTTAATTGAAAAAGAAAGTAAAAATTGTGACCAATACTATAACAAGCAAAGGGAAATACAGGTTCAGAATTTCATTAGGAAGAAGTTAAGCAGAAATCAGTTTTATTGTATATTACAAAGGCATCAATTACAGTTTTGGATACTAATAATATAACAGTTTGTAAACAAAAATCCAATTAAAAAAAATTCAACACCAATAAGTTGGTAACTGAAGAGTGAAGAATCATTGTGCAATTTACAGGCATCCCCTTTCTCTTATGACAAGTCCAGTCAATTAATGAACAAGACATCACTGATTCTGTATATATGAATATTATTCTTTTACTGTTTTTAAGGCTTTTTTGCACTGGCAATGTGTATAGAATCCTCCCCTGTGATTTGAATTATACTCTTGCTATTACTTCCTGTCTACCTGGAACTCTTGGTATAATACTTCATGGAAGAGATTTTAAAGTCCATTTAGTTCCAACCCCCTTGCCATGGGAAGAGACATCTTCCACTGGACCAGGCTGCTCAGGGCTTCATCCAACCTGGCCTTGAACACTTCAAGTGATGGCTAATTCCTTAATGTAGTGTAGTTGGGTTTTTTTCATTGTATGTTTGTATAGAGCACCATGACAAACATCCTGGGGTTTTATAGGTCAAGATATTTGTCCATTTGCTGATGATTTCTCTGGTCCTTTATCAGGTGCTCTCCTTCCTAGAAAGCCACTGGCATCAAAGGGTGGGTCAGATGTGTTACTTTGACCGTAGTCTCCTGTTTGTGGTCATTTTCTTTTCCAAGGGCTTTGTGGATTCTCCTCATATTTTGATGGCCTATCATGTGGTAAAAGAAAAGCTGTGGAAAAGCTCTTCAAAGGCAGGTTGGCAACCAGGAGTGAGTCTGCCACTGCTGGAACAATTCATCCTGATCCTTGTCCAGATACACATTAATTGCTCCAGTGGTTGCAGCCTGTTGCCAACTTCGTCCTTCCCAAGCAGTCCTCAGGCACTGGGGCACAGACAGGATGTCTGCATGTGTCTGTGTGTCTTTGGTTGTTGCAGTTGATTTTTGGGGGTGCAGTAGACCCAATGCTTTCCCAGAAAGAGTCTTGACTCTGTGTGTGGATGTGCAGTTGCTGTCACAGGAGGAACGGACAAGATCCAGAGAAGGAATCGCAGCATGTGCTTTACTTCAGCCTCTCAAAACAAATAGGTCAAACTCCCAGCAGGAAAGTCAGGGCACTCCTGGTGCATTTTTACTTTCACTAAAAGAGAAAACATGTCAAAACAATGAAGAGATTATAAAGAAAGGGAAAATAAAATTTTTATCATTAATTAAGCACACAGACGTATATGAATAAGACAACTTCATTAGGCATACACAAGCAACTCACTCTCTGTTGCACTGAAAAACTTGTTTTCCTTATTACATTTCCATAATATCTAGAATCCTAGAATCCTAGAATGGCTTGGGTTGGAAGACACTTTAAAGTCCAACTAGTTCCAAACCCCCTGCCATGGGAAAAGAGGTCTTCCACTAGACCAGGCTGCTCAGAGCTTCATCCAACCTGGCCTGGAACACTTCAAATGATGGCTAATTCCTTAATATAGTGTAGTTGGGTTTTTCCTTGTATGTTTAGATAATTGCTTCTAGCAACATGTGGTAGAAGCTAAATAGGAATTTAGCACAGACCTTTCAATTCGACATATTGCATATGGTGGATTGGAGAAGGAAAATAAATCATATGAAAAGTTACACAAGCTGACTTTAATGGATGGTCAGTGTTACTGTGCTTATAAGTCACAGTGTAAGCACTTTCAACTAGTGCATAACCTTTATTTAAAATATTTGATATTATTTTGAATAGAAGAGAATAGAATAGACTGTTTCAGTTGAAAGGGACCTACAACAGCAATGACCAATTCACGACTAACCAAATGAAAAAGCATTTTCTTAAAGGCATTGTTCAAATGCCTGTTCAAATGCCACTGACAGGCATGGGATACACCACCCACCTCTCTAGGAAGCCAACTCCAGTGTTTGACCACTGTCTTGGTATAGATCTCTTCTAATGGGGAACTCAACTGGCATATCATCAAAAGTAAAAATCTTGAAAAATTCTGCATATCCCGGGAGAACCTTACCATTGAATCAGCAGAGGCAGCCTGGTATCTCTGATGCTGTAACAATATCCATACAGACCAGTCTCTGAGGCGGTAGAGTGCCCGACTCATAAGAACATCATCACACAAATTCCACCCACAGACAATTTTTCTAAAGCATTCTAGTGTTGAGCTGTTGTCATAAAGATTTGGGAGTCATGATATTGACATTTATGCCTGCTTGTGCTGGAAAGCTGTTAAACGCAGGAACATAAAGTCCAGTGAACCATCACATGAAGTAATGGCTTATCTGTGTCACTAATTTTTTTAAGTAGAGCACAAGAGTATGTAAAAAAACTTGGTTTTTCTTAGTCATGTAGAAAAAGTTGTATAAAAATATGAATGCTCATATTCATCATTGTTCTGCTACTTTACAATATCAAGATATTTTATACTGATGTTCATAGTTGATCATTATATTAGTCACTCTATGAGCAAAGAATTGTGCAGGCCCTTTATGTTATTTACATAATGTACTGGCTATGAATAGCACTTTTTCCTTAGGATAAAGAAGGGTGAAGTAGAAGTAGAGTACTAAACGAAGGAAAATGAGCATTTTTAAGAGATTTTAGACAGAATATCACAGTACAATAATTTTCTTAGAACAAACATAACAAAAAGCTTCCAATTTCTTAGATTTATTAGTTTTTATAAGGCACTGAGTAACCTATTCACTATTGTCTCATTCATCAAGTGAGTTCTTCAGGAAAAGACATCCTTTCAGGTGCTGCAGACAAAGCTCTGAGCAGCATCAGTAATGACTGCAAGGATTGCAAAAGATGCATTATTATCTATCAGGCATTGATCATAATTATGTCGCTGATAAAGGCAAAGCATATCAAATGTTGTATTTTAAATATGTCCCTTAATTAGAATAAAAATACCATGGAAATAATTTCAGTGGTAGCTGTGTGATCCTTCTGAATGCAGAATGTAAAATTTTTGCATATACTCAGGATGAAAGGAGTTATCACTCTAAGCTATTCACTTATTAATTTTCATTTAATTCTCGTGGTATATCAGACATTATAGATAGTTCACCTTTTTGCTTTATGACAGAGCAGAACCCTGATAACTATGCTGTGTCTAAAATGTAGTTCCCTCATCTACCTGCCTGCTTGGACTGAACTGCAGAATCTTAATTTGCTGTCATGGTTTCCATGATCCTTTGCTCATGTCACAATTGTTGTTACAATGAACACTTTGCATGTACAGCATAGCCTTCATCTTCTTAAGGCAAAGCACATACCCTTTCATCCTTGCAAAATGAATAATTAAACTAGGATTTTAAAACTTGTGCTTGCTTTTGGGTTTATTAGCTCTAACTGTGAAAGCTAAATCAATTATTTTGTATGCTCCATCTGACTAACTCTTGAAAAAATCGGCTGGAGCTTTCCACATATCTCTTCTGGCTTTAAGCTATCTTAAAATAGCACTATTGAAGAAATGGACTCTGCCAATTGAATAAGTGACTTCCTTATAAGTGACAAGCTTCGGGTTGCATAAGGACCAGAAGCAAAATTAGGGAAGATGTTTGTCACTGATAAGGTCCTATGGTGGTAGTATAATTCTTCTGCTATGCCTGCCTCATTGGATTTGGGTTTTTTTGTTTCTGCAGACCCCAGAGGAAGGAGCCTCTACAACCATCTATGCAGCAGTATCACCCGAGGTGGAAGGAGCTGGTGGCTGCTACCTTTACAATGAGGAAAGGACAAAATCAGCTGACCTAGCATATGATGAGGAGCTGCAGAGAAGGCTGTGGACAGAAAGCTGCAAGATGGTTGGGATTTCTGATGAAGCCAGCCGGCTTCCCTAGGAGAAGCCACTTTCAGCTGGGTAAATGAAATGCATTGAAAAGCATCTCTAGGTGAATTCTTGCAGCATCAGTCATCATCCTGGAAATCACTGTTCAGTCCCAAAGGCAAACATGAACAGCTCTGTTCTTCACTTGAATCCCTAATCTGCTAGGGTGTGGGGGGAATATTCCCACAGAAAGGTGTAGTGGTTGGTTTTAAATCTAACCATCAGTTTTGTAAATCATTCTGTTTCAGTCTGTGATTAAAATACAATCTTTAAACATGTGCAGAGATGAGTTTTCATTGTTTTGTTCTACAAAAATAATGCTTGAGCATGTTGTGCTGGGAGGTTTTGAACTTAAACCACCTTTGTACGTATAAGTTATTCTTTTAAATCAGTTTTAAAAGTTGCAGTTTTATTTCCTTAAGCTTCATTAATCTTTAAGACACTTTCATCAGCTTGTTCTAAAGCAGAAATTTGGCATTCATGATCATGATGTTGTTTCTGTCTTATGATTAGTTTTATATGTCAGCTTTTATCCAAAGGTATTAACTGAAGGTCAGAACAACAAGAAAAAGTAAATAAATAAGGTCTTCTTCAAACAGGATATTGTTTCCAGTTTAAGTTCATCTCTCCTATAAAGGTGAGGAAGGGATCAAACATCACAGTGGCAACACTGGCTTTGTCAGAGGATGCACTCAGCCTATTGTCTTGTCAGTGGGCTAAGATTTGCTTGTCCCCTTTTCTACTGAACCCCTATAATGTTGCATTTACAGTTTCATTCATTTTCTTTGACAAGGAGAGTCACTCATGTACTGTTGCATGAAGAATCACTTCCTTTTGTTGGTTTTGATCCTAGTTCACATAAGTTTCAAAACTAGAGTTCATGATTTGGAAGAGACAGCAATTAATGCCAGCCCATTTTTTCCTCTTTCTGGAGATGTACAATGCATTCTCCCTAAACTGTGTCTGCCATTTTAAAGAGTAACCCCTGCCTACTCATCCGACCTACATAGGAGCAGGAGGGTATTTTCCCTTTAGGTGAGTATGTCTTTCCTAAAATTTCCTAGCAGCTGTTTTATTTTTAATTTTGACTGTCTCTGAGTGTGGAGCTGATATATTTTATAAGGCTATTTTCAGCAAACCCTAGGGTTTCCCCACTGAGTGGGGTAGCAGTTGGTTCAGATGCTATCAGTTTTCAACACACTTCAGTTGTATACAGTTCAGGGGACTCTACCTATGTCAACCAAAGAGAATCTTTAAGAATGATGTTCACATTCATGGAGTAAAAAACTAAACAGACAGTGGGCAGTACAAAGATAGCTTGAATTTATACAAGCTCAGATAATTAGAAGAAAAAAAAACTGGATTGAAGATAGAAATATTTTAATGGGAATGGTGGTAAACCATCAGAATAATTTGCAGAGAAACTTCCCTGGACAGTTTCAGTTAAGATTGTAAGTCTCACAAAAACATCTGGAAGTGTCTTGGGACACCTTACAGCAGCCTTAGCGTATTTATAAGGGCATACAGGAAAGATGGGGAGGGGCTTGGGCAGTGTAGTGATAGAATGAGGGTAACGGTGCTAAATGGAAAGAAAGAAGATTTAGGTTAGACATTAGGAAGAAATACTTCACTGTCAGGGTGCTGAAGCACTGGAACAGGTTGCCCACACTAACTGTGAGTATCCCATCCCTGGAAGTGTTCAAGATCAGGTTGGATGGGGTTTTGTCTAGTGAAAGATGTCCCTACCCATGGCAGGGGAGTTGGAAACAGATGATCTTTAAGATCCATTCTGATCCAAACCATTCTGTGATTCCTTGATCTCTTCTCAGTGAGTCTTTCCAAGCATGGGATCTGTGTCCTGAGGTCTTATTGTTAATGGAGCAAGGTCTACTCTACTCCCATATTGTTGATTTTAGGTGCCATCTAAATACTGCATAGTCCTATAAATGTCATTGCATTTCATTTTTTCAAGATACACAGGGAAAGAGACTAATAGGTGGGCATAAAGCTTATATTCATTTTGAGGAGCTGGAAATCACTGCATGACAGAACCAAGTGCAAACACAGTGTTGTGCTCTCATTTGCAGCAGACTAGAAACAGTAGGAGCATGTTCCTATGCACCGAACCCTGGACTAATATCCCTTTTGGGCTTTTTAGCTCAAACTTAGTACCTCACTCCAAGTGACCTTATCTCCAGCCTTTGGTTCAGAGGAAGATCACATCTAAGTGAAAGTAAGCATGCTCATATGTTCAGAGTCTAGGAAGAGGATGCACTGACAAAAAAAATATTGTATGAACAAAGAAGAGCATCTGGGAACAAAAATAATAAACAAATTGAGGGAGAGCATATTTCCTGTCTGAATTAAGCCATGCATGATCTATATTTAGCTTCTTAGAGTTGGTATATACAAAGGTTAGCAGCAGGAGATTTATCACTCAGTCACTATAGCATTATCTCTGTATGACTGGCTGACTTTTTTTTGGTAAGTGAATGTAGTGCTTGTGAAATGTGCCAGACTGACACTCCGGGAACTAAATTCCTCTGTTTATTCACGGATCATGCACAGGATGCAGTAAGCCTGCTAGACAGCCAACATTTTGATGTTGCCATAGCATTCCCATGGAACATCATTGCTGCTAAAAGTGTGTCCAGGATTACTCAAACTAGATGGGATGAGATTACCATCAGTTTTAACTCTCTCGAAGCTCCGCAATATTTGCCCAATCAGTTTGAAGGGGCATAGGGATTAGTGAATTAGCAAACACTAAAGAGAGCTAGTCACACTTTCAGTGTAATCTGAACCAATTTATTAAGTGTCTCAGTCCAAAAATCTGTTTTAAACACTGAAAACATGGTTTGTGAGAACCAAGGGCACAGATGTGGCTGAGTGAGAGGAAAAAAAAGCATCCTTAAGCCAGGGATTTCTAGAGCATTGCAGTTCATGAAAATACGGTTGAGCTAGTTACAAAACTGTTATCTCAGGAACTAAAGCAGAAAACTGTGTCAGCTTTGCAATGTCACACAAGCACGTGAGCTTATCTGGAGCAAAACCCAGTGTTGTTATAAAGTACTCCCAGTGTAAAGGAGAATAATCACTCGTGATACTGCTGCAGAAATCCACGATAATTCTTAACATATCTATCTAGGCAAAAAATACATGAAACGTGTAAAAAGATGACAATGATTTTACTTTTGCACAGATAAATGGTTAGAGCTGATTTAATTTCACATTTTAAGGTCATGGGATTTCCAGAGATCTGGACAAGGCTGTATTTCACTTCACTGAATATGTGGCTGAGAGGTGGTTTGTAGTAGATACATAGGTATAGAAAAAATACCTGAGAGCTCTTTAACCTTACAAAGAAAGGCTAAACAAGCCCCCAATAATGGTAAATTGGAGGTAAACAAATCAACATTCCAACATGAAAGCAGATCCTCTCTGAGAGTGATTTAATATCAGAACATGTAGATCTGATATCTGAAGATAATTAAAAGATGCCTCTGAAATGACACCTGGCAAATAGGCCAGGTAGGCTCCTAAAACAAGTAGGTCAGTCACAGTGAAGTCATACTTAGATTCTCCCTCACGTCCACAGTGACAGCACTTATTTTGATTAGTGTGAGAGTGACCCATTGTTCACAACTTCTAAAATGGATATTTCCTTGCCAGTACTCCTCCCAGGCTAATATTTAGTTCAGAAATCGAAGTCCTACCTTGGCACAAAAAGACACATAAAATCTATTGTCCAGTTCAAGTCTGAGATAAACAGAAGCATCCACTAAGTACCAAGGTGATCTGAGACTACTGCCTTTGATAACAGAGTGAAACAATGTCAAACCAATTTTTTTTCCTCTTAAAAAAGAATTACAAGTTTAAAAGTAAAAAGAAAAACAACCTCTGAAAAAGGACCAAAAAAAGGTGACTCCTATTATGAAGGATAGTTCAAATAAATATAGATTTTATAGGAATGAATGGATCTTATGAGAATGAATGCAGTTGTCTAGAAATTCGATAAGGCAATGTTATTTAAACAATGAACTTGTACAGGAAATAAATAACTTGCTAACAAAAGTGCTCTAAGGCTCTTAGAAAAAAAAAATATAATTTCCTCAATAATTAACTACTTTATTTGTCAACTGCGGGGAATTTTTTTATAAACTGAAAAGGTAAATGCTGTAATTTGTGTGTGAATACACTGTTATTTGCGCATAATAATGAAGTAGCTACAGTCTTGCTTCCAGATCAACACTGACTTTAGGAGCTAGATATGGAGCCACCAGCCACACTTGCAAAATGATATTTTATAAATATTTAGACTTCATAGTTGACTCTTTACACAACTATCAGTTTACATTAGCACACAGTGAGAATTGATATTGTAGAAACAAATGACTTGGTTATTTCACATCAGGTTTGCTGCCACCTCTTCCATATGCACAGTAGTGTTGTAGTATGGCAGATATTTAAATGCTCATCCTAAATAAATTTTCTACATTCAGGTTCTTGTTCAGTTCTCATGTTAGGTTGCCCTTGCTCGTTCTATGACACGGTTTCCGCTTCAGCTGCCACCATGGAAGGACAAAAAGCAGATTCCAGTGAACTTAACATGAAATCTGTCATAGATAAGATAGAACTCTCATGATTTAAGAGGGTGAGGCTGAGTATACTGACCCATCTGCAATAACTGAGGAAGTCAGTGCAAAACATATATTGTACAACATCAGGCCAGGCAAATGGGTAAGCCACAAACAATTCTTTGAAGGTAATTTTATTCCTTTTTAAAACAAATGTAATGTGCTTTGGCAAACTACTGTGGCAACACTGAAGGAAGGTGACAGGAAGAAAACAGACCAGTGGCTAAGAGTGCTGTTTTCAAATACATATAGTTACTGGCTTCCATACTGTACCAACCCTTGTTGGCTTCCCTCCCTTTAGAAATGGACCTTAGCCAAGAATTCCTTTCACACAGGCAATCAAGAAGAGTCAAAATGTAGCACTGACTCATTTATTTAGACAAACTGTCAAGATTGAAACCAATCATTTTAAAGTACAAGATTTCCTAATCTCGGAAAGGAAAAGGTAAAAAAAAAAAAAAAGAGCCAAAAACCAGGCTATTGCACTTTTTGAGTGATATTAAACCTCGTCACCTCTTCACAGTCAGAATGCAAGACACATTTAGATGGTAAGCAGCCTTATGTCCTTTCCAAAGAATACAGATCAACAAACATTTCCTTCCCCTCTATCTTGGCATTGCCTGAACCCTCAAAATTAGCTGAAATATCATCACTGTTTGCAAACAAGCAAATCAATTTAATTTATCACTTCCTTGTTTTGAAAGTAGAAACAAAATTTATTTCAGCTTGTCCACATTTATGGAACTGATTATTTAGTCCACATTGATCTGCATATATTGAAGATGTTTGCTGTATCTCAGGCTTTTTTAACAATACTGAAGGAAAAGAATGAATTCCTTTTAAGATGCACAGGATAGCTAAGGGCTAAATCCTGGGGTTTTTTTTTCCCTCAGGGAAAGCTTTCACTGAAGACAATGTCAGTTCTTTACAAGGAAAGTATGACCATGCCCATGAAAGTTAATGTAAAACATTTGCACAGAACTTTTCTCTTAACTACATTGCACAGTTCTGCTGGGGTTAATGAGACATCCCAGAGTCACTGTACAAAGAAACGTAACTTAATAGCACAAGAAGCTATAAAAACCTTGTATCATTTAAATTTGATAATGCCTCAGAACATTATCTCTGGAGTGGATGATACTTCATGCTTCTACTGTATTATTTTAACATATTAAAACCCTCTCTTTGTCTTAAAGAAATTAGTCTAAAAATGTGCAACCTAAAAATTCCACTGATATGGTATATTGAGAAGAGAGAGTAGCATTTATCTCACTTAAAATCATCTAAAAGCAGGATAGATGGTCTAAGCCTCTGAGTTAGGCTCCATCTGTGGTCGGTGAGTATAATACTCCTATGGGACAATTCTTCTGAATGCTATTTGAGTGGGAAATGAGCCATGATGCCAGCTCTGGATGCCCAGAGAGGGAAAACAGACTAGCAGCCTAAGGTAAATGTCCAGTACCATTCCAATATCTAATCACCCTTTCATGAAGAACTTGTCCCCAATGTTCAACTTAACCCTCCCCTGGCACAGCCTAGGACTGTGTCCTCTTGTCCTGTCAGTGGTTGCCTGGGAGAAAAGACTGACCCCCACCTAGCTACAACCTCCTTTCAGGTGGTTCCAGAGAGTGATAAGGTCACCCCTGAGCCTCCTTTTCTCCAGGTTAAGCAACCCCAGCTCCCTCAGCCACTCCTCACAGGACTTGTATGAGCTCTTGTTGACTCAGCCAGCTCTCCATGCACTAAAACTACCCGAGAACAGTTTTTTCTATTTTTTTTCTTTTTCTTTTTTTTTCTTTTTGTCTTCCCCCAGCTCCCTCCCCTCACAGTTTCTTAACTCAAAAGGCACCATAGCTAATTTACAGCAAGTTTGTTTCTTTGCTCAACAAAGATAACCTAACCTTGATTTGAACTGGCTGGATTATCTCTGCTAGATAGTTATCAGCCCAAGTTTAAAATTTTCCAGTGAAACAGAGCACCTTAGATATGCTCTTTTCAGCCACAAAATGGTTTCAGCTTAAAAAAATGAGCTTTATTTCACTTTTGAATCAGAGTAGCTTTTCAGCTCCCAGCTATTTGATGAAGTTACACTTTTATCTGCTGGCCTGAAGAACCCATGTTCTGATCCTGGTGGAGATAGACAAGCAGCAAAGAAGGCATCTCTTGGCACATTTTTGATAAACTAGCTTGATCTTTCAATCTTTCATTGGAAGTCATGTGTTACATCTTGCAACCATCTTCTTATCTCTTTGTGAATCTTATATGATTTTTCAACATTTCTCCTGCTTTTGAGATTTTATCAGCTCATTTGGATATACACTGGTAATATAACCTCACTAATCAGCTTATTTTTTCTGTTCCTATGCCCCAAGACCTCATGGACCTCCTTCCCTGAAGCGTCATAAAGGAACTCGGATTTGAAGATTCTATAAGCCTTTTTTCAGACACATAAAGCCTTATCCTGTAAACACAGCCCACTTGATGTGTTTCAAGATGCATGATCTAATATAACTCTAAATGCTTCTTTTATTGTGATTTATTTCCACCATTAAAGCCCTAAATCTGCACTAAAGAGTGCTTGAGAAAATTCTGGAGCTGTTGAGTCAGGAGATGCAACAGGGACTTAGAGAGTCAGAGCACTGACATCATGAAAACATGCCCCAGTTCAGCAGCTGAAGTCATAGATAAAATAGTGCACAGTGACTTGCTTTATCTGGAACATAACAAATTTCAGTAATTTCCTTTGTTTTAGAGATTATTTCTGTTATTTATCACTCTGACAGAATCTCCCAGAAGATGTTTCTCTCTCATCCCAGCCAGAACTAGCAGGATAAATGCATATTGCTCTGCACCTCTGAAGCAAAGAGATCCCCCAGCAATTGCATGCTACTTCAGCACAGTGCTGGAGCTTTGGCAACTTGGCTACAAACTTTGGCTCTAACAGTGATTTAGAAAAGCAGATTAGGCTCTCAGAGATTTTTCTTTTTTATAATTTAGCATTAATCTTTTTTTTCTAACCTCTGTTTTCCTCTCATATGTGATTTCTCTTTATGGCCCTCTGTAAAGCTAGGGGGCTTCTTCCAGAGCTGATGGAAACAAGTTTTGTTCTACGCAGTCACTTGGCAGAGCAATTGTGATTGCAGTACTATAACTCCCTCTTGCCCTGCTGGGTCTTATTCCTGGACACTGAATTCAAGCTGCAAATTCACAGCTTCTCTGCTTATTATGAGAAGAAGCATTACCATCTGTTTTATGGAACTCTAAACCACATTTCATACCACATTTACTTGATATGCAATTGCTGCTGCATTTATTACCCATCCTCTTGTAGAGCAGAAACCATTTTACCACCAGCTCATTGTCTGAAATACTGAAAAGTACAATTCTCATCCTGTGTCTGAACAAAAAACCAAGATGCAAGTATTTCCTGCAGATAACATTGAAAAGGCAATGGTATCATTAAAACCTTAAAATACTCAATCTTCTAAATTTTACTCAAGTTTGAAGTGATCTGGATCAATATGACTGTGTTACTTGTATTTTGTTTAGATGGTGCAGCATTTTGCAAGGAAGTTTTTTTTTTTTTTAAATGCTCAGGGAAAAGGCTTTAGTGAAAGGTATGTCTTTCATTCTGCTCTGAAAATTAAATTCTGTGTCTTTATCAATTGTACTTAGAAGAGATTTTCCTTTTGGCAATGATGACTTGATGACCTAAACTATAGGAGAGGATTCAAATTTTTCTTCCACATCACACTGCTGGGGTCCATGAAGATCCAGAAAGGAGGACACAATATATATGCTTGATTTTTCATCTCCTCTCCCTCCGCTTGTTTCATGTCTGAAGGCTGCATGAAAACAGGAGAAGGAAATTAGTAGCAATTCATTTCCATTGGAAAAGAGCAAAAATAAAAGGGCAGTTATCCAAATCTTAATCAGACTAAGTGCTTCATATACCTGATGTGTTCACTGGGATTTTTCTAGGCTGGATATCAGAAAAAAAAATCTTCATTGAAAGAAATGTCAAACACTGGAACGGGCTCCCCAGGCTGTGTCATCATTCCTGGACATATTTAACAGACTTGTAGATGTGGCACACAGGAACATGGTTTACTGGTGGACTTGGTAGTGTTAGGTTTGTGGTTGGATAAACTTGGAAGTATTATCCAACCTAAGTGATTCTGTGATTCTGTATCTCAGGTTTGATTATGTTTCTGAAGAGTAGCTGTCAGGGTCAGAAGAATTGGGAAATTTGGTCCCATCTGTTAAGGGTATGATTTACCTTCTCTTAAAATGAGTCAGTTTCTGTGCTTCTTCACCTTAGTTTCACCATAGCTGGTAGTATGAAGTGGCTGCTGTTTTCAGTACAGCTGAAAAGGTCAAATGCTGGGCGTTGCTCTTTTTTTTAAATAGCAACCTCTTAATTCAGTGACAAATTCATGCAGAATCATTAAATTCTTTTTTTCAAAGGCTTTGGGGTCTGGAGACAGCAACACAGTTACCTAAACAACAGCTTTTGAACTTGAATATCTGCAAAATAGTTTTATTGATGTTTTGATCCTACAAATGCCTTTCTATCCTGCATTCTTATACAGCCAAGGAAAAGATCTGGGGAATAAGTTAGACTGAATTTGTAATTTTTTCCTTTCCGTGAAGTTCCAGAAACCTACATGACTTAATTGCCCTGAGAGTAGATGTTTTGGGACATTGCACTTATAAAGCACATTAGTATAAAAGCATGTGCTTGAGCATATTCTAATAAGTAAAATCCTTTTAAGCATATGCTCAAATTTCTGCATACACTTTACTGATTTGGTGCTACAGTGTGTTGAGGTACAAATGTGGGAGAGGTAACAAAAAGGGTTTGAAATCACACCTCAGTAGGTAGAATACACAGTACAAGTTAGAGGGCTAATTTTTCTCTGAAATAAAGACCAAGACAAATGGGCTCTATGTTTTTTCATAAACAGCAATGCTAAACAAAAGATAAGTTTAAACTTTAAGCCTGTCAGTTCAATCCGTTTCAATCAGAAAATCATTGCCTGCATAATCTCCAGAGAAAAACAATACAGACATTAAAATATATTTTAAAAATAGAAAACGAGTGCTCTATTTTTGAGCAAAGAGGCATATTCCATAAGTTCAAACCATACATTAAAGCTTGCTAAAGACAGGAGGCACAGAATTTTTATGTACAGTACTACAAAACAACTCAAATCCCTGCACTTCTTTACAGGGACTTAAACTGGAGTGGTAACCATATTATGCCAGCGTGAAATGGTTTATTTCATGAATGGAAAATAAATTCAGAACCACTTGGTTTTCATATGTTCAAAGCAGTTGATTTGCTGAATACAGATGAACACTTGTACTTCCTCCTATTTTTCTTGTGTCCTCTTTCATTTTTAATAAGTCTTTTGTTAGTCAGATGTGACAAAAAGCTTTAGATCAAATCTCATGAGGTAAAATCCAAAACTCGGGGGAAAACTAAGAAAGATTGATTTGTTTGGTTTCTAAAAACATAACCACATTGCCAAGAGCCTCCAGCTGGCAGGATAGAAAAATGTCTCTCCCGATTGCAAATTGCCAATTCTAAAATGGCACAGCAGCAGCTTTCCACACTGACTACCTGCAGCTGGCCTGCTTTCCACCTTCTCTCTGCCAGGCAAAATAATAGCTGCCTCTTGCCATCTCTTCCATCCACCTCCCCAAAAATGCACATCAAGTTATGAAACACAGTTAAAATTGTGTATTTGAGATGAGCCTGAACTATAGCTGTTGGGATCACAAACAGGAGTGAGATGAAGTACATATCCTTCTCCAGACCAGATGGTATGGCTGTGGGGAGAAACAGTCAGGCTTGCAGCTCATAAAGCCTTCTAAGGGTCTAAAAAAAATACAATTACTGATCTTGAGACTAATTGTTCTTAGTTTAACTTCATTATTTTAATCAATGAAAAAGCTTTACTGACAGCTATGGGCCTGAAGAAATTTTCTTGGCAAAAGGAAACAAGAACTTTCAATCTCAGGGAATGGAGATAGCTGTGCAGAGGTAACCAATACGTAGGACTAGTTTTTATGGGATTTAAGTGGCCTGAATGTTGCTGGAGATGAAACAAAAACTAAGAAAACTGCTCTGTAGATGTTAAAAAAAAATTGGTGAGTCTGGTGGGGTGGAATGTGGGTAAGGTAATGTGTGAATTCTCTTTGTAATAATGAAAGTAAACATAAGCTTAAAATAAATGTGGGCTGAGATGATGCTCCAGACAACAGGAAGCAGCAGGGCTGGCGCGTCCCTGCTGCAGGTGAGTGCATGTGCAGGAGGCTGCAGAGCTTCAGACTAACTGCGTTGCTTTTCTCCTGGTTTTGTGTTGTTCTGCAGCCTGGCAGAACTTCAGCACTGGCTGAGAAAGAGGAACCCACCTGCCCAGAGCACCTAATCCTTTGCTGTTTGTGCTGTGCTCCTGGAAAGAGAGAGATTAATTGGAAGAGTGAGGAAAGAGGGAAACTCACTCCCCTAGCACTGAGGAGGTGGTGAGCTTGGTAATTTATGAACAAAACAGTCCCAGTACTTGCTGTGGGCATCCAAAGCTTACAAGAGAAACTTGGAAGAGATCAGAGCATAGTTCAGACTGTAGACAATTTAAGCAAGGATGTGCCTAATTCCTGGGTAAAAGAGTTCATACAGGAGCATCAACAGTCAAGATGGAGAAGGTCCTTGTCATGCACATTAGCAGATTTCTGGGTGCCTGAGACAGGGAGTCTTCTAATGAGTTAGACTATTCCTAAATTTAGGCAAGTCCTGAGCTTTTTTGGTGGGTTATTTCGATATTATGGTGTTCATCCCTGTCTTAATTTGGAGGTTTTGGTTGTTTGTTTGGTTGGTTTGTTTTCACTGGAGCATAGTGCTAGAGCAGCCAGATCTGAGACATTTTGCTCACTGGTGGGAAAGCAGCGCAGGGCAATGGCTGGTAGAGGGCTGAAGGGTATCTGCCTGCCCTGGGCATCCAAAATCCTCCCTGTTCAGAACATGAAAAGGAGACAAAAGGAGCAATCAAACCCAAAAGAAACATCCCTGACAAAAAATATGAAATTAATACAAAAGCCAAACTGTTGCAAGGGATGGCCATTACACACTTTTTCTGTGTGTTCTCCTTCCCTGTTTCCTTCAAAAGTATACAGGTAATCACAAACAGCATCTGTGTCAGGTGAGACCCAGATGGTAGGTGTCTAAACACATCCCAGCTGCACTGGGTACAGGAGTGTCTCTGAAACAGCCCAGTGCCTGTTTCCCTGTAGAGAAACTCTAGCTCTCATCTGTAAATGCCGTAGGGAAAAGGAATATTTAAGCTAAAAGACAGGGGTGTTAGGACAAAGAACAATAATTCAGTGATGGATAAATAAGGCTGAACAGCAGTAGAATTTTTTTTATGATCTGGTGTTTTGTCCCAGAAATAGTTTTAACAGGATTAGAGGAATTAAAGAAATTTAAGTATTTTTAAATCTGGAGTCCCATTAGAGCAGAGGTGGCTAAATACACTGCAATGGACCTGAGCTTGATGACATGAGTGGCTTTTTGCAAACCTAAATTCTTTGACATATTTAACATCACACTTTCTGGAGTGCAGTTTGCATTCTGGTGAATGCTGGTTACTCGTGAAAACTGTTAAAGGATTTTTAGGAATGACAGCCCTGGGCAAGCCTTCCATTAGCAAAGATTTCTTTCACTGACTAGAATTGCAACAGAAAGGAGAAATTAAAGCCCCTATTAGAAATCAGAAACTCAGAAAGCAATAAAGACTCTGGCTTTAAACCACATTAGAGGCTTGTGCTGTAGCTCACTCAGCATCAAGTACAGTGAGGGAACAGAAGAATCCCCTACTTTTACTTAGGAGATTCCTCTCTTTCCAAGGGAACTTGGTCTTTAGCACTTTATAAGGGTGCTCTTGACCAGAGTTTCTAGTCTTTCTCTGTGGTGATTTTTCAGTCCTCATACCTGTAAACAAACCATAAAGACTTAAGTTGTAAGTGTCTGAATTAGTCCTCACAGGGCAGGAGGAGAGGGAGGGAATGGGGGTGGGAGTAGAGTCTGGTAAAAATTGTGTTTAGCTGCTCTTGAATTCACATCCTGGTTTTGAGTGTTTTTAGTCATGTCTACATAATACAGGTTTTGACACATTCTGATCACATCATAGGTGATTCCTTTGGGACTAGAAGATCCCCAGAAGCCCTGTGTGATGTTGTGAAAGTCTGGTGCTCTCTATTCCAAGAAATTGGGAAACCTCCTCTGGTTAAACTCCTTCAGCTTTCCTACTGACTTCAGTCATACAGTTCTGAGAAATTTTTGTTGGCTAATTTTATACGGAAATACCTCTTCCCCTCCCACACCTCTCAAGTAGGTTTTTTTCTTGGTATTATGTTCTCAGATATGACTGATGAGGTGCAGATAGCACTGAGCACACTGTGCTGCCAGCAGGGACTCTGGAAAGCTGGGGTTGTCAGGGTGCTCCTGCTGTCCCTGCTCATCTTCTGCAGCTGTGCAAGGATGAGGGTAGTGAGTGAGGGTTGTTTGTCAGCACAGATCGTATGAGATCAGATGGGATTATAATTTTTTGGTACAGCCTTTTCCTTTTTAACTTTTGGTATGAGTGGAAGCAGGACAAAAACATATGTCTGTGGGCATTAAGGGTAGAGATTAGCAGCCCAAAAATGGACTAACACATGGGAGTTTGGGTCATTCCTAACAGTAGGCAAAATAGATGGCATTTGAGAGAATGAAAAATAGAGCAACATTTTTACTTAAAGGCTTCAATTATGTATCTGAATTAAATGTGAATGCAGAAAGTCCAGGAGATGCTCTTACTGCATCCAAGTTACTTTTCCAGTGTGGGAACTGTAGCAGAGTTCAGAGACTTTGCTCTCCTGTGGTGCCCCAGTATTGCTGCAGGGCCAGAGATGAAGCTCTGAAACAGAAATGCTTCAAAGAAAGAAGGTATTATGTTCAGATGTGAGGTGTTCAAACCAATCTAAGTTTGAGAAGGGCTTTACTGTCTGTGCAGGCAGTTTTAAAAGGGATGTAGGAACTGTTGGAGAAATAAAATCTGGAGAAAGCCGGAGGATACAAGTGAAAAATAGTAGAATGAAGGGATTAAACTTCAAAAAGTCTGTATGACAAGAAATATTAGTTCCCTTCACCCAGCTTGCTTCTAAACTCCAGGGTCTTAGTGAAACCAGCCTCTGAACTCCAGTAACTCCATTGCTCACCACAGAGTCAGTGGAGACTGAGAGGAGTCTGCAGTTCCCCAGAGGGAGATCTTGTCTGGCTGTGTTAGGTAACTGGAGCTCACCAAGGGTAAATTGCAATAGGAAACTGGGAAAAGAGCAGAAAACAAAAGCAAAAAATAAGTATGCTGGCTGAGGAACAAAAAAAGAGGTTGGACAGCAATTTCTAAGAAAGGGTGAGATAAAGAAATATGAATGATGCAATCTATGAAGGAAAAAGTAAATTGCCAGGGATAAAAGAGACTGTGGAGAAGGCAGCTGAAGAATAAAGGATAATATAATTCCAACTAAGCACTTTGAAGAAAACAGAGTAAACAAATAGAAACCTTCTGTTTGTCTGAAAAGGCTGCTTCAGACATTGCTGCCTGGAGAGCAACACCTTTTGCTTATCACTATTTTGTTGCAAGAGAGTGAGAAGTTCTAATTATTCTTGATGTCCTGTTTGTTTTGGAAGAAAATCTTCACATGTTCTGTTTGCTTTATGTACTTTTAAATTACTGCCCTGATCTTAGCGTAAAATCTGAAATGGAATTGAAGCAAACATTCTCTCGATCTGTGCTTCTGAAACGGAAAGAAAAAGTGAAGCTTCAGTTACTAACAGACATTTAACTAAAAATGGTGAAACAAACTACAGCTCAGTGCTGGGTTAGTTGGATATTTTTTCCAAATTTAAATTCTAGTTCAAAATGGTAATCCTGAGATCTTGTCCTCCAATTTGCTACCACATTACTTCACCAAAATAACTTAAAAGTTCCTCAGCTAGCTTTAATTTTGTCTCTGCCCACATTCTGCTCTCAAGCCAGCTTGGTGTTTTCTTCTTGTTTGGCTTAGGTTGAAACCCCTAAGCCTGGGAAAGGAGCTTTTCTCTGAGGAGTTAAATAGGCTGCAAGCTCTATAATAAGAGGAGAAAAGTGTCACACAATTCACTTTTAAAAGCACCTATTTCTTTGTGGCAGACCGAAGCCTTCTGAGGTCCAGGTCAGATACCCAGTTTTTAGGCTGGACAAATCTCCCTTGGGTGTTCCTGCCAAGGAGGCAGGCTCAGAGCAGAACTGGTGTAACTCAACAGGGCCAGGAAGTTTGTGGCTTTCTGAGAGGCACCAGACTGCTCAGAGTGGCTGGCAGATACCTTAGCCTGGGACTGACAAAGCCAAGCAAGGTTTCCTTGAGCCAGAATGGACTGGCAGAGAGTTGGACCAGGTGGCTTGTAGAGATCCTTTCCACTTGGAAGGGCTCACCAAGACTATGAGGTCCACAGGTCTCTGCAAAAAGCACCCTGATCCCCCTCTGGGAGGGGAGGGCAGGGCAGGGCAGGGGAGGAGTTTGGTGGGTCAGGAAAAACATGGCTTGGGGTCCAGTTATCTTCAGTTGGCCATTAGGTCTGGAGCAAGGAGGGGGAAAGTACATTGAAACCGGTCAAAATATAATCCATGGTTCTTAAGCTTTGTGTTAACGATATGACAGGAGATGTGTCCTCCCTAACCTGTAGTCTAGGTGAGACAGTAGTGTCCAGGACCTAAGGACACCAGGATTAAAAAAAAAAATATTAGCCTTGCACTTTGGCCACCACAGAAAACTAGCAGTGTACCTTTTTCATACTTTTTTATGTGAAGGGTAACAGTATTTAACATTTATGACAGTCTTCTGGGCTGCATATCTGTAATAGAGACATCTCAATGCAGAGATGAATAAAGTACCTGGAAAATGAGGCTCAAAGTTTCATTAATGCAAACTATTAATGTTCCTGACTCAAATAAACCCTCTCTTTCAGTTTCCTTTGTAAGGGAACAAATTTTGACCTTAACAGAGACTTATTCAGAAGTCTGGGTTCAGCTTTGGAGGACCAAGAGCCTCAAAACTGACCATGAGACACCAAGGTCTTTGATAAGACTGGAGTCTGACTTCCATGTTTTCCATCCAAAACCAGAACTCTACCTAAGAGATTTCTGTTAATTTTTTCCTCATGGAAGGTGCTTCAGTGCCAGTTGATCCCATCCTGCTCCTTTCTTCCATACGTGACCTTTCCATACTATTGCAATGCAGTCCATAGGGTGTGTGACCATAAGTTCACATTTGAGTCTTGTGCTGCAGGATGGAAAAATTGTAAGAAAAAGGAAGATAAATTAATGACATAGAGTCTTATCATTTTTATGAGCAGAATCAGATCCTTCCTCTTCTGCAACAAGGGCAAAAACCAATTTCTTGAGAAAGAATCGCTGATGATAAAGAGATTGTTGGCAATAGAGCCACAGAGGCTAATTATGAATTCTCTCTTGCAGTTTTTACTGCTGCTTCAGATAGCTGGCTGGCATCATGGAAAAACTGTTTCATTCTGGATGAGGAAGTGGAAAAAAAGGTTTAAGGCTAGAGTCAGACCAGTCTTATCAATTTATAACAGTAAATCCTATCATGGAAGTAGATGGAAGTGGATGAAGCTATACCAGTTCATAATCTGTTACTGTGATACTATTTAATGTTTTTATGGTATGTAAAATATGGGGAAGATACATACAGAATAACACAAAACACATAATGGTTCTTTAATACTAAATGTCTGTGATTGCCCCACAGGGGCTTCTATCTGCATGCTTATCGTTTTATTCCTTCTCAAAGCCATGAAAAGTGTTTTTATATGTAAATGACATAAAAATATTCAGTTATCTTCCCTATAGACATACTGATTTTGGAGGAAGATAAGTATGGCACGTTCCAGGCTATGTGTTAACTATTCTTTGCATAAAAGACAATGTTTCCTTCTTTCCCCACAGAAAGATCAATGCTCCAAAAGGCTTTTTGTTCTATTACAGCCATGTGTGGCAGTAATGCATTCTATTCTGAAGCTCTTTAAAAAGGTGTGTTGCTACATTGCCTCTCAATTATGAACTCATAGCACAGACATAAGGGACGAGGAGACTGGATAAAATACGTGTCCACAATGAGAGCATTCTGGCATAGCAACAATAGGTTTGTGAAAGAGCTGAGCTGCCTTAAAGGTCTGGTCTCATGAGAATAACAACCTTCAGTCTTTGAGGCACAGTGGTCTATTCAGGGTTTCTTTTCTAAACTTCTTTCCCTCTTTATGCATGTTCCCAAACACACTGATTTTGCCTCCAAAATAAAATGCATGGAGGACACATGGAGGTTCTTTCACTGTTGGAAAAAAAAGCTGAACACCTACCTCTGTGTGTGGATGCCAAACAAGGACAGCCAATGTCTGTATTCCAGTCATATTTCCTTATTGTTTGTGCTGTCCTGCCCATTACCAGAGAACAGGAAACTGCTTAGGGGAATGTAATTCTGTTTAAAAGTCTGTCACTATGAATTACCAAGGGGAAAAGGCAAATCACAGGGTAGCATAGCAGTACTTTGGTGCCAAAAAAATCCTAGACCTTTGCAGTGTCAGGAAATAATTTGCAGTGAATACCCAAGTTCCCCTTTATAATTTTCTTGAGGCTAGAAACATGCTAAAACCTTCTACTTAGAGAATACTGCATATTAAAGGCAGATTTGAAAAGAGAAGACAGCACTTCCCATTTCTACCACTGCCAAATTTTAGTCCTTATAACATGCATGTAAATAAGTGCCTGGCATTTGACATGATCAGGTCTACCTGTTCTGTGTAAGGTTTTCTCCAGTAAAACAAGAGCTCTATTTGCAGTTTGTTTGCCTCAATCTATTTTTTTATCCTTGTTCAAAAGTTGCATAACTACGTTGTCTTCAAGAAACAGGGTGTTTATAATATAAAAGCAGATGAGCCCGGGGTACTTTGGGATACTGTAGGTCACATTTAAAATAACTTTCATATAAAATTATTCAGCAGAAAGTGGTAGCCTGGAGTGAGTCAGTGGTTCAGATACGCTCTAGTGCAGTTAAGCAACCTAAAAGAATTTATTATTGGTCTTTTTTAGAATTGTCATTAATCCCTGAAATGAAACCAGTTCTGTTTGTATTTTCAAAAGTTTTATTCAGGAAGGTTGTCCCTATGGAAAAGATCAGCAGAAAGCAAACACATCAATGAAATTTTATGCTAATCCTGAGAAGTGGGTAGGAGAGGGATAGAGGTCAAGAATTCAAAGTAAGGAATATACCTTATGATGATCTATGCACAACAGCAGATTTCATTCCTACAGAAGCCTCAGAAGGGGAAAAAGGCCCAAACAACAACCTCTTTCTTTCATTAACTGAATAGTGATTAGAACTAAAATTCAATTCAAATCCAGCCAGTAGACAGAATGTCCAGAAAATGCCAATGCCAACAGTCTATTCAGACAGACAGACTTGGATAAGAACCACACGTCCTGTATGGCCATTAGATTACTTGAACTTTTGTAAAATAAGATGCAAACTCATTACAGAGAAGTTTGGGGTGTTTTTTTGGTGTTTTTTTTTTTTTTTAGATAAGGTCAGTAATGGTGACAGAGCCATCACCCTATTTGCAAGTGTCACAATGTCACTTAAAACCAGAATCTCCCAATTCAAGGAAACTGATGCAACATCATGTGAATGAATTTTTAGAAACAGACAGGATGGACAATAATTTACTTGTTTTTAAGTGTAAATGTTTAATATGAAGGAATTTCTTTGCCTGTAAGTGACGGCTTGCTCTTAATATCCAACAGAACCTAAATTAGATTGATGTTAAATGATTAGATTTGCCAGTGAAAGGATTATCCTTGAACTGTCCTGCCTACCAGAAGTCTGTCAAAAGGCTCATCTGCTTTCCTTCTTATGTTCCTTCTGTCCAATTTGAAAAAAAACAACTTATTTTATTGTCAGATTTACAAATTAAGCAACTTTGTCCCAATGAATGCAGTGCCTGACTGAATAGGGCTCTGATTAGCTGGCTGTGCCAGGGCTTATTATTACAGCACAAAGTAATGAAACTAGTTTAAAAAAAATCTGCTTCTTACACTATTTGAATAGGAAAAGAGAAAAAGAAGTTAAAAAATGGTCTTCCTAAAAATTGTAAAAAAAAAAATTTAAATCCCTGAAATGAACATTTTTTGCTGCCTTAACTCTTTTTTAAACCATTTCATTTTTTCCATCCAAAAAGTGATTTTTTTTTTTTCCTCCATGCTTAGTTCATTGAAAGAAGGTTGGGTTTTAGTGTGTGATTGTCTTTTTTTTAATAGTTTTTTTTAAATTACCCTTCTTGTGATTTTTCCTGCTTTTACATGTTTCAGACTGAATTTTGCATTCTTGAAGAATCTTAGCATATCCTGAGCTGGAAGGATCCACAAGCATCATCAAAGTCTAACTCCTATTCTCTTCAAAAAGAGTAAAGAATGAATGAAGAAAAAATGAAACTTGAAGACAAATACGTTTTAAAATTCGAGTTTTTAAAAACAGAAACAAAAAGAAATTACTTTTTTGCTTTAAAGGATCTTTTTAAAATAACCTGTGTTTCAAATGCACTTACAGGAGTGAAATATCCTTTGGCAATCCCTCTGAATTAACATTTGCTACACCTGACATGATCTGGTAATGTTCTCTTGCTCTTCAGGTGTTTACAACAATCACTTTATTCCATAACTATGTGAATCTGTGACTTTTCTATGTAAATTCAGTTTTCCATTTTAGTTGCTGTTCTAATTTTATATAAATCAGCAGCTTCACAGTTTTCAGTGAAATCAATACTATGCACAACAGCTAAACATCTCTACCAGCTCTTTGATGGGCACTTTTAATAGTGTTTTATATTTTAATATACTTTAATAAATCCAATATCCAAAATGCTTTTGCAGGGCTGGTTCAAACTCAGAAGCTTTATAAATTACTTTATAAGAATGTTGCATAAAATTGAAAAACATTAGGCATGAGAAAGGCTGAAAGAGAAAATGATTTTGATTTGTGTCTTGAAAAATAATTTCAGGCCTCTGAAAGCAGAAATTATTCAGCATTTCAGAAAAAGGCTGCAGCACTTGGAGAAAAGCCCAAGATTGCAGTCTAATTATAAAGTACCATTGTACTGTTTTCTGCATTTGTTGCCATCAAAATTATTAAAATTAATTAATTCAGCATCAATCAGGAGAATAAGCTCGATAATTAAGTAAACTGCTCCCATACCTCAGAGATGTTGTTATGGTATTTCATGTGATGCAGAAGTCTCTGGCTGACCAGTCAGAGTCTGCAGTGATCTGGATGGCTGCAAACTGCAGGGAGCCCTGTGCCTTCCAGGATCTATTCTGTGGGGCAAGGATGTATTTCTGCTCTGTATTGCATCACACAGCCAGGAAAAGAAATTGCCTCTGTTCAGGTGTGCAAGGAAGGTGGATCTGCTGCTGGACATCCCTTTGGGTTTGGTTTGGTGCTCTCAGCAGAACAGGGAGGGCACAGCACAGCAGCTGCATTCCAGTGGGGAAGGTGTTGCCATGCACTCCCTGTGAGCCATGAGTGCAAGCTGAAATCCCGAACAGGAGCACAGCGGGGGAAGCATGTAACAGGGGCTGACGGAAACTGAAGGCAATGGAATATTTCACTTCTGCACCTTCCTCCCATCTCTTAAGTACAATCCCACAGTACGGCGCCTTTTGCCGGGTCTGGGCTATCCCCGGTGTGCTGCCACGGGCCTGGATATCTCAGTCCTGTTCAGCACTGCCTGTCCCAGTTCCCAAGCAGCTCCCAGCCCAGGCTACCTTAGCAAGCTCCAGTGATATCAGCTCTGGGTGATTATCAGCTCATTGGTGATTTCAGCCCTTTGCTCGCTGGGTGCCGCAGGCAGGCGCAGGGAGGGAGAGGAGAAGCGCTGTGTGAGGTTCCACAGAGATGTCCTTTATTGGTTTCTTCTGCAAAGGGGATCAGTGACAGCTCTTCCGTCTGACTGGGCAGAAGTAGGGGTTTTTATAGGGTTTTGGGGTTTTGGAAATTGTCCAATGGTAAGGGTTGAGGCGAATATGGCCTATAGGCTTACAGGGAGATAAGCGAGGGTCTGGAGGCAGAACAGGGGCCTCTCTGGTCAGTCATGATGACAAAGCATTTCCTGTCTCAGCCTGCTGACTGCCAGGGAGGCCTTGCAGGCCCTGTGCCTGCAACACCACAGCTGCCCAAAAATATAGGAAAGCAGCTGCCTTGAGCCTCTGGGATACCTTGCACTTTGGGGATATGGGAAGCTGGAGAACAGTGAGTCCTGGTCAAGACACCGTCACCGCTAGGCTCCCCAGTGAGAGGCTGAGGACATTATCCCTGTCCTTATCCAGCCTTTCACAGAGTCAGCTAGATGTCAGTCAGTGCCCTTTCTTCTCTCAAGACCATTCTGCCATACCCCCAGTATTCAAAGACACTGATGAGCGGTAGAGGTCACAAACACACAGTTCCTCAAAGATGCCCACCTCAGCATGGCAGGCAAGTGCCAATGTCCAGGAGACAAGCCTGTCCCTTCCCTCTGCTCCTGGTGAGCAATTACAAATCTGTTTCTTCAGACCTTGTTGAAAGCTGTGATATTATCATAGGCAGGCAAGGGCTTCTAGACTTTCTTCCTGGCCCAGCAGAAGAGGCATTTATTGCTTGTTTCCCTGATGGGCACAGAAAGGCTAAATCACCTTTTCTATTTACACCATTCCCCTGCTCAGTTGCCTGTACAATCCTCGGCTGCCTCTGCAAATTTCCCTCAGTTGTCTGCACAACCAGCTCCAACTACAGTTAAGGAAGCAGCCTGGTTGCTCTGGAATTTTTACAAGAATAAATATGTCCACTGAGACAGACTCTTAAACTACAGTCGTTTTACATTTAATCATCATGTTTAAATATCTTTAAGCCACCCATGTGCGCAGATTTTTCATTACATTTTCAATGGACTAATAACCACTCTGAGCCTGTGCCCTACTTGTGCACATTTTGCCAATCTAGAATGCCAACTGGCACCACTTGGTCATTTTCAAATGCAAAGGCAGATGTCTGCTCTTGTAGGCAACATGGTCAGGAAAGTTTTTTGTTGTACTTGTCTTTTTTCTTTTTTTTTTCCTTTTTTTTTTTTTCCCAGGGTTTGTGTGCATAATCATCCTTTTCACTGATACAGGAGTATTTTTCAGAAGTTAAGTTTGGCTTCCTGCTTCTCATGAGCTCTCTTTCATAAGAGAGCAAAGGGGGATGCTTCATTAAAGAAATATGCCTGTGCAACTATAGAAGAAAGATGCTAGTATTTAATTTTCACTTCTTAATTTGGTTTGCCAGAAAGAATATTTTTTGTTCATTTTTCAGTCATCAAAGAAGATTGTACTGAGTGCTCTGTGCGTGACTTAACCATTATTATATTATTTGTCATTTTATTGATATAGAACATATCATTTGTGTAAAAGAACCTTTAACAATTGTTCCAAGAGATCCTTCTCTGTAAAGCCCCTTGGCACAGCTGAGCTCAGCATCACCAGTTTGTTGTACAGTCAATATTAGAAGGCTCTGGGCTCTTGGGGAGCATGGGGAAAGTGAGACCATTCCCCTCAACAGCAGGAAGGGGACCATCACTGGGCAATTCACATCTGCTGGCACAGCCTGTAGATCTTCCTCCAGCTGAATTGCATGGCAGGAATGAGGCTTCCCTGTCCTGTGATACCAGCTCCTGGGATGCATTCCTGTTCCCACCTACTCCCCTTCCTCCTCCCCAACAACTCCGTGCTTGTTTTCCACTGGATTTTTATTGCCACTCTTTCATGGCTTCTCCCCTCTGACTGTGAGTCCTTTGCCCACAAAGAGAGGGTTGATCTTCTCACAGCTTTAGTCAGACCATACCTAAGATTTCATACCATGTATACTTCATACAACATACAAACACAGATATATGTTTGTCATATTACCTTGACATATGCAAAATAAAGCAAAGGGCCTGCAGGGACCTTTTTCTGTAGCCATTATTTTTCCACTTTACTGATCCCTCTCCCATCCATTATATGCAAACATGAATTATAAACTCTTTGGGACAGTGTTTAATTTTATTTGCCCATTGGCAACAACAATCATCAGCATGAGGAATGAATAAATAATAATTACATTTTTTAATATAAGAGTGAGCAATGGAGGGGTTTTATTTTTATTCAGAATAAAAATAATCAGGTAAAAAACCCATCCTTTGCTTTCTGTAATGGCTCTGGAGAACTCCTTCGGGGTTAATTTCAATTTGTTGGAATCTCTATTAGAGGGTGTTTTTCTTTACCACTTCAAGGTAAAAGATTATTGTCATAGAAGGTTCACTCCTCTGCAATTAGAAAAACATATTGTAAAGAATAGACATCTATTTTTAAAAAATTGTGTTGTTAGTGAAATTGAAGATAAGTTAATCATCTTTTATTTTCTGTCTTTCCTGCCCTGTTCTAAGAACTTCATCTCCCTCTAGATTACTAACAAGACAAGAGTTAGACATGAGATAATTTACCACATCATTTATTTACACATTTTAATGAAGGGAAGATCACAGAAGCATAACAGGGCTGAAGTTTGTTGTCAGTTGGGTTGGGAAATGTATATAAATTCCAGGAACGACTTAGTCAGTACTGATACTATTTTAATATTAAATGGAAATTATGCATCTAACAAGTCACATCCTGTGTTCTCACTGCTGTTGATCTGCAAAGCAAGAATCCTAGAGGGCATAATGGAGATCTCACAAAAAGTACTTTTCAGACCTCAAATCTAATGTGGTATTCTAGTTTCTACTGCACTGCTGCACTAGTGCAAAAAAAAAAAATTAAACCCAGATATTTTAACATGCCTTTGAGATTTAATTTTCTTATTTTGCAATCAAATAGCATGGAAAATTATCTTTATTCATATCAAATCATTGGACAGGTCATTGCTGGATTGATTTAAGCCTGGTGGCAACTAAACACCATGCAGCTCCTCGCTCACACCCACATTCTGCCATGCCCCCATGGCGAGATGGAAAGAAGAATTGGAGAAAAAGATAAACCCATGGATTGAGATAAGGACAGTTTAATCATTGAGATAAAATGAAAATGTTACTTCTACTACTACTAGTAATATGATTGTAACAAAACAGGCAACAAAAAGAGAGAGGAATGAAACCTGAGAAAAACCAGAAGTGCTGGCTACCTGCTGGCCAATGCCCAGGCTGCCCTTGAGCAGTGATTGGCAGCTCCCAGCCAGCTCCCCCCAATTTGTATTCTGAGCATGACATTCTGTGGTGTGGAATATCCCTTTGGCTAGTTTGGGCCAGCAGACATGCCCTTGTATATCTGAGCAATGAAAAACCTACAGATAGGCACAGGTGAGAAAGCTTTAGAGAGTTTATAGCTAGCTGGTTTGGTGCTTCTGCTCTCCTGTGCATAGTGCTAAAAAATATGTTTAATGAGGGCAGTTTTTAAGACCCTGGTGCAAAGCAGCTCCCTTTAGGCTTTTATCCCATACTTTTGATTCCCTCGGGGACCTTCTTCTGTGACAAGTTACTGTTCACGGTGAGATAAGATGCAAATGAAACCTTAGTAATATTCTATACTTATAAATCAGATGACAGGTAATTCTGTCTATTCTGTTTCCTCTATAAGGGAACAAGGATTAATTAATATTATTTTGAATTTTCTCAGTTAGAATGTCTATTTTCTTATTAGCAGCCAAATAAAAATGTCAGCATTTTATAGTTATTCACTTGGCAAAGGGAGATATGAAGATAAGGAAAACACATGGTATTAAGTTAAACTCTATGAAATCAGCAGAAATACTGAGGCTTGCTCTTTCATTTCTGCAATAGCAAAGTTCAAGTTTAGAAAGAACAAGTGTAGGTCTTCCATGATACTTATAATTTATCATTTCATATATGCCCTGCAGTTATCTGTCTCAACCTTCACAGCCTTGCCAATAGATCCTCTCCATGATCTGGGTTTACTTTACCATATTAATCATCTTCATTTCATGACATTTTCTCTTTGTTAAACCTCAAAAAAATTCTCATCCTTCGCTTGCTCCATTTATTGCAGCAACATTTGAAGCCCAGACCATGGGAGGTCTGAAGTCTTCATTATCTTATCAAATATTTTTCCAAAACTGAGGCCATACTAGTCAAAATTACATCTTGGGAAATGTGTCACAGGGTTGTTTTTTTTTTTTTTCCATGTTTCTCCCTTCACATGGCAGAAAACTCTGAAAAGTAACTTCACCATCCATATGCAAGTTTCCTCTCAAAACTTACCTCAATCGAAATTCCAGAAGTCTGACAGTCAGACAGCTGGCATTTTGTAAGTGCTGTTTTTCATTACCTACCAAACTGAACCATATAACACAATCATAAAGTGGTGTGGGCTGGAAGAGTCCTTAAAGTTCATCTAGTTCCAAGCCCCCTGCCATGGGCGGGGACAACTTTCACTAGCCCAGGTTGCTCAAAGCCACATCCAGCCTGGTTTTGGACACTTCCAGGGATGCAACATCTGCAGTTCCTTTGGGTGATGTATTGCTGTGGCCTCACTGGTGTCATGGTAAAGAATTTCTTCCTAATATCTCATCTAAATCTACCAAAGGATGTTTTAAATTCTCCCCTAAGCTTTCCTCTTACCCTATTGCAGTTGAGACAGCCACAATACCCAGAGTCTCACCATACAGTTTCAGAAGGCTTTAAGCATTTGCCCAAACAAAGTAACACCATACCTCACCAGAGGGATTCAGGCATCTACCCATACAGAGTAACACCATATCACTTCAGAAGGCTGCAAGAACCTGCTCTTTCTTGCTCTTCAGACCAAGGTTTTATACCCCTGATGTTCATCCATTGTGTGCCCTCTGCTCCCTTTGGTGGTTGGTCAGTGCACCTGGGCACTCCATGGCTCATTGCTGTCAGTGCTGTTCACCTGCTTCTCACAGCTGTACCCACTGGTGATGAGGCTCAGCCTCAGGCCCACTCCCAATTTCCACAAACTGTGTGCCTACATTACCCAGTCTGTACAATACCAGTGCTCTCAACCTGACTTCATATGAGAGGTGCTCCAGCCCTCTGATCAGCTTTGTGACCTCTGGACTTGCTCCAACAGGTCCATGTCCTTATTATGTTGGGGCCCTAGACCTGAATGCAGCACTCCAGGCAGTGTTTCATGAGAGAAGAGTAAAAGGGGAGGACCCCCTCCCCTACCCTGCTGGCCACATTGCTTTAGATGCAGCCCAAGGCATGATTAGCCCAGCAGTATCTTATCCTGGTAGAAATATCTGACTCCAAAGCAAACTGCAAGAGGATAAGAGAAGTGCCTGGAGCCCTTAAAACAACTACATTGCTTCTTTTATGAAGTTATTTACCCCTGTTGAAGCAGGTGACATTGAAGCCTCTATCAAAGTATTGTTCAATCTCTAAAATGTCGGTATTAATAAATCTAGCACCATCATCTGAAAGATGTTATACACTACTAAAATATTCTAATGCTTTCATTATTGCAGATGCTGTAGTTTTCTTTTAATACTCTACAACTTCCCCATGAGGGGAAGAGGTGGGGCAAGCACTGATCTCTTCTCTGTGGTGAACAGTGACAGGACCCGAGGGAAGGACCTGAAGTTGTGTCAGGGGAGGTTTACATTACATGTTAGGAAAAGGTTCTTCACCCAGAGGGTGGCTGTGCACTGGATCAGCTTCCCAGGGAAGTGGTCATAGCACCAGCCTGACAGAGTTCAGGAAGCACATGGACAATGCCCTCAGGCACGTGATGGGACTCTTGGGGATGGTGCTGGGCAGGGCCAGCCAGGAGTTGGACTCAGTGATCCTTGTGGGTCTCTTTCAACTTGGCATAATCTGTGATTCTGTGTTTATTTCTTCTGCGAGCATCAGACATTTCATTAGTGAGGTATCATTTGACACAGGTTTCCCTTATTGGTGTTGCAAGCAGATCATGATTAACGCAGAGGGAAAATTCTGTGGTTATAGACATAAGCAATGCACAGGTTTTATGGGGTTTAGTAGATTATTAAGATGTGACAGTTTTAAAGTCTGAGAAATGAATTAAGCAGATGGAAGTACAGCCTGGAAGCACAGCTATAGCCAGGGGCCTTCATAAGGATAGCTATCACAAATACACACAACTTTGAAAAGCAGGTACCATTAATGGTCAGAAATGAGGTTAAAGAATCAATTAGTATTTTTTATTTCTTTTATTGTAAGCACAATATTAGATCACTCAGAAAAAATCTAATGAACAATACAAAACATGTTCATCTGCTTTCTGTAGAAATTAAAAAAAATTGGTTAAAGAAGTAATTATATTAGGAGCTGGTGAACAAAATAACCTCACAATTTGAGGTTAGTGTCCTGAGCAGATGCAGAAATTCCTTCATAGCAAATAAGCATTCCTATGCATCTTGTTCCCAAACCTTCATCTGTCACTGTCCTCAGCATTCTCTAAGGCTGGTCTGTGATGTTTTCCGGCTCTGTCCTCTCAACAGCTTGTCAGGCAGCTCTCCTCGAGCTGCCAGCTGAAACTCTGCTATTTTAGTAATTTGTCAGAAAAATTTTTGCTACCGTTTTGCCTTAGTTCAACTTTTCTAAAGAAACAACAAATATGGGTGACATACCCTTGGGAAAAAAAATACATTTGGTCCCTGGGCACATGCCCTGTGTTACTTTGCTTTTACAGGTGGCCTCCCCCACCTCTGCCCAATCCCTGACCACACCAGAGCCTGCCTATCAGCCTTGCTTTGAGTAAGAAGGACTCACAGCAGCTTCGGCCAGAGTATCAGTATCTGCAATCAGTTGTGAGGCCAAGGTTTAATTGCAGATGAGCAATACACTCCTTTAGTTTTTTCTGCAGCCCCTTCTGATAGATTTGGCAATTAGAGCTGGGTGATAAAGCTTTGATGACAAGCAAAGGAAATGCTGACTTGTTCAAGCTTCTGATGGGAACATATGGTTGTAATTAAACGTTTTCAGGATTCCTCGGGACAGAATGGATTTCTGGTAACTGTGACAAATGGTTAGGGCACTTACTTGTGGTAAGGAAACTGGTGGGTGCTAGGTGCTGATGGCACCATACACAGAGCAGCAGAATCACTCTCTGTCCAAGACTCACAGAACTTTTAAGGGCACAGTAATTTGTCAGTGATTTCCATCAATGCCTTTCTAATGCATGAACTGGTTTCTAGAACTCTGTCTTTCTGTGTCAGTTTGCCAAAGTTTTTTATACTATTAAGAGTTATTTTGTCTTTGATCTTTCCTTATTTCTCAGAAGAGACTGTTTTAAGCATGTCCCTTTAAGCTTCCACCACTCTAATACATTGTGAAGAGTAGTGTTTATTTCAGCAGCTCAGAAATGTTCTTCCCTGCATAATCACTCTTATGCTAAATAACCCCCACCAAACCAAGAGGCAGAAAATTCTGTGGAATAACTAGCTCCTAAGCAGCTTCTTCCCCACTGGAGTGCCAGCCGCTGCATCCAAATTAAAACAAATGCTGCAAATATTCACAGCAAAGGAAGACAATAACAGGCAGTGGGCAGAGAGGGGCAGGAAACACTGTCTGTCATTAAACAGGCACAATATCCAACTCCAAAATTGCCATCTCTTTACCATGTCAAGATCAATGAACAGAAATTAATGAGTGACATGCCCACGACCCCTTGCCTGTTTCACTTGTGTCTTTGATCCCTGATGTATGTGCAAACTTGATTATGCTGAGCTTAACCATCAACAAAGGCAAGCTGAGCACAACAGGTAGCACAATAGCCTCAAGAAGTGTGCAGCTGCCTTTTCCTGCACTGTATGTTTGAGAGGTGGTGCTTTATTTCCAAGATGTCCACCCCTAGCAGAACCTGAACAGATGATTAATTAGAAAAGGGGACTAATTCTGCAAATTCTAGAAAACATTTCAAGAGGTTATGAATGGATTGATGCTGCTGGATATCCGAACCTTTTATTTACAATCTTCACTTCACCACATTCTCTTTTTGCCTGTCAAACCAGGACTTTTGAGGTCACCGAGTAACACAGTCTTACTTTATAACTGTATTTTACTCGTCCCAGTATCAGTGTTTTCATAGCCCTGCTCTGTCACAGTCCTTTGATGTGTAATACCCCATTGAAGTGTATATTCTATAGCTATGCCTTGAGCTATTGTGTTTTATAGGCTTTCTGGTGGCTTTTTAAAAACATTAAACATATATAAGGTTTAAGAAGATTCAAAGGCCAGAAAGACAGTGTGCACATCCATCCCCTACAAGGCTCAGCATGAGAGGATGAAAGAACTTCAAAGCTTCCAAACACAGAATTCAAAAGGCTCAAGAAGCTTTTGCCCAAAAACAAACTTGTGATCAAGCACTTTTTCTGAATTTTCCAATGTAGGGTGACATCCACAAGTGTGGCTATTGTGATGGTTTTTGTCATATTTCTCTGTCCTGTTTCTCTGGAATTTTTTTGGCTTTTTTATCCCTGACTGCATGTCAGGGATGCTTCTTTGTGCTTCTTTGCACTTAAAAGCTAAATCACATTTAAAGAAATTATGAATTCAAAGCACAGTTATTGCATCTGGATTATGCAATTATGGTGGATGCTGCTGTTCCAGAATGCCTGAGTTGCTCCTGCTCAGCTGGAAGCTGGACCAAGCCCAGATTACCATAAGTCACTCTGGAAGATATGAATACTTTCATGGGAGCCACAACTCCCATTTTTTGTGCATAGAAATATACTTGAATGTGTACTGCCAGGCAAAGAGAAGTTGTATTCTTTTCTATTAGAGAAACCAACAGAACAGTGACAGCTCAAGAACAGAACAGCTCTTATTTTTTCTTCAAGATGAGCTTTGAAAAATCAGTGAATGGGAGTGAATTCTGCCCCATTGTTTAGGTCCCTAACTGAGGTCCCTTATCAGTCACAGTCACACAATTAATGAGGTGTGGAAGACACATTTACATTTCTCCAGAGACAGCTCAAGTCTGTGTCATTTAGTGTTCTTCTACTGCTCAGAGAACTCAGTCACCTCCAGAGGTTGTTCTGGTCTATTGGACTTGAGTGATGTCCTCAGAGAGTTTCTAAGAAACTGTAGAAAATATTGACTGCATCCATCTACCAGCATTTGTTCTGTCATGGTCTGAGACAGAGGGGAAAAAGTAATGTGAAACAAGAATAAGAGTGAGAATGTGTGTGTTGTGTGTGTTGGTTTTTCTTGTTGCTTTTCTTCTTTGCTTGTGGAGTTTTTCTTGAACAATCCGTGGGTGTCCCAGCACATCACCTGAGGTGATGCTGACCTGTACTGCTGTGACATTGGTGCATGGGGTGCTCTGCTCCTTCTCCTGAGAGCTGCTAGTAGTCAATCCTTTGCAGTCAAATATATGCACCTTCAAATGTGTTTGGTCTGGAAGCACATCCTGTATCCAGCCTTAACCCACCAGCAGTAATTCCAAGGATCTCTAATTTATTTGTTAATTTTTCCTCTGGGACTCCAAAAACGCTTTGTGAGGGTAAAACCCCATGTTCATGGTGCATCAGTTTCTGCTGCTCTGAGCAGTTCCTAGCACAAAAAGGGAAGTATTACTGAATTGAGCTTTTCTATCATTTAGCAATCCCAGAAAGACTGACTTTTTTGAAACTCACACAGGTACACAGATATGTAAGCTCTATAAAATCACTATGGAGATTGACAGTATCCTACTGGAGTTACTACAATACAGAGAGATTAACTGTCAAAAATCAAGAAGTGAAAGGAAGATTAGATTTCCTCTATTACATTTCTGTCAAAAAATATAATTTCTTGATATTTTCCTAATTTCTTCTTCTTACAACAGGTGATACTTGATCAAAATATATATTTTTGTGATTTCCAAGATTTAGGTGTCACAACTACGTCTTGCAGATATCCCATCTGGGAAAAAGAAAAACACTGCAGATAGTGGGGAACAGGAATTTGGATGCAAATCACACAAGAAAAATTGGGTTTGAATTATTTCATCCTTCAAGTATTTTTGTGCTAGTTGATTCCATGGTGGTTTTCCATTTAGTTTGTTTCAGGGTTATGTTGTTTGGTTGATTTTTTGCCAATAAGGGCCAAAAATCTGGGAAATGCAATTAAATAGTGTTTGCAAATTTATAGGTATGAAAATAATCTGCCATCAAGAGGAACACATTTGTAACTGGTGGCTGAGCATTTCAATTTACATTTCTGTGCTTTCCTCAAACTATTTCCACTGAGTAATCAAAACATCTCAGTGTTATTGATCTCTATCTTAAAAAAAACTCCAACAGCAAAACACAAACCCCAGTGGACCCTTATGTCACTCTTCTGTTTTCTTTCCTTTTTTTTTTCTCTTCCCATCCAATTTCTGATCAGCCATTCTGCATTCTAATGCTGCTGAGTTTAAACACTGAAGTACTTGAGTCTCTTGACAAAACATTTTCTCACAGAAACCCAAGTATTTATAAAAGGGGTTGATGTGTCAAAATAAATGTACTGGTAGAAGCAGTGATGTGTTTTGAGTAGAGCTGAGGTACAATTTTGATGGGCAGGCCTTCTTTCTCAAAATGCAGAGCACTGGGCAGGCCAAGATTTTGCTGTGATACTGGGGAAGCCTTGCCTACAGGTCACAGGCAGTTGGCAGCAGCTGGAGCTTGCAAGCTTTCCAAAGCTTCCGTCTGCTGAAGGCCATGAAATGTTTGGGGTTTTTTTTCCCTTTCTAAATTAGGAAAGATTTTTTTTCAGATTTTTTTTCCAAAGTAAGGGCACAACACTTAAATCATCTCTGTTTCAGACACTACAATTTCCTTTTCCTCCACCATTCATATATGGATGTTCCCATGCTAAAACTGATACCTATTTTACTGATTAAGCTGGAAAAAGAGTTGAGGAAATGCTGATTGCTACTAGAATTTTCCATGTTTAGAAATCATGCTTGTACATGAAAACAATCTCTCTTAGATGCTTGTATAAAGAAACATAAAGACAAAAGAAAACAATACAACTTTATTGTTCTTTATTGTAAACATATTGTTTATATGTTCCCTAAAAATATCAAACTAAATTGCAAGAGTTATTACTAAGATTTTAAAAAATCTGTTGAACATTTAATTTAGAATTAAAAGGAGGTTCAGTTATCTTGAATAGCAAGTCTACTCCTCTCCTACCATGCACTGGAGCAAGACTAAACAAAAAAAACCCAAAACACTGAGAAAATTTCAGAGCATCTCTTTTAGGTTTTTTCTTCCCTCTTTTTGATAAGATAGTGTTAAGTCACTTTTTTTATCTTTGTCCCAAAGCACTGCTTACTCCTAGTAAATATTTGTTTATGACTTTTTATCTTAATATGATAACCATGATTTGTTCCCATCTCCCACCACCATCTCGAATGAATTGTGACTGCTAGAGTAATGAAATAAAAGGAGAAGTAATAGCCAAAATAAGGGATTTTTATCAAATTATGACTTTATTACTTGACAGGATATATATAAATAAATAATGCATTGTTCCTTATTCTAGTCCCAGAATTTTTGCTGCTATGCCTTGAAAAGTATTAAAACATTTATTTTTTTTCCAAACTGGTTTAGAAAAAAAACTCCAAAGTAATGTTTAACCTTCAGAAGCCTAAGAAATATTGCTCTGGTTAGGAAGAAAATACTGGCAGTATACAGTTTTGGGGTTTTTTTTTCATTATTGTCTGCTGTGAAAAACAAAACAACCAAGCACACTCTGATTTCAAGTGTCCACGGGAATCTGGGCTGCACACTGCTCTCCTACTGGGTAGACCTTCCACATCTTTTCAAATCATAGAATATCCTGAGTTGGAAGGGACCCATAAAGTTCATCAAATCCAACTCCTGGCCCTGCTTAGGACAGCCCCAAGAATCACACAATGTGCCCAAGAGCATTGTTCAAATGCTTCTTGAGCTCTGTCAGGCTGGTGCTGTGACCACTGCTCTGGGGAGCCTGTTCCAGTGCCCAGCTTGGGGAAGAACCTTTTTCTAATATTGAACCTAAACATCCCCTGGCACAACTTCAGTAGAAATGCACCTACCCACCCTAGACACAGCTGAGTCACCACAGTGGTGGAAACCATCCTCAGTTTAGAGAGCACCACACAGATCCCTCCAGTGATTGCAAGCCCATTCAGACTCCTTTCTAACCACCTGGGCCTTTCCCTGCTTCACTAACAAAAATGTTTTGCTAATCTGTGCGTTAAGGGAGACAGAGAGGGGGGTAAAGCCCTCACTCCAATTCCTTTCTGCAGTCAAACATAACCTGTTGGTGTCAAAAGCAGAGGTGCCCTGCTGTGCTGCTCTCTCCTCCACGGGCAGAAGCAGGGAGAGAACTGCCCCCAGCCAGTAAAAAATGAAAGCTGCCCACAGAAACAACCAAGCGTCAGGTTCACTCAGCATCATCTGATAACCCCGTGGAACAGGTGATCAATATTCATCAGCATCACAGTTCTCCTGCTAGTGATAGTTAATGGGCTGATAATGCCATCCTCCTTGTAGCCAAATCCCATCAGGGACCAGACAGCTGGAGCTAAAGCAGAAAACTTATCAGATCTGGCAGGAGACAGTTTAGGAGGCTAAAATTAACCTTGAACCATTCACAGAAAGAACTAATTGTTTGTGACTGCTAGATTCCTGCCAGTGGCAAAGGTTTATAGCTGCACAGATCTTAACCTGATACTAGCTTTTCTGCAGCATTAAAAAAAAAAAAAGAAAAGAAAACAGGGGAAAGTGTATATATATACCAGAGTTCTTTTTAACCCCTCTCCCATAAAGAAATATAAATTACCCTACACATATTAGAAATTAAAGTGAAAGACATGCATTTGTGCTATAATCATTCAAAGTGTTTCAAGACTCCAAAACATAATGTGAATTCATGATCTTGATAAAGCTTTTGTCATGAAAAAAAAAGTCTCTCAGTAAAGACCAAGTCTGCTGAATTACTTTATTAAAACCTTTGGTAATATAATTTCCTCCCCTTTTCCTGACAGCAGTATACAAGTACACATATTGGTTTTGGCTGCAGAGTTATCATCTGGAACTCAGTAAAATGAAGAGAAATAAGTGGCATAACCAAAGGTGGTGACAGACTTCAGGATATGAGGATGACCAAGAGAGGGAAGATGTGATACTTGGCAATATGCTTGAGCTGTAGATATCCTGAATTTTGGGCATATTTATGTTCAGCAAATGTGCTGCATAGAAGAACTACAGGGCAAACTCCAGAACAAGAAAGATAATCTGGAAACACAGGAAAAGAGAGAACTCCAAGCTGGAGAAGAGGTCTGCTACACAGAAGAAAAAAAAAAAAAAAAAAAGAAGAGGTGGGAACACAAGATAAATTGGAAAATGAGAATGTGGGCATTTAGTGCACCAAAGAAAGTGGAATGGAGAGCCAAGGAGTCCTTGGTAGCCAGTGTAGAGAAAACCAGAACTTGCACCAGGAAAAGGCCCCAATTATGAAAAGTAAAATTCAAATTCTATCATAGGAGCTGATGTAAAGAAAACAAGAACTGAAAGGCAGAATTGGGTAAGGGTTCTTTTAAATATCAGGGAGGACTCTACTGAGTGTTCTTGGCATCAGGACAAGAACTTACACAAGAGTGGGTCAAGACTTTCTACACTGGGCTAAAGTTATATCTCTGGAATTCATTCATTCCCGAGAGGGGAATCTAAGTGCATAGCAACAAGAATTAAAAACAAGCAACATGAGTTGGTTATGATGAAAAAAAATCTGACTTCCAGTAACAGGTATGCAATCAGGTAAAAAGAATTTATCTTGAAGGATTGACACCATGCAGGTGTCAGGGATTCTGGGCTGTGATGTGGATGACTTAAAAATGAGAAATGGAAGAGAGGAAAAGTGAAGTGACACTTCTGAATCACTGTAGTATTAAAACCTGGCTGAAGAGGGCTCAGATGAATGAGGGCTCAGTTGCAAATTAGAAGTTGGAGAGTATGTAGGAAAGGATGTTAAAATATTTTTCTGAGACAATTTGATGAATCACTGAAAAACCCTGAGGGTTAAATATATACATGGATCAAGGATCTCTATATTATCACTATAAATATGTCTAAATACTGAAATTTATGCTCTCAATAACAGATTTAATTACTAGATGCTTATCACCTGAGATTGAAGAAGGTGAGAACTGTCAGACGTCAGCTGAATTACACATCTGAAAGATATTCACAAAAGCAAATGAGTTCTTTACCCAGAAGAAGCAAGGAAGATGATGAAAATTAGTGTAATTTGTTTCAACCTATCAGAGTGGTTAAAGAGAACAAGGAAACTTTTAAGTATCTTTACTGGTCTTGTTCAGGGAGTCATGTATGATATATGTCTGCTTTGATTTTTTTACTCTGAAACATCAGTTAGCCATAAAAAGAATAGACAGATGGCAAAGTCAGTTGACAACACAACTTTCAGTGTTAAGCTAAACCACTGTAAGAGCAGTGCTTTCTCCCCATCAGAAGCAGCTTGGGCAGGCATACAACAAATCAAGGTTTCAAACAAATGTCTAAGTCATAAAATCAATGGCAGAGGCTGTGTAAGGCAGGTGGACATTTATTTCATCTGCATCTCTCACATGGAAAGCACACTGAAAATAAGCAGAAGAGCTAAACCTCTGGGTTCTGGCTCTTGGGATAAGCATGTATTTGAGGTTACTCCATTTAAGTTTCTTTCAGCTGAGATCTTTATGCATGGCAGAGGAACAATTTCTTCTATGTCCCAATCAGCACCACCAAGATTACCCGATAAAGAAAGGTAATAATGAATTTATTTTCCTTGGCATACATCATAGAACCAACCATTTTGGCCCTTTCCTTCACTGTTTTTACTTCTTTCCACTACAAGCCAAGATCATACTAGAAAGTGTTACAGTAATAACAATAATCTTCTGTCCAGAAAGAAATATGGCTGTCATTAATATTATATAATGATGGTAGCAGATTTATTAGATAATAATTAGGGAAACTTAAATAGCTGTATTATAGAAACACTTCAAGCTAACTCTTTCCCTCTAGTGTGCAAAACAAAGAGACGGTAAACATAAAATGTGAAGCTAATTAATGTGTTGATAACTCAGAAGTGGAGAGAGTATATAAATACCACCTTATATTCAGGCTATGGGTGTGAAATATTTAATCTATAGATAATGAGAAATGGTGCTTTTTTTAATGAAACAGAAGAGAGAGACCAAGCCAGACAGAAACACCTTCTTCAGTATTGGCATGCAAATGAGATGCAAAGAATTAAAAAGGTCCAAAATACCACAGAAAAACATTGAGAAGGCAGACAGAAAACACAGCAGGAAGGCATGGACATCAGTCAGATTTTGATGACAAACATGAATAGACACAAAAGTAAACTGAAGGCCCTCTACCAACTCTCCAAGCTAATAGAACCAATATTTTCACCTGAGGAAATGGCAATCAATTAACCAACCCTCCCCAGAAACGCATGATGCAATTAAAGCAAAGTTCATTGGAAATATTTTTGTCTAAAATAGTCTAATTAAAATTATTTCAAATGAATATCATCCTGATGATAAAGATTAATTATAATGAATTAATAATTTAGAATGGCTATGAGAAAAAAACCCCAAGACAATATGACAAAATCCAGTGTTAATAAAACTAACAACCACACCCATCCACACCTCCAAGCCTGCATTTAAAAGTGGTGTAATAAAGGCATGAATCCAGTCTAGTGCTGTACCTGTGAACATGAAACATTTCATTTATGTATAACATAAAATATATGCCCTGGGGTTTTTTTCCATGCTCAAGAACTTGCAGAAAATCAAATAAATAAAATTTTTGTTAATTCTGGTAAACAGCAATATATATAGATGGCAGACACTTGGATTTAAAAAAAAATCCTGTTTCTTCTAACAGTTAGCTCTGCTTCTTTCTTGGTGGGAGTAAAAGGAATTCCTTCCCTGTTAAGAATATTTGACACTTACAAGCTATGGCTATGACCACGACTGTCTTTTGGGTGGTACTCAAGAAGAATTTCTAAATATTTTTTTCCCAAATTGACTTCAAACAGTTTTGTGAATAAAGCTATCAAATCAAAACAGTGTGGATAGGCAAAATATTAACTAAGAACACTTTTAAAAAACCAAAAAGCTTGTTTATAATAGTTTGTAATTTATCCATCACTGAATGCCCTCATTGCTGGACTATATGAGATTCTGTGTTAAAGTTTTTTCATTCTCTTCTACTGCAGCTTTAAAATTTCTCATTAAACATTTAATAGCAAAGGAAGCATGAACTGAAATGAAAATCTCTCACTTCTCATGCAAGAATTCTAACATTTTAGATGACTTTTCAGTTCTTTCTTTGACAAATAAATATTTCTTATTTCTTCTTCCATTCTGCCTCCAGGTATATTGAAATTGCATTGACAGTTTTTTGAGATACTTTTTTTAGAGTATCAGGATGGTTTATTTCAAAGTTTCTTATATATCATTTGATTTGTTGAATGCGATATTGAGAATCTGACTAGAATTTTAAAATAACTTTGAATCAACCTAAACAGTATTTTTGTATCAAACTTTAAAATCACTAGGTTCTGCTCGTGACAACTCACTTTTGTTAGTTATGTTATTTTCCATACTGTGTCCAAAAATATCGCAGCTGTTCCTGAAGGGGAACAGAATAAAAATAACCCTGACAAGTTCATTTTGAAGTGCTCCTCCCACAAGTCTATCGGCTTAAATAGTCAAAACAGACAATTTAGCTAAATAACATTATCAGGAAAAGAATTCTGCTATACCAGTGTAAAACATTTTCAAAGTATGTAATGGCTTGCATATTGAAACAACTTTCTTCACTTTTACTGCAGATTTCTGCTGGCTGCACTCTACCTGTGCTAAATGTCAGAACTAATAGCAAGCAACTGCAGACATTCAAAGGCCAAAGTGCTAACAACAGGTTGCCTTCATGTTCTTTATCATTCATTATTCAAGTGGCTGCTTGTAATATTTAACCTCAGCCAAGTCATAACATTCACTGCAGAAACTCATTAGTGCTCATTATCTTATGACCACTAACCTGCCAGGCAGGGCAAGTGGCAGGGGCAGTGTACCAAGGGGAATGGGTTAAGTGACAGAGACAGCTAAAATGAGGAAGAAGCTTTTTACCGCTCAGAGAAAATTGCTCCTTTCATCCTACCAACAGCTTCACACTTGCCTGTAGGTCTTTTGCTGCTAGAATCCTCTAGGGCTCCTTCTAGGATATAAATACTTACATAATTTTGAAATTTCCCCTGTTTTTAGAATCCTGAGCCAAAAAAAGAGATGTGTTGGCCAGCAGTAGCAATGTCCAGGTGTGTGCTCATATTTATACCGCAGAACCCAAGGATGTTCATTTTGTGACATTAGTTCACATTTCAACTCCAGTTCTTCTTACTTGTAGAATACAAATAGAAAGCATTCCAGAAATACCTAAACAAAATACCTCAGAGGCATTTTTTTTCCTTTTACTGTGCATTCACTCACATTTCTCCTGTGAGGGAGCATAAAGCTGCCAAGCGTTATTGGTAATTCAGACCTACACTGCACCAGCCAAACACTTTGTGAGATTTTGGTCATTCAACAACCCTATCCTTTTCTGTCCCCAGATTCTCCAGCTTTTTGAAAAATCACAGACTGGCAGCTCTTAGCCATGGCTGGCACAGGGCTCATCACAGCCACCATGTGCCACCTGACTCCTGGCCTTTAGCCTCTAATTGCAGTTTGGCACCTGGACTTGCAAATATTGATAGGTGAAACATTTTATGACAATCATGTTCAAACGATTAGCTGATCACTCCTTAATGATATCACTGGAAACATTCTGTAACTCACTTGGCACCCCCTAATCTTGGCACTTAGAGGCTTCACCTTCATACAAAGAAGGCCACAGTCCACAGAGGATTTCACATCTGGGCTGACAGATGCCAGCCATTTACACAAATATATGTTGTTCTGCATAGAGTTCATTTTGTTCCAGCAAACAGGATGATTTAAGAATGTGGAGAGATAACTACGCTTAAACACATATATAAATATAACTAGGCTCATATCTAGGCATAAGAAATGGAATGAGGACTATGAATACAAAGAGGAGGGAATGACAGCAAAATATAAAACTGAAAAATAAGGACATTACAGTTTTATTACACTGTCACTTAAAATCACACATACTTTTCTAATTTTTTTTATGACTAAGGGCAACTGTATTCAAAAGTGTTCATCATACTGAAAACATTAACATTCTTTAGTATAATTACCATTGTTACCTCTACAGTAGTCTCATGCATGGTGGTTTGAAATCATTCTGGGGTATTTGGAATCCCACAACAACATACTGCAGAATTAACAGTATTTCTTTGAGATTTAAACTCTGGTAACAGCAAGGGACCACAAGGAGGAAGGTTCTATTGTGCTGGGAGCCCTAGCAACAGCATCCCATTCTCAAAAAGGTTAATCCCCTGTTTCAACACATCCTGATGCTTTGCTGATAGTTCCCACTAAAACTGTTCAGGTGTAGCCTTCTGCAAATTCCTAAAGAGCGAATGTGTCTGGTTTCGCAGACAAGGAATCTTTCCTTATTTCAAACGACAAAAAATGAAATTAAATTTTTTTCAGTAAGAAGTCAAAAGAATTCCACAGGGCAAATCCCCTTTTCTTGTTTGTGTGAAATGGATTTAAGTAGAACAATGCACAGAGCTATACAGCAAGCTGATGAAGACAACTGGAATTAAAGAAAGTTTTGAAGCTGTTCACATGAAATTATCTAAGAAAGGACTAGGGAATAGTGTATTTAAATGATATATTAAAGAAGTAGATAAGCTTTGAGACAGATGCTTTATTTCTGAACTTTTGCAATATGTCTTCATTTTCATTGCTCTATATTATATTACCAATAAAAAAGAGTGGGTTTTTTAATTGCACATAAGCTGCAGAGCGTCAGGAAAATATGCCTTGTGTTCCACATGACTCAAACATGATATATGAGTTTTCTTTGCAATTTTGCTTTAATGCTAAGCACTTAGAGAGAATTCCTTGAATGTTAAGAGCCAGGGTCACAGATGGAAAATGGCTGCAAAGAGCTGAATGGATCTTCACTGAACAGGAATGGAAGCCATGTAGGTGTTTCTGCTTGGTATTTTTCTAGGTAGAAACCATACTTAGCTCCCTATTTTAGGCAACTAAACCACCCTCCCTTCTTAGCTACAGAGAGCAGCTGTATGGAGATTCAGGCCATCCAACTATAATGGCTGAGGGGAGGTTTTAAAGAAGCTTCTTTTTCTCACTGTCTAGCAAGGAAAACCTAACCTCTAACCCTGGATGTTTGCAGTATGATGTGTGAGCTGTTGACATGGAATCCGTCCAGATTCTAATAATTCTGCATGCAAAGTATCAAGGACTTTTTATCTAAGGGGTACATTTTCATACAGTTGATGTTGCATACTCCCAAGACTACAGGAAATTCAGGAGAGGAGTCAGTGATGCACATTCACTTTCCTAGGATGTGAGCTTCAAAACCTTGTCCTGAGAGTCCTGCTCTGCTGCTGCTCCAAATAGGAGTTCTGCCAATAAAGCCTGGCAACCCATGCTTTTTGTGTCCTTACCCTTAGTTCACAGATGAATGACAAAACAGGCAGCTCAGAAAAGTCACCAACCACACACACGTTTCCTTGGTGCAGTGGAAAGCAGAGGATTTTTTCTGTGGGTTCTGCCTGTACGATCAGCAAACAATGGGCTCTGGCAGCTGCTGCTATCCCTGTGCTATCTTGGATGGCCTTGGAGGAGAAGAAAGGCAAAGAATGCCAGGGTAGGCTGCAGGTTTTTACCTGAGCTAATTTACTCCCATGAGTTTCACAACACTTTTAGCATAATTGACACAGAATGCTGTGGAAATTTCTTACTAATGTATGCTTTGATTGGCCTTTCAGCTTTACAAATCTTAAACAACCCTCATAAAGTTAGCTAGAGACAGCAAACATTTAGTATAATATATATACAAATTGCTACTTGCATGTCCAAAATGTCCAAAGAAATGTTGAGTCAACATTTAGATGACTGTTCAGATTCTTTTCTGCATAGCATGGAGAAAAAGAGCCTGATTTGCAGAGCAGGATCGTAATGGAGTTGGTTTTTTGTCATAATTTGTGCCAACAGTATCCTTTCAATAGTCAGTGAATTAGAGCTGGGCTTTTTTTTAAACAAATCTGCTGTCTTAAGAAAAACAAAGTTCTGTGAAACTTGCAGTATATAGAACTATTTCTTTCATTGTCTATAAATCAAAATATGTTTTAAAATTTAGATGTGAGTCATGCCAGAATTGAAGACGTTGTTAGCTCCAAAAGGAGCTGACAAGAAACAAAACAGATTTGAAAGATACCTTTATTAGAATACCTCTTCTAGCAAGAAATGCAAAAAAAGTCTCTTTCACCTGCAGAAAGAAAAAAAAAAAGAACAAAAGAGAACAAGAGGTTCTTTATTTATTATTATTCTATTTTACATTCAACACTGAAATTTCTGTGTTTTTGTTTCAGGTATCTGAACATCTCAGAAACATCTAAGATTTCGTGAACTGCCTGTCCTGAGATCCCTGCTAGCCCAGACTCAGGTCAGGGGAGGAATTTTTTTTTTTATGCCACCAATGTACTGTGGTGGGCCTGGGAAAATCAGTGTCTTTGATGTGGTTATGTTGCAGACTAATGTTAATGTGAACGTGACACACAGAGAAGACATCTAGCCTACTGCATGTAGGCCAAATTAACCCGTGGACTCCCTGTTAATTCTACTGGATCTATCTGGGGGTATGCACCAGCTCTGGGGATGCCTGCCATGTCCACTGATCACAAAAGGAGCCTGATTGACTCTTCCAAAGGACATGTCTATCTGTTTCAGCAACACAGGCTAGTGGAAATTAAAATTTGTATTAGCAGTGGAATTTGGTGAGCACCCCTTAGAACAAAATATGCAATGAGGATGTGGGTTTCCTGCACCACTGATGGCTGCTCTAGTATGTATGCTCTGGATTAAAAGTCTTTTAGTGAACTCAATAAAATGAAATTATTCTCATCATAACAAGCTAATGCAGTGCCTGTTCTGTTTGGGAAAATTCTCAGAAATAATCACTGAAAAAACTGGAAAGTTAATTGGGTTCTCAGGACCTTTGATATTGGATTTCAGAACAGCATCTATTGTAAGCACACTCTTTTATCTGTCAAACCACATCTTTAAATATCCTACCATTCCTGTCCTCCTTGATTTCAAGATTTTGGAGACATCCATTGAGTACAACATCTTGAAAGTGTCTTCTTATATCCTCTATGCTCCTGGATTTTTCCTAGATAAAACTCCAAACATCTTGATTATCTATATACCTCAGATAAGAATTTTTCCAGTCATACAGAACTTATTTCTGTTACATCGACCCACGATTTCAGCCTCCCATGCAGAAGAGCTATGACAGGGCATCAACTAGAATGGCTTTTTTATTCTCTACCATACAAAAAAAATACTGCACTTAAAAGTTTTGATTTGTAAAGATACTTGAGTTTGTTTGATACAGATTGCATAAATATTTATTTTGGGGTCTTGATACGTGCTATAGTCTGTCCTTAGCCTCTTGGTGTCTTGGCTTCACTGTTGTCAAGACCCAAGCTGGCAAGTTTAAGAGTCTCTGCAAGCTGCAGTTTAAACATTAAGTTCTGTCATAGACATAACCTTAAAAATAAGAGGGCTGTCTGTGCCTCTTTACAGAGGAGGCTCAATTTCCAGCTGCTGTAGATGTGACCTCTGTGATGTGCCTGACAACTGGAATGGCAGAGAGAATGTGAGAGGTAATCTGTTATTAGAGGAACACATACAACACCACGTGGTGAAAAAGAAAGTAAAATCTAGGTAAGCAAAAGGTAGCATAGGAGCTTCACTGGTCAGTACAAGTGGAGGTGATCAAACACCCTAAACCCATAAACTGCAATCTGACTTTATATTGTTTTGAATGCTTTAACATGTGAAAGGGAAACAGTGGCTGAAAACCTAAAGAAATATGGGTGTGACTCAGGTATTAATTTAGGCAAGTGGCTGGAATGGAGCTAACTTTCTTCTTGGTAGCTCATGTAGTGCTCTTCTGAATTTGGGACTGAGACAGTGTTGATGGCACAGGGATGTTTTAGCTGTTTCTGATCAATGCTTATTCACTGTCTAGGCTCTCTCTGTTTCTCACTCTGTCCTGCCAGCGAGCAGTCTGGGCTTTGGCAAGAATCTGGAGTGGGACCCAGCTGGGACACCTGACCCAAACTGACTAAAGGGACATTCCTTACCATGTGGGATGTGTAAAAACTGGGTTAAACTCATTAAAAACTGGAGAAGGGGACTAGATTTTCCAAGGTAGCTGCTGCTCAGAGCCTAACTGAGCATTGGTTTGGTATTAGGAGGTGGTGAGTGATGGTCTGTGCATCATTTGGGGTTTTTTTCATCTGTTTGCTTCACTTCAACTGTCTTTATCTTAAGCTTTAAGGGTTTGTTGGTTTTGCTTTTCTAATTGTGTCCCCAGACCCTCTAGGGGAGAGTGAGTGAGCTGCTGGTTGGTGTTTAGTTGTTGGCCAGGGTTAACATTAAGCTTCTACGCCTGCCAGTTCTTTTTTTTTTTAGAGAACTATAAAATAGGAGACAACAGCCTAATTATACATCCAGTCTTCTCTCATATTGCTGTTGTGGAATCATGTCACCCTAATTGCTGAGTGTAAAAGTAAAATATATTTAAAAATAAAGGGTTTTCAGCCTTCTCCTAAACAAAAATTGTGGAACTGTACAACGATAGCAGCAACCACTATTATTTTATATAAAAAAGGTTATTTTATGAGAGGATAAGGTATGTGAAGACGATGTGTGTGCATAAAATTTATTCACACCTTCAGTTTATATTCCATATATTGTATTACTGAAATAATGAACCCTGTGCACTCAATTTGACACCTTTAACACCTTCTACTTCCTTGGAATTTTTCACATTGGAAATATTTTTATAGGGAGTCCTTCCCTTAAATTGCAGAAAGTTGACAATCCCATGTCAAAGAAACCAAGATTTTCTGCCAAAGGCAGAGACCAAGGACAGTAGCAAACCCTATTTCACACTACATCTCCTCCCATTATTTCAGGGATGGGCACAATTTTCAAGGGAGTGAAAAAAACCCATCAAACACATGAATGTGTCTTCAAAATTCTTCCTGTTTTCAGATTTCCCTCCCTTTACTTCAGCTTCTTCTCTTCCCACAGCTTTCACAATACAAAGGACAAACTGCTGAATAATCTGATAAGTACTTATATGTTTGTAGATGCATTCTTATCCAGGTGAGGACTTCCCACAGCATGAAGGTGTAAAAATACACTTCCCACAGAATCCTATAGCCTGAAGAAAATTCACAGAACTAAAAAAAAATCAATCTACATCAAAGACTCTTTATCCTTAAATTTCTGAATGAGGCAATCTGAAATATAATGAAAATTTTTGCATATTTTTATTTTATCCAAGCAGTTGGGCATCCCTAATTTATATGACAGTGGCTGAAATGGATGGGGAAAGGACAGCTGGGTTGATTACTTTGCTTCATTCATAATGCAGTTCTCTCCTCCTCCCGACATGTGAAACATCTCAGTGATTTTATGTTCTCCCTCCCCTTCTCAAAAAGTACCAATGAAATTATCTTCCCCCTGACTGAGCAGATAGTTAATTTTAAATTAAACAGCTGTGTCCAGGCGCAATGAGAATATATCTCTGCTGCACAGCGAATGACTGGAATGAACTGGAATTACCAACGTTTGGGGGTTTGACCTCCAAACAGTTAATCAACATTTGTCTTAAGTGAGTAGTATGAGACTGATCCTATCAGTGATAATGCAAAAAGGTTTTGCAGTTTGAATCCAGTTCTCAGCGTGTGAGGATGGCAATACTGGTGGCTGTGTAAATGAGCTGAGAACCTACTGGAGGTTACAGCAGGGTTGTCTTGGGAAGTATGGAGTACTTGAGTACTTTACTTTCACAGTGGATAAAAAGACTTTTGGAAGGTGGGAGTCATTGCTTTACTGGATGAGTAATTGCAGACAAATTTTCAAAAAATTAAAGTTTAAAAGCTATTTTGTAGGACAGAACAAGACTTTGAATATGTGATCCACTCCATGGTGATAAAGCATCAATAAAACATTATGTTGCTTAGGCACATAGCAGGGGCACAAATTTTGAGCTGAGATGGAAGGAACCCCCTGAAATGCTTCAGTTCCTTTGGCACAAGGGGGGAATAAGCATCTCTGAAGGTCTCAGCTCCTCTGTAGAGGCACCTAAGTCAGTCCAGTTATACCTCTGGAAACTTCTAGTTGCCTCTTCACATGCAGATAAGAAAGGATTGGAAGAGATGGAAACACTGGACTGGAAAATGCTAGGTGCAAGTTAGATATCTGAGGTGGGCAGGCTGGTTCCTTGCCCATTTTTCTTCCTGCTAGCCTGTTGTATTTATTCATGTAGTTATTTTCTGTAAATTGCTCAAGAAGTGAGTTCATCAAGTATGTCATAAACATTTCTTCTTGTCATGTGTGAGTTAAGTTCACCTTCAATTCACCTGTGTATAGTATGAAGTAGTTTCACAATGACTGGCCATTAAATTGTGTTCAATTCAGCTGCACAGAACTGCAAATCACAAAACAATGAATCATTGTTTATGTAAACCAGAAAACCTAGCTCTGTGCTAAGAATAATTCAATCAGTCTATAAAAAGGACTGTCCAAAAATAGCTTCTACTCTCTAAAATGCTTCACATTTGTTGGAATTTCCCAAGGACTGGTTCTTTCCTCTCATCTTCTGGAAGTTCTGTTATGAAAGAAAAGTCAAAATTGCTACTAGCAGACCAATTGAGAAAAGCTTGTGACTCCCCTCACCCCTCCATTTGTAGATGCTCTCTTTTTCAAGCAATTCGCAAAAAAAAAGGTATTTCTCTGAAAGGAACTATAGGAACATGCTTAAGCATTTGGTTAGTCTCTGATCTCATTTCTATGTTTTCAAAGTCTAACTTTAGGGTTAATTTAAATCAACTTTAAGTTCAGTCAAGCACTTGAAACCAAGCAGTGCATTTCCTCTGTGTGTGGTTGTGTCTCTGGGCCTCGACACATGTGCTAATTCCTTTAATACTGTGGTGGCTCTTCATTCTACTCACTCCACATCTCCCCACTGCTGCTGTACTGAGCTGCCCAGAACTGAACCTTTCAGGTGTGTCTCTCCAGTGAGAAGACCTGTTGGGCACACTCCTCCTAGTGCAGAAAGCTGTTGGCCTTGTTTGCCGTGAGGGGGCATTACTGGCACAGGTTGAATTGCTGTCCACCAGAATCCTCAGCACATTTTCTGCAAAGCCTCTTTTCTGCTGCTGGATCCCCAGCCTGGTACATGAGGCTATTCCTCTCTATTCAAAGGACTTTGCTTTTTCCTTTGTTAAGATTCTGCTTGACCCATTTCTTCCCCTTCTCAAGGTCACTGTCAGCTTGAACCCAGATCTATAATTTGCTTTTCTTGTAATGTATAGTGAAGCCAGTTCATGAACTCAGATTAAAAACCCAATCCACATCCATCATGAGGACCAAAACTTAAACTTTATTTGAACTAGATCTGCTCTTTTAGAGAAGTCTTCAAATGTAATTGCCACTTGGCAGTAATAAGTGAAAACTGACAAAACTCTTTGTCCCCTCCCCAGACTATAACCCTTGACACCTTTGTGAAAAATTCCATTTCAATTTTTGCTAAGAATGCACCTGTCTTTGAGTGGCAATTAGCAGAATTTCATCTTTTACATTGGAAACCTATGTATTCTCAGACCTAACTTTCCCATATGGAAACTCTAGCCTATGGTCAGTTGTATTTTTCTTTAAGTCTCAAAATATTTGTTGAGTTTCCTGTAGCCATCACAACATGATGTTGAAAGCAGAGCATAGTACCATGTCCTGGTAGTAGTTACACTGATTCTAAAATTCAGTAGTAACAGAGGTAGGGTTTGTTTGCCTAATTGTATGTGTCTAGTGAAAATTTAGATGGTCTCTTGCTTAACTTCTATTTGCCAATGCAGATGAGTATTCATCTCTGGTAGGTCCTTTGCCATATTTTTGCACCCTGGTCTTGTGATTTGGGTACTGAACAGCCCTTCATACAGCACTAGACACCTGTCCAGGCAGCTGAGTTCTTCTCACAGTGCCCCTACACAGTTCATCAGTTGATGCATACATTCACTTTATCATGTTAATCTCTTGATCATAAAATTCTATGAGAAATTATGTTAATCTAAATATTTACCTCTGGATTTTTTTCAGAGCAATTTTTTTCAGGCTAGCAGCTGTTATTCTGCTTGTCCTACAGTCTCATTCTTTTTCTTGGCTTTGGTAGTACACTTCAGTTGGTGCTGAAATTTCCACTTTGCTGAGCAAATTAGAATACCCCCTAACCATGCTCTCTTTATGGTTCTAATTTTCTCAGTCTCTGAATATCAGAAAGTTTTATAATAATATAAGAAAATTATTTTAAAGTTGTATTCCAAAGGCTAGAAGGATCTAATTTTTTAAAATGTCCCTTTAGTGATTTACTCCTTATGATTATAGGTAGAGACATACCAATCATCCTTTGAATGAAAATCATACCTCTTTTATATCATTCATTCTCCTAAATGATTTAGTGCAGTAACATTTTAGGTGCCTTACAGAAGTCTAAATATGTCAATACCTTGTGTAATCTTACTCTCTTTTATTTTCCTTTCTTCAGTTGAAAGAATTATAGAGTTCCCTGTTTACTGGACATTTTGTCCTTTGGCTTTGGTTTGGTATGTACTTAAAGGAAGGTACATCAACATTAAGACTGTCAGACTGATGGAGTCATACAGATGCAAGAGATTTATTTAAATGAAAGGAAAAGTGGATTTTATTCTTGCTGATGCTAATGGGCCAGTGCACTCATGAATCATAAAAGAACAAAGTGCCCTCATCTAGACAAATATTTAGCTAAAGTCTCAAAGCATGGCACCCTGAGGGTACCTTAAGGACAAGGAGAACCCAGAATCTGAAGAAGAAGGACCAGCAAAATGCAATTTGAGCTGCACCATCCCACTGCTTATTGTTCCAGGCTAGGAACTTGAAGAAGATTCCAAAATCATATGGAATATGATAAAGATAAGATATCTGTGTTTGAGATCAATATCAAAGTTTCCTGCTGGGAGGAGGCAGGGGAGAACTATCCCTTTCTGCTTAGTAGCACTGACTTTTGGATCCTGTGGGCTCAGCAGAAGATACAGAATAGTTCTGAGCTGAGGGAATATTTATCCATCTGTCCCTAGTGTACTCTTTGTGTTTCAGTGGGAACATGTCTGGGAAGAAAACTTGGGAATATTGTCAAGCGGAACTTTGTGCTCCACTCATGTGGGAGATGACTCATTACTGCTTGATTCACCCATCTCCCAAATATTTCTTTTCTAGCAAAAGTTAAATGTTGAACTCCTAAATTTGTTTTAATATTAGTATTGCTATGTCATCACTGGTATTCCTCAAAGCTGTTGTTTCCTTGTTCATAAAATTCTTGAACTGTAAGAAAAACCAAAACCAACCAACCAACCAAAAAACTCCAAATCAAACAAAACCACAAAAAAAAAAAAAAAAAAAAAACAAACAAACCAAAAAAAAAACCCAACCCAAGCAAAATAAACCTCAAAAAAAAAAACCCCTCAGAAGCAAACTCCAAAACCAACACAAGCATAAACAATATCTGTTGTATGAAAAATATTTACTATAGACTCCATTTTCAAAAACATTGTCCTGTTTGGTTATCTTTGCATAACTAAAAAGCCAACCTAGATGCCCCATAAACGGCGCTTAAAACTGAAGTGAAACAGAAATATTTCCATTAGAGCTATAAGCATTTAAGTGATAACTAACTCAATTTTAAATTTTATAGGAAAATTTGATGGCAAACTAAAACGTGACAGTAATTCCACATAAAAACATATGTTCATTTTTTAAACACTTGCATTCAAATCAATCTATTTCTATGTACTTTAAATGGAATAATTTACTACATTTCTCCCATTCATTTCACTTGTACAGAAATTGAATGATAGTGCTATTTTACCCCATTTTCTAGGTACAAATATCTGGTTGGAGTAAGATAGAGACAACTTCAGTTACAGTACTGTTGGATGGTACATGAACAGGACAGATGCACAGCCCCAACAACAGTACCCAGCTGTTCTTTTCCACTTAGTGCTAAAATTGTTATAGTTCTTCTACCCTTTACTTCTAGCCTCTTCTAGCCTCTTGCTACTTTAAAAATGTCTCCAGAATATCTTATTCAGCTAAGTTGGTGTCTTTCTTTAGTCCTACTGTACAATCAACCTGCATGAGTAACTGTCTAAGAATGTTTACAGGGCATTTAGTCAGCAGGAGATACTTACATTTATGAAGGTAATAGGAAGTCCCCTGTGGATTTGTATCTAATTCAGTCATCTTTAAAGCTCAGTGTATTTACTGTTGCAGCTGGGGATTAGTACTGTCAAAAAGATTCTCAGCAGAGGAAGAAAATTCAGCACCTCAGCTGTCTAAAGTGAAATTTCCCAGGCTTCAGGAAAGTCTAACTCATCCTCTAGATCAGGGAATTATAGTCAATTGTGGCCTGAAAAATTTGAAGACAGCTTTTCTTTATGGATAGAGAGTAATTAAAAGGTAAGTCTTTAATACTTGATATTGAAAATGGAACCTACTTTCTCAGCACAGAAAGAAATTGTCCCAAAATTTAAGAAACATGCATCAACAGTGTAAAAAGACTGAAAAGGCCCCCTTGCCATATCCTTCAAATCATAACAGATCTGAGCTGGCACGGGTAGCTGCCAGCCATTAGTACCACATACTGTCTTTAGTCCCGGGGTCTTTTATCTCTTATGCTCAAACTCTGCTTATTTCACCCTTACCGAGATGAGAAACATGTATCTGAAAACATTAACAAATTGAAAAAAAAGAAAAAGCTCTTTGGGATTAGCCAGAATATTGTGCCTTCTCAGTTTTTTTTTCCAACTCATGTTGGGAAATGGGAGCTAAAATGTTGTTATAACCTTTTGATTAAAATGTAAAATATCATATCAGGATTTGTGCTGAATTAAGTTAAGAAAGATGCTGTAGCATTACATAATACCACAGGTACTGATACAGTGTTCTAAAGCACAATCTAAATTGACATTTAAGAAGATCTTGTCTTATTGTTCTTTTAATTTTTGCAATACTAAGCCCAGATGCTTTGGACTGAACCTTTCCCTTGATGCTCTGGGGGAGCACTGTAGCTTTCATTGCTATTTTTGCTTGCAGGCAGATTCCATCTCTGGTATTACACCACATTTTGTTTGACAGAATGAGGAATGGGCCAGATTGCTTTGTAAAACTAAGAAATGGAGAAAATGTGGTTTGTAGTAGCTATTTTACCAATTTTTAAACAATCAGCTAGGTACTTAAGCACATGCTCAAGGACTACTGGTGTCATTATTACTTCTGAGGAACTTAATTACAAATACTTAATTCTCTATCAAGTAAAACCTCCTGTATCATCAGTAGCAGCAACAGTGGGGAAAGGGAGGCAATAACAGTGCAGCTGTTCACAACCTAAAGTACAAATTGCAGAATCATCTGGGGGAGTGGAGAATGGTCATGTAGTATTTTTCATATTGAAAGTCAGATTGCATCCCTGAAAGCAGATATCTTTGTACACTTCTCTTGCCTTAATTTTATATCTAAGAAAATAAATATTTGTGACCAAGGCATAAATAATATGCCTTCAATAAATACCAATATAGGGCTCAGTTCCTGAATGTAGTGCAACTAAATTTCAGTTCATCACACACACAAAAAATAAAAAAAAAAAAATCCAACAAATAGGAAGCAGAAACTTTGAAAAAGTCAGCCAAAGCAGAAACTTATCAGAAAACCAGCTCTGACATATGATGCCTCCATTTCCGAAAACAACTAGAAAGTTTTCCAGTATAAATTATCTCTCTCACAGATGTCTCAAAGGGAAAAGCTATAATGATCATGATGCTTAAAAATAACAAATTCTTTTTTCAAGCTCTTGGCTTCTGGATGCAAGCCTCCTTTCCCATTCCCTGGCCCTCAGTCTGACTTCAAAACAAGCTCTGGCCAAAATTCGGAGCATCTTAATGGGGGATTTAAAAGATGTCAGTGCAGAGGGCAGGACTGTTTGACATAACTTTACATCTACAGTGTAGTTAATTTTCCTGCAAGTTAGTTAAGCTCTCTGCCCTGAGATCCAAATGGCTTATCCACCCCTAACCAGCTGCTATGTTGCACATACCTGGTGTTTTTCATGAACACTTGCACTTGGCAGTGGATGTCCCAGACTGCAGACATGTGTGTCACAAAAGCTGCTGCAAGTGGACAGTAGCTGGTGCTCTTTTCCTTGTGACCTGCACATCATTGTCAGGACCACACTGTCCTGGTTATTCTTCTCCAGCTGCAGAGCTTCCTAACGTAGCACCCACTTGGGCAGGAGATGCTCAAGTCTGCTGGCAAAACACCCTCTGCATTCTCTCCCTGACTCTCAAAAGGCTGCCTAAGCTGAGCCATGGTGCAAACTGCAGCAGGGAGCCAAGGATATTCCTTCCTTATGCAGGGGAAGCAATAAAGGGTGAAATTGTTACCTCTCCTTTAAACAGCTGAACAGCATTCCTTCTAAAGCAAATACAGTCCTGTTTCCTGTGATGCACAGAAAGAGTGGAGCAGAGCACAGACAGGGAGCACTAAAAGTCACCCTACAGCCAGCTTTGCATTATGCAATGCTGCAGTGCCTGCGCTGTAAGGGTGACTGAGCAATCTTCTAGATGAAAATCAGCTGTGAAGAATAAAATGCCAGCACAATTTTCTGATGGTTGGTTTTCACTTCTTCCTCTGTTCTTATTTTTTGCCTTTATAAATATTTTATGCCTAATTGGTTTATTACTGGGCTTATTGTTAAAGTGAATATGAGGCCAGAGAGGCAGGGAAGAATTAACTGCTGTCCTGCTACTAGGACTTGGTTTCAGGTTTCCTAACCAAGAGTTTTCTTGCATTGATTTAACTGATGTGATAAGACACACCTGTCAAACCTTTGAAAGGTGACTGGTGACTTTGTGTACTTCCCTGAAAAGGCAGCAATTAAGAGTGATGAGGACTGGGTAACAAAATTCTTTCAAGGTCTCCAACTGTGCATGCAAAAGGACCAAGGTACCCATTTGAATATCTTTGAAAATAAATATACATAATATTAGAGCTATGATTTAATCATGGCATGACTGATTTCTGGGTGCTGCACAGATTTGCTTACCTCTGAACCACTGCTTTTCTCTTTCCAGTGTATGCCTCTGTATAATAAATGTTGTCTGACTTCCTTTTCCTTGGTCTGTACTGTGTTATCCTGCCTGAATGCACTGGGAATCAGAATGTGCAAACTCTTGGGGTTAAAAATAGCATCAGAGGCAAGATCCCAGGGCAAGTATCCTTCAAAGAGCTGCTGCAACTATGGCTGAAACCAAGTGGGTTCTTCTTACCTGGAAGAGGAAGGTTATGAAGGTTGGGATGGATAAGTGACTTTTTCTAGAGTTGAGATTAGGATGGAGAAAAACAAGGCCAAGACAGGTTCTCAATAGGGTTCTATGAGCATGATCCTCTGAACTGCTTGGCAGTGTTACTGGGGGGTAGTGGATGCATACAACTGGATGCCTGCCCATATTAAAGTTTCTTCAATCAAATTTTTTGCAGGTAATTGCCTGGAAAAGACCAAGTCTAGATCTTTGGAGTCAAAAAGACATTGGATTTTCCTCCCTCATAATATCAAAAAAATAGAGTTACATTTCTAGTTCAATATCCCTGCATTTGTTGGAACGGTCAGTAGGCAAGGGCCCAGCATCTTTAGAGGATCTGTGATCCAGAATCCCTTCCCAGTGTTGTGGAAGCACATGGTCCTTCCCTGCTTCCCCCTCATCCATTATGCATCTAGATATGCCATGGGCATATGCCATGAAAGATCCCACAGTTTCCCCTGAAAAGGTCTCAGGAGCAGAATGTGGCCCTTCCCATCTTTCAGCACAAGGTAACAAGGAAAGTTTATTCTGAAATTTTCAGAGACTGTGGCTTATTTGGTTCTTTAGTGGGGCTTGGTTCTGTTGTGGCCATTGGTTTCAGTTTTGTTTTATTTTAAGACTAAATTATAAAAATTTTATGTTCTTTGATGAAAAATTAGCTCTGGTAAAAGATTGGATATTAAAGAATCACCTTTTGAAAGCTTTTTTCTTTTTTTTTTTTTTTTTCCTAAAATAACACTATTGTTAAACATATGCCAGCTGTAAAGAATGGAGCAGTGCAGGCAGTGTGTTTGCCTTATGTCAAGGTGTTCTTGGCATTATGTGTGATTCCTGCCTTGTCTTGGGCCAGGAGAGTGAACGTTCCGCGCTGACCCGAGTGCGCTCGTACCTGTCTGGATACGCCCGCCTGGAAACTGCCAGGACAAGGTCTCCTGGAGATAACCCTGACAGTCCACAGCTGGGCAGGGGCTCCTTAGTGGCTGCCAGCTTAGGGGATCAGAGTGCAGGCACAAGCCAGGACTGCTGCTTCAAACCAAAGACTGAGGTCTCTGGGTGCTTTGTTAGGAGGGGGGTAGCTGTGCAGGGACTGAATGGATCCTAGGGGTGGTGAGACAGAGAAGGGAGAAACTCTACAGGTTGGATGTATGCACATATTTTGTTTTCTCCATTTGAAGCTGAAAAGACTCTTAATAACTGACGCCTTATTTTTTAAGGTTGGTCTAGACTAGACCAGTGTCCTGGTTGCACAGGACATCAGGCTGTACTGCAGCTGATGAAGTAGCTGCTCTGAGACCTACAGGAGACTGCAGTAGGAGTCTCATTTAGGAGAGAAGTCAGTGTTGAGCAACAAAGAGACACACCCTGGAAAAAGCCCTCTGGCTGGGATGTGATCTTTCTCCCCGGACCTGGTGAGAAACTGAAACATTTTGTTTTCACTTCTCAAAATGACGTGTTGTTTACCAGCTCACAAATAATTGTAGAATTTACAGGGAATTTCCAGAAGCTTTTTTTTTTTCCATTCTGGAGTGGAAGAAATTTTGAAACAATGGGAATGAACCAGTTCCACCCCATCCTTCATCAGCAAAAGTTTTATTTTGCATAGGCACCTTGGGTTACCATCTTTCACCTTCTGAAAGAGTGGCTCATAATAACAGCCTTGATATGATCTGTTAAACACTTGCCTGGTTCCTTTCTTGTGCCATGTTCGATCCAAACAGTGAAATGTCAGAAGGTTAAGAATCAATTTTAAGCAGTAAAATACATCAAAACCTGTAGTCTGCTAAAATGTTCTGATACAGATGAATGCCTTTTTTTTTAAGCAGCTATCTTGTGCACAGCATGAAGGATAAATCTAATTTTCTGTGTGTTTTGATGAACATGTCTGCAAGACTAATTTCTGCTATTACATTTTTGTATTTGCATGATATTTTGCAGACAGGACACAGGAATATTTTTGAACCAAAAATCATAATTCAAATTACACAATAATAATAAATTTTAAACATTAAAGCCAAAAAGTATTTCTTTTCCTTATTTTCCTTTTTGTTTGTTTTCAAAAGTGAAAAGGGAGAAGAAATCTTGTGTTTATATTACAGCCTTCTTTACCGACTCTTAAGACCAGGCCCCTAAAAGCTTCATGTAGCTTTTCATTTTTTCTTGTTAAGAAAATCCTAGCTAAGCAGAATCGTTTAGGAGTTGCCTGGAAGATAATGATCATGCAATGGCAGTAAAAATAAATGTGAAGATGGATATTTGCTGAGTAACACTACTAAAGACACAGGAAGGAAGAAAAAATGCATGAAGTCTTAGGCGCTCTCTTCCATTTGAGCATGCATCCAGCTCTGACTGTTTTCAGTGGTGCATGGCTGTAAACACAGCCAGAGGGATTTTACATCAACCTGCACCTTTCTATGCCTGTCACCAAGTCAAAGTTAGTTTCTAGGCTCCCTCTACAGTCGATGGAGAAAAATCATTACCTCTGGAGGGCAGGTTCCCCTGCTTCCTCTGGACATGTCTTTTCCAGGCTTCAAGGTGACTTGGCACAGAATGAAGTGAATTGTCTGAAAACTTGAGCACCTTAACAGTAAAGACTGGAGCATAGAAATGGCCATCTCAGCTTCTACCTTTTCATTCATCACTTAACTCTTATATATATTCATTCTTATATATATTCATTCAATAGAGAAAAGATACTTCAGTATTTTTCAGTATCTTTGAAGATGCCTTCTATACTCTTTGCCCACTTTCAGCAATGTGTAATAGGTAATATTTCCTCTTTTACATTGATTCTAAAGTTTAACAAAAACTCACATATAGTTTTTTGAATGATTTCACTGAACGTCATTAAGTGAAGCTAAGTTCCTTCTCATCCACAACCTCAATAGGAGATCTGTCCTTTGAGGATTTGTTTGTATTAGCTGCTGTTAACATGGGACAGCTTACAGCCTTTTTGGTGCTATTTTCTACACTGCAATAGCCATCATATTTGGAAAATACACCAGGATTCCATGAGTTTTATTCATCATAACCGTCTGCAGATTTAGCAAGCCTTGTTCAGTCTTTTTCTTAAGCTATTCCTGGCTGTGATCTCATCTCTGTTGAATGATAAGGATTTGTTCTGTTTCCCTTTTTTAAACTTTTTTTTTGGGGGGGATGTAATTATATTTTTTTAAAGGAACACTACTGAAATCATTAATTTCTGTTGTTAAGGACTATGTTGTAGAAGGAAATCTTCAAGGAGATCTGAGTGCTATATTCATACAATAGACAAGAACAAGTTGTTCCAGTGACAAATACAAAAGATGAAAGTTAGGATAACCTTTGTGATAAAGACTCTGTGTGAATTTAAATAAGAACTAAAATAAAAGCAGGGTCAGACAAAAGGCAATGAGATAAATTTTCTCATGTCAAAACATGCAAAATTGATTCTCCTTTGGAGATCTAAATTAATATGGATCTTGCAAATGTGGTAGCCAACTGCAAAAAGAGGGAAAAAAAGGCTGTTTCTGCCCTCTAAAATGGACACTGTCAAAGTCAAGGTGCAACAGCTGTAAGTAGCTCCTGAATTAGTATTCACTGCTCCTAACTCCAAGTGCTAAGCTCTGCCAGCAAACACTATAAACAGTGTCAGAAAATGGACCTTATTAACACTTACAGACAGTCGCAAAATCAAAGTTAGTAAGTTACAGCACCCCAGGATTTTTTTTTTTCTAAATATCAGAGAACTACTCTTGCAACATACTTGTTCTTAGCACTACATACTGAATAAAAGTCAATAAGTAGTTGTGAAACAGAGCTTTGTTTTCACAGGGTACATGATTGGTTCTCTGTTGCAATGTCCCACCACAGCCACTGTGGTTTATGTAAAAATGTCATGCTACAGTGATATTGAAAACATACAGGTTTAAGCCACTCTGGTTCGTTCCATAATTTGTCCTTAAATTAAACAAACAATAAAACCCCTACATAATCAATCCTGTAAGGACTGTCATATTTCTGAACTCAGCTTTGAAAAGGCAATTTTTACATTGTGTACACTAGATTCCAGTTTCAGTGTTGGTGCCAAATGTTCTAACAGAGCAAAGGCAGGAGTGGAGCTCATACATCAAGAGCACTGCAGTTCCCTGGTAAGATCCCCAAATTGTGACATATACAAGAAAGCAGTAATTGCTTTTTTTTTCCCCTCTCCCATTTAAGATTTTTTTTTACCTTTTAGGAGATATAGATGCTGAAGTACAAAGTTTTTCAAATATGGTAGAAAGTAGAGACTAAATTTTTTTTAAATGCCTCATAAGACAGGAGTAACTGTCTCAGGAATAATTTGGGGATCACAATGAAGTTCTTACAGAAAATGCATTGTATTCATAAATAAATACAGACTATTAAGTGATACAGTACCATTAAAAAAAAATCATAGGAGCCCTTGGGATTGTGGAAACCAAACTGACACTTCAAGTGCCTGTGTGAAAACTCTATGTTGTATGGTAGAGAGGAGCTTGACTTTTACTCAGACCACAATCAGCCACACTCAGCTTTCACACTACTATACAGGCATGTCCTAAAAGTATAAAAAAATGAGTTTTGAGCTCTACAGCTGCCTTACACATCCAGAGAGGCAGGCTTGCTCTGCTCCTTCTCTCCCACATGCATCTCCTCAGGTTTGTCCTGCCCTGGAGTCAGTACAAAAACCTACTAGGGGAAACTTGAAATGAGACCACAACAGTCCTCAAATCCAATCCTAGCCAGTCTCTTCAGTCCTCTGGCATAACCTGGGAGCCCCAAGCTGCTTTAATAACCAAGCAGATTATTTTCTGGGAAGGTGACTGGTATCAGAGCTGTTTGCAATGTAGCTTTATCAGGGGCACAGGCAGGTGTAACACACCACAGACAATCTGTCTATAGTGTTGTAAACAGAGCAAGCTCTTTATACTTACAACAGAAATGTACAAAGCTATCAACATATATATAGATATTATATTAATCTCCCCTTCCCCAAAGCTACCAGGTGTGTTCTGGGTGCTTTGCATTGCTACGGAATAATTTTCCACACTCTTTTCTGTTATATTTCTAAGGTGAAAAAGCTTTTTATCACCAAAGTGGCCCTCTCTACTCAGGCAGTTGAAGAAATAGTGATATCCCCTGCCTGGCTGATGAACAGAGTAGCACTGCAGACAGAGTTCAAATGGTATATTTATTAAGGACTCCCGTAACAGTTCAGATTTCTGATAAATTAGAGGCGCATGCACTTTGCTTATGCAGATTCCCTCAGATCCTATTGCCTTCACTCTGTCTCTGACACACTGGAGAAAAGGCTAGTACAGGCTATTTTGCATCTGTTCCTCAGAAGTAGCTGTATTTTATTCTCCCCTGCAACCCCAGGCCCCTATTTCCACAGACACCCCGGCATAGCTCAGGTGGGTTTTAGCCCCACTGCCTCGTCCATGCCTTGGGTCGAGAAGGTTGCCCTTGCTCAGGACAAGCTCCATCATGCAACAAGTGTGTTCCTCAAGCTGGAGTCCTTCAGCCTGGTGGCTGCAGCATGAGCCTGTCTGATGGGGCTGCCCCATGGCTCCTCTTGTGCAGCTCCTGGTGCAGCTGGGATGAGAAGCTTCATTGGCCACCTGGCCTACACACAGAAATGTGTCCATGCATCACTGAGATGATCCTCAGAAACTTCCCACTAAGATGTGACTTGAGTAGAGTTCATGGGGCTGTCCAGAGAAGGACTGAATGGTGAGAGGTTAGAGGGGTCAGTGGAAGAGCTCCTTGATCCAGCCCTGCTGCTGAGGTGTGTCATGGGACAGCAGTCCCAGTGGTGAAGAAGCTGCCATGCTGTCCCAGGTGGCACAGATTCAGATCTTCTCATCCAGAAGTGGCCACACTGGCATTTGCAAATGCCTGTTGGCTTTCTGCCCACGTGCTGCTTATGGAAGCACCCAAGTTGTGTGTGTGCAGACAGGCTGAATGCAAATGTATATATACTAACCCTCCAAATTCCATTCCTACTTCACAGGAATAGTTTTAGCTTTATGAAAAAATGTGATTCATTTAAATTGTCAATCTGCTTTTAACATTATTATTATTTTCAGTATAAATCTTTGGTAAGGTCACCAGGTGCCCCAGTTCCCTAAGTGCCCCATTTTCATAATGACAGTCATGGAGAAATTAAGGTGCTCTAGTTTTTATAACTGTTGGAAAATCTTCTGCTACTTTGGATGGATAATTATTAAGCCTTTTTAAAGGAGAAAAAGGATTGTCACAGGAAAGAGAGGCATTTTAAGGTGACAGCAAAGTAAAATAATAATTTTGGTTTCCTGTTGAAAGTGCATCAAACTCTCCCTGATCATTTACTATTATGTTTTCCTGCCATGCCAGGTTGCTCATATTCATATACATTTCAACCAAAATTCAGATTTAAATGAACAGTCATTTTATTCACTATCAAGATAGATAGTTATGGCTGTCAAGAAAGCTATCAGGTTTTATTCCACCTGAATTTTCCCCTAAAGCTACTGTAGAAACTGAAACCAGAGCACTGATTCAATGCATCTTTTGATTCGCAATGAAAATCCTTTTGCTATTTCTTTTTTCAAATTAGTACTTAATTTATATCACACATGCTGAGCCAAACTCTTGCTTGCTCTTTCTTGGTTTCATCTAACAGGTGAGTGAATCTGAAGCAGAGAGTGGATGGTGCCAAGTGATTGATGGTGCCAGCCCCATTTTCCATAGCCAGTTCTGGGTCTGACTGCTGAAAGTCTCACCCCCAGGGGTGGAATTTCAGTACCTCCCTGCCCATGGTCAGATTCATAAAAATTAAAGCCAAAGGCATGTGAAGAAGAAAAAAAAAATAGGAATATGAAAGCCTGGAAAAGGCTGTCTAGTTTGGAAACAGCAAAAAGTTCTGCTTGGTCATGGGTGGATTTACATACCATTTTAGCACATTGCCATGTTTCTGTTTAGATGTCTTCATCAGAGGTCTGAAGCAAAGCATCTAACATCTGGCATTCAAAGCAAAGAGCCTAACATCTGGCATTCAAAAAATTCAAGAAACCTTGAAACTACATACAACAGAAAACCTCATTCCTCTCTTTGCCCTTTTTTTTCTTTTGTATTTGTTTAACACTTTTCCTCACAGTCAACAAAAATAATGATTATTCTTCTGGACTCCTCGTTGAATCCCTTAAGTCAGGTCTTTCAAGTTGGGATGCTCTCCACATCTCCATTTATATCAAGGTAATAAAGCAAAATTCAGTCCCCTCCTGCCAAACTCATGTTTTTATATCACTCTTGATCAAGTCAAAACACAATGGCAAAAGCAAAATGGACCAAAATATGCCATTCCTTTTAATTTTTTTTTATTAGAGAGCATACCAGTGATAATCTGTTAAATAGCAATGATGATGTTGAAATGCATAATAAACTATAATGCCATGATTAAATGAAACAACATGGCTCCATATGTTTAATTTGTGCACCTTATTTCTTAATCTCAGCTCTCAACTGGTCCTGCATGTTTGTCCTTCAGAATTTTAAATGCTTTCTAAAGGGAGTTTGATTAAATCCTCACATTGCAGGACAGTACTTCGTGCATGTCCAGGAGTCCTGCAAACAGATTATAAGCTCTATAAATGTGCTTCCTCAACTGAAATAGAAAAAACCCAAACAACCAGATTGCCTCAAAGCTCCTGCTCTGAAAGGGAGCAGCAGCATGCTGCCAGCCGCCAGTGCTCTCTGCACAGGCTGCTTCATTTAAACCTTTCACCCTCCTAAAGGGGGTGGGGAAACCAGCCTAAGAGATAAAAAGCCCACAATAACTGCACACGATTTAGTTACCTAATGAGGTTTAATATGATTAAAATAATAAGCATCACACTGTGCTCAACAGGACTTCAACTAGTATAAATACGGTATGGAACATGAAACGTCTCCAATGCAAAATATTTAAATTTAAAACTGCAATAGCAAGTGTGGGACAGCATTGCCAGGTAAGTTACACTGCTGTCAGTCTAAGTGTGCTAGTAAAGAGGGGGACAATTTACTGACGTGGCCAAAGTCTGTCCAAAAATACAGTTCATGCCTTCCTCCAAAGAAAACCATATGATGGAAATCTCCCTCCCATCATTAAATATGCATCTTCAAACAAGTTCTAAATCCTGAGTTTTTAATGATGCAACTCCCTAGATCCTTGCCCAGATACCAACATGGCCATAGCCTCTGGCTCCTCTAAGGCAGCAGCTGTCCCCCAGGCCAGAGGTCTGTGGCTGCTGGGAGAGTCTCACAACAACCAGGTCAGCAGGGAGCTGTTTTCAGGAGGTGCACCATGTGCTGGGAAGTATGATGAAAGGAGAACCAGCAAAACAGCAGCAGTCTCATGGCTCAGTATAAACACGCTCCATAGGGTGTTTGCGTCTTGAACACTTAATAGAGATCTTAGGTCTCCATCCAGTGCAGCAGAAGTGGGAAAGATCCACTGAAGGCAATGACAAGGGCCAAAGGAGGGGAATGGTGTTACAAATGAAGAATGACTAGATGTAAGAGCTCACCAGGTGGGAAATGAGGAGGAACACACAGCATAGCACAGGTAATATGCTGGCTGACATCACTGTCAACAGGAAATGGATTTTCCCTGTTTTTTTCAGTTCAAGGGGGATCTAGTGAAAGCAGTAAATGGCATATTTAAAGCATCAACAAAAAAAAAGAGACTGTTTTTCACATCTTGTACAATAAATTTTACAACTGGATATGGTGGAGTTAAAAGTTTGCATGATGTCAAGAGACAAATCAAGGGGGCAAAAACTGCAGTAGTAACTCCCAAATGCAAAGACTCTATCCCTGCTTAGGAGGTCTTTGAGCCTCAGCTTGCAGAGACTGGAAGAGCTTTAGGAGGAAGTATTTCTGAGCATTTTAATGTTGTTAGATAATTATTACTGATATTTTTTATACTGCTAATATGTTTGTAGCCTTCCAGGCATGCTGAAGGACATGGGACTGGATAGACTTTTCTTGCCTAACCCTTCTTCATATTTTATTTTGAGTACATTAGAAATGGAACTGGAAAAATGTAAATGGGAAACTGATAGTTTAAAATATGTGAAAGATACAAGGGCAGGTTTTTGTGGTGTTGATGTTGTTTAAAGTACAGCCCACCATGGCTCTTGTGAAACTGATTTTCCATGGTCTCAATCATCTTGGGGGCAGCAAAAATATACAACTCTTTTGCAGCCAGTAAGTGCTGTACATAATTTTCCCTGGATGATTGTCTCTCTGGAACATCCACGATTGCTTTTGACAATTCACTGGTCTCTTTGGGAACAGAAACAATTTCTGACATACTAAGCTGTGTCTAATAAAAGGGCTCTCATGATTTTCTATCATATGTCAATTCTGACTTCTCTGGCAAACGGAGAATCTTTTGATTAACAGCAAAACCATCCATAATGCATGGAATGCACTGCGGTGCATACCATGAAATACTTGTTCTATAAAGTCACCATTAATAATACTATTTCAGCAGATGACTTTGGTCTCTCTGGTTACAGAAAAATAATATATGTCATGTTGAAAAAGCAAATGTGCCCACTGTCATCAGGATATCATTGTGTTATGAAGAGAGTAGGGTTTGCAGCCCACACATCAGACCTCTACTGACAATTAAATTCCAACTACCTTCTGTTTGTCATTTCGAGAATGGAGGCATACATTTTAAATGGCTGAGTTTTACTTGAACTTAAGCAGAAATCTATTTTCTGTACCAGAATTTATTCCTCTGATTTATGGCATTGATTCAGGCCTCTGAGCCTTTCAAAACACCGGAATGTACTCTACGCTGCACTTCAAATTATATAACAACGTTGCCTGTAGCTGCACAAGCTTGAGGTTGATTTTTGTAAATTTTCTTGCTTTCTATAATAGGAATGGGAATGTTAATGGCATCTGAAACATTTCAAGTTACTGCATTTCTGAAGTAATCTATACCTGGCTGCAATACGGTCTTTACACAGTCAGTAACTTTTATGACGGCAGCTGTCTGTTGAATCTGGAAGAAGGGAGCAGAGTTTACTTGTCTGTAATTATCATTGAGCAGCACATTAAATAGAATTTCTGGTTCCTATTGTTCCACTCTCATTCAGGAACATCTGAGTCTCCATTTTTAGGTGAAAACATTGCTGGAGGAATGATATGCACCAAACACTATGTCCTTGATGTGATGTGAATTGATTTTCTTCCATTTACAAAAATGAAGTCTAATATAGAAAACGGAACTAAACCAATTTCACCCATTGATGAACATTAGGGTATTTTTTCCCTTGAAAAAATTATGCTCATTTCTACAGAAAGGAGGAGATATGCAGAAAGCAACTAATAGTCCAAAAGAAATGCATGTTGGTTTTTTTTCAGAGACAAGTTCTATATCTTTGTCGGTGGATTTTTTTTTACTACTCTTATAAGTAAAACCTTCTGGAGAAGAAGCAATAGGTAATTTATTTGTGCCTAGGTTAAAGAAAACACTAGTGTGAAAAAATAAATAGAACTTACAACTCCTTGAGTTGCAAAGTGTATTTTGCTTTTGCTGACCATACTTCAGGAAGACACATTTTCACCAGCTATAGTAAACTCCCTCATTTCTAAAGTAATTTTCATTTTAATCATTAACTGTATTGATATCAGAAATAAAGAAGAGGAGAAGAGGAAGGGATATTATGATATTACTTTTACAGTAATTTTTCAGATTAGAGGTATTTGAGCTGCTGACTTCTGCAACATTATGTGCCCCTTCAAAAAAAAAAAAAATTCACTCTGTAAAAATATGCTTGACTACAACTATCTAGAACAAAGATTGCCTGAACTTCTGCTGAAGCATAAACAAAATAGCCGTCTTCAAAAATTAAATCAACTTTTGCTTCGGTGAATTGGAACTCATTGTTAGTCTCAGTGGGATCTGGACTGCAAACATAACCTTTGTGAATCTGATATTGTACTTCTTGAAGACAGGGATGTTTGGCATACTTGGTAATTTTTCTGACATGCACCTATTTGTCTGTTTTTATTTATCTTGCTCCTGATGTCTGTTCCCATTGTTCTTGCTCATGATTTTTTGGTACACGGTGTGACCTGTACTTGACAACTCCTAGCAAATTACAATGTCTCACATTTTAACGAAGTACAAAATTTATAGAAAGAGATAGACAGAGCCACAAGGAAGAAGAAGGCTGGGTGGAGAGCAGACTGGCTGGTGTGACTGTGCAACTGTCATAAACCAACCAAGGCACCCAGGAGCAGACAACCTCTGGAGCTCAGATGATGAATGGCATTGTGCTGGATGCAGACCTGGGCAGTGAGTGGACAAGGAGAGACATTCAGCAATTCATCAGTCACCAGACAGCAGAGGCTGTGGGGCAAGTCTGTATGATCCAGCATCTTCCATTGCTAAGAAAGAAATAGGGGCCTTTCATGGTCTTGTTCTAAAGTGTCACAAAATGTGACATTTTCCCCATGGTACACCTCTGAAAAGTTGAGGTGTCTGCCCCGGCCCCCACAATAGCTGTTTGCTTCTTCCAACAGAATCTTTGGGAGTGTCTCACTTCTGCAGCAGAATTACAACATTCATACCACAGTGGTGGTCAGTACAAGATTTTCACACCAAGACCATGCTTTAAAACCCCAGAGAGAAGCACTGTTTGGGCTCTGAATACAAAATGTTTAAAATCCACAACTCTATAGAGTGAGTTTCAGAGGGAGGCAAGAGCTATTTTAGGGCTTCAGAAACACCATATATATTCTAAAGATATTTAAAACCCCTCAAAATGTTAGATTTTTCCAAGGAAAGGTCCATGTTTCCTGCTTGAAGTTTGGCTGGAAGAAACTGCCCTTCAAACAGCTTTAGGGACATGCTGTCTCAATGTTATTCACCACGGCTTCAGATGGATTGCACCTGGCAGATGTCCTTGCAAAGGTCTTGGGTCTAAAGTGAATGACTCTGTAAGAGATCCCCAAGTTTTCAATAGCCTGTAAGAAAAGCGTAACCTGAATTTTAACCTTAATGTTGAATTTTATATAAGTAAACTTTGAATTTAAACATAGCTCTTCATGGGACTCATTCTTTAAAGAAAATTTCACTAAATTAAACATAGATGTGAAGAAATAAATATTAAAATAAATTCCCACTTAAATGTGTATTTATCTAGAGAGAATGAAAGATGTCTTTCACATATGTGTATAACAAACCTGTACAATCTCTACCTGTGAATATGCACATGTGCATATACGCATACCTATACATATGTGTGTCTATATATCTGAAACAATTTATTTCTAGTTCTTTTCAAGCAGAAGGGTTAACTTAAGTACATTGTCCTAGTACCAGCTAAGGCAAGTTGACAGCAGCTTCCACTTTGCTGGAAGTTGAGAGATGCCTGATGAACCTTTGTGGCCTCTGATGGGACAAGGCATTAGCAGCTCTTTGTGTTGCCAGCTTTCCTCTCATGGCTGAAAGTGGTTCTGGTTCTTAGCAAACAGGTTCTCTGCAGCAGCTATGACAGGGATGTAATGAGGAAGTCTTGTCATTGCTCAGACAGCTGAAGACAGAGGACTGAACTCTTCTGCTGTAAAGGAGCTCCTCATCATCATCTGGCCATCTCAGTGGTAAAGACACATGGATTACTGAGGAATACTGCAGGTACACAATATTTAAAGTTTGTTTTACCATTAAATTAAGTTTTGGTGGATGATTTGAGTTACAACCCACTTCAGTGAGACTTTATAGATGTGCTATTTGGTTTGGTTTGAAGTATGTAAAGTGAGTGGGTAGCTGTTGGAATTTAGACAGATTGTTTTCTGCCTTCTTTAATGCTGATATCCTGTATAGACCTCTAACTATCAAACGTTTGCCTGTTTGCTCAGTGGATTCTGCACAAAACTCTAAATGCTTCTTAATTATGCACTTGTCTACCTGTTTATCACATTTCTAAAGCCTCTGTCATTCCCCTGAGGTACAGTTTTAAACATTAAGATTGAAGAACAAGAGAATTGAAAATAAGTGGGTGGCAAGGCTGTCTTCCTGACATGTTTCACTGCCAGCAAGAATACACCATCTTAGGGAAAATAGTACTAGGATGGTGTGGTCAATAGAAATACCTGGAAAGCAAAAGCATATCAGTACCCATTAAACCACACACATTTTGTAATATAGTATATTTTTAACACTGCATGTTGCAGATAAACCTATAAAGCCTGCAATCTGCTAATGGAGCTTATATCCTGATTTTTCTTGATGTTGTGGCTCAGTGAGAACCCAACTAGCTGCTATTCTTTTACTCAGATTTTTTTTTCTGCATTTTTTAGTATAGTAAAAAAACAAATGCAACAGCTGGAAGAATAACTATATCTCAAATAAAATAGTGCATTTAATAAAGACAAAGAGGTGGCATTAGCTTCTGGACAAGATGTATTTAAATCATGGCAATAGCAAGAATGAAGGATTTTCCATCTACATCTCTGACAATTTCAGATATGAATCAGGTGGTGAACTGAGATACTGACCTGTGAACCACTGTCCCAGTTAAATGTAGTAAAGCAGAATGCTTAGGATCCAACTACACTAGACACCTCCTGAGGCCCCTTCCAGCCTGAATTATCCCACAGGGAGATGAAGGCCATGTCAGTGCCTTGCTGGCACGCAAACAAACACGGGTTGTGCGCAGGTGCAGCAAGGACAGGGGTGACAGTCATGGAGCACAGCTCTGTGCTGCAGTTGGAATAGGAACTACCTAGACTTAAAAAGAAAAAAAGCTAATAATCAAAGATCCAGTAGGTAGCTGTTACCTTTGTTTTAAAATCATATTACAGCACCACTCACTATTGTAATTATGATTACTTTGAAATACTCTAGACCCAAATCTCAGTATTTTGAAATGAAAACAGCTTCCCAAATAATGCTTGCAAATATCATTCCTACAGGAGTTTTTGAAGTGTCTGTTACCTGGTTTCTGAATGGAAAAAAAAATCAGAAAAATAGAAATTCTAAGAGTCTATGTTTAGTGTCTTGGCAATGTTCCTTTAAATACCTCTACACCCTCTATAAAAATGGAAATGACACTGTTGGCATTAAAGCCGCTTCTTTATCTCAGAGTAGTGTAGGGAAAGAGAGACCAATAAGCCTTGAAAAGAGTTTTGCAATTGTTTGTAACAAATGCAGGAAATGTGAAGGGAATGGAAATTGTTCTGCTTTGTGCCTTAATAGCAAAGACCTCTTTATCCATAACCTTTTCCTTGCAGTTAGTAATTAGCAGTTTATTATGCTGAGAACGAATTTCTTCTTTCTGACTTTTAACCAGCCTAATTAAACCCAGTCATTAATGTAAAGACTCTGTATGAAAGAGACACTTCATACCTGAACAAACAATTATTTTGGAAGGTGCTGATCCTCTTATAACTATTCAGTATATTTTTCGGTTGACTGGAGATGTGGCAATGGCAGAGCATATTAACAAAATAATGGAGATGAATGGCTATGAAATTTAAAATGATATTTCTGCTCTGTTGCTTCAATGAAAACTATGTAAAAACTGTCTTGCAGCAATGACAGGAAATATTTGTAAAATTAGCATGCAATTTTCATTGCTTTCAGTGAAGATCTTAAGTTTCCAATTGAAAAAGTGCTCTTTTGAAATTTCACAATGCATCAGTAAACATTACAATGTGTGTTACCACTGAATACGCTGTATCACTCAAGATCTTTATACTCATTTTTCTGAAAAAAATAAAACTGATAGACCCTTTTGTTTTCTGCCTGTCCCTATGGGGCAGGACAACTCCCTCACCCCCTCTCTACCACAGATAGTTGGTGCATAAAGAGATAACCCAAACTGAAAGGCCCAGCAGGGGGTCACCTCTGGCTTCAAAAGGGCTCAGACCTCAGCTAAGAATCAGCATCTTAGTCTGGAGAGCAAATGTGGGAAGAGATAAAGGAAACATTCTTGACTAAGAGACATCATTTTGCAAACTATAAGACACATGAGTTATCAGAGGCAGAAGCCTCTACACTCACACCCTGAAAGTGTGGGAGACCTCTCCCTGGAGCCTGGACCCAGGGTCTGCGGGTACTTCCCTGGGGATTGAGGGAAAGGAACTCAATGTATGCCCCACCAATAACTGGATAGTAAGATACATTGAATCCTAAGCTGTATTATTTCTTCACTAGCTGTAACATGAGTAGGTACCTTTAACCTCCCACTGTATATATCTACTAGTAGTTTCTTTTTGTCCTAATTCCTATGTAGTATGAGTTAAAGTCTTATGTCTGTTAGTTTTATGTCTATTGAATAAATAATTAATTACATAATAGACCAAATCAGACTTGAAGCACTCGTAAATGAGAGTGGGTTTTGGGGTGCTGGCTGCCTCAGTAAAGCTACTGCCTGCTGCCAGAGGCCTGGGCAAAAGGCAAGGACTTATCTAAACCCCCACCTGCATTGGTAACACCCTATGGACATATTTAACTAGATTGTTCATTCTGGTATTTGCATCCAAATTGGTTTGCTGCCAGGAGAGAAGTCTGGGCAGTGAGGAGATTCTTCATGTCAGTAAGGCTGAAAGTGGGCAAGAATTAACAATGAGCTTTGTCTGGAATTTAAACTTGGTGAGGTCACATAATTCTGAGTGAATTGGGAAGACTTAACATCTGGTGAAATTGGATGAAAATATAATTGTCCAAAGAGGGTGACACTGGCCATGGTCTGTGTATAGGAAAGGATTACCACTCCTTTCAGAGCTTCTGCCCAAAAAACAGGGGTGGCTGCAAGCCTGACTGTCCATACAGCTCCAGAGATTTCTCCAGGCATCTCCTTGGATACATACTATCCAGAAAGGGAGGAAAATAGAAGAAAAAAAGGCAGGATCTCTATATTCAGAGAGAAGTGTTCTATGAACAACTGTCTGAAGTACCTTTTAAGCATTATACTTAGTATATCCCTGCAGCAGATGATCATGTTTTATGTCTCCCAGCTTCCAGACATGAAAGGTTGTGCCAGTTACATACATCCTGCCTTAAGAATAAGATTCTGGTAGCTAAAGTATTACCATACACTTTTATAAGTAAGATTTTTGATCTTTCAAACTAATGAAAAAACTCATACAAGCAAAGAGAATGATACATAGATTGAGACACTGTGTGTATCTTTGATAGGGAAAAAAGCTGAATGCTCAAGCATATCAAAAACCAAATCAAAAACTGAAAGAAGGAGGTTATCTTTATGCTCCAGGTATTGACAAATACCAGACAGTAGGAATTGGGAAAGTATTTTCCCTCTGAACAAATAAAACATCAATTTTGTGGACTTTATTATTACCCTGTCACATTATACATCTGTTACCAGTCGCTGTCACACCTGATGGTGCCAGATGTAAAGGCTGTGGGGTTAGATCCTGAATGGCTGCACCTGGTCTCATACTTGCTGATAAAAGAAAAACAACTGCATTGCATGAAATGTAAGAAAAACAATCCCTTGATTTTATTTTCAACAAATGATTGGTTATATTTATTCAGTAAAGTAACAGGGAGCAAAGATGAGAGGAGTTTTTTCAGCTTTCTGCCCATTGTCTCCTCATACCAAGGGTAACACAACACAATACATTGTCAGCTGGGCATGTGTGTTATTTCCAGGTTCTGAATCCAGTCTAGAATAATAATAATCCTTTGTAGTGTGGGAAAGAATCCAAATAAGTATTGCTTAGGGAGGGCATATGAAATACACAAAAGGTAAGCAGTTACCACAATAAAGATAACAAATCTGCTTTCTTTGAAACATCCCCAGCAACACTGAAAGTGAGGAAAGGGTGACAGGAGGAGCATAAAGAGCAGGCTGTAACTTGATCAGCATTCCTGAAAACACAAGACCTTAGGACATCCACTTCTTATATGAGGAGTCCAGATCTGCATGTGTCCCATCCCACCACACACATGGTTTCACATTGAGGCCAACTCAGGGACCACTTACTACTTTGTGGTCCATGTACATGTTGCCATGTCCTACATTGTTTACAGATCAAACATTCCTAGAAAAGAGCACCTAATCAAATAAATGTTAAGTTTCTGCTCATTTAAATAGTAAATGTTCCCAAAGAAACATCTTAAAAAGCATTTTTCCTTCATGTTGCCCCAGTCCATTCTACTTACAATCCAACAACAGTTGATAGTTCCTAGTAAGGTTATGATCTGAAAAAAGAAGTGAGAAATGAGATTTTGAGTGAAAATGAGCAGTTTTTCAGTCTTATCTTCATCAGCTACACCCTACTTGTGTTTAAGATAGGAATGTATCTTTGCAGAATGAGCACCTTCACCCTCCCTGAGATTCATGTGAATAAAGGGTACTATTTAAACAATTTGTGATGCTATTCCCATTGTTCAGGATCTCCAGTGCCTTACTTTATAATTTTATCATAATCTTCTCTGCCTCTTGTATTGTGCTTTCTATTATCTGTGGATGAGATCAGATCCCCTGCTGTAGCTGTTGCTTGCTGGCTTTCATCATCAGCAGATTCCTGCTTTCAGGACTCGTAGGTGTGCACTGCTGGAAGTTATCCAGTGTCACACCTTCACTTAGTTTCTAAAACTCCTGAATGTGAACTAGTCACAGCAGACTCTGTCTAGAAAGCTCATCATCTTCTCATTCAGATGTCTACAGCAGTGGGGGGGAGTTGCCCTCTAGATCTGCTACTCCTCCATACTTACTAGTGCACTAAAGAGAGCCCTTTTGGTCTGACCTACATATCTGCATTTTCAGTGGTCACAGACAAGTGAGATGAACTTTGCCCCAAAGACTATTTGGTTTAAAATATGCTTTTTGGCTCCACTGATCATGTCACACCTCTATGTTCATAATTAAATTCACCTCATAGACTTGGACTTCTAGAGTGAATAGCCTTAGTTAAATATGATAGTAAATTTCTTCTATATTCTGCTATTTATTTTCAGTCTGATTTCCTGGGTTTTGGAATATTCATATACAAAACATGAAAGCAGAGTGAGATGGTCAAAGATAATTAATTTGAAAATTAAGAGCAGAGTTTCCGGGATCATCCATAAAACATTTTCTCATCTCTAGTCACATTTCCTCTTAGATAATACTGCCTAGAGACAATCAAGTGCATAGATATTAAGAGGAAACAGCTGCATGAAGTACTTCTAGCAGAGCAGATCCTATTTGAAGTCCACTGCTAGTGTCATAAGGCTGAAGTAGAAACTAAGAATGTGTCCCAGAAGAGATCCTCTGCTAAATGAAACCAGGGAAAACTAATTAGAAAGTGAAGCGTCTTATGAGCTCAATTAAAAGACTACTTCAAATTTGCAAACCTGGCCAGCACAGCTGATGGAAAGAAAAAGTTTCATCCAGGGGGCAATTCAGAGCATGAAAATCTAGATTCTCAGAAAGCAGAGGTTTCTCAGGCTAAAAGACAGCCAGTAATTTTTAGTAACAAAAATCACCTGGAACATCTGTCCTTATCAGAAAAAAAATGTTTCAGCACTTGTTACTGCTGTACCTGCTAAACTGAGTGGCACTTACTCCAAAAAGGAAGGTCTCAGGGGTATGCAGTGTCACAGTGGTTAAAAACTGCAGAGTTGAATGTAAGCATTCACATCCTTCATCACTCTTAATCACTTTCTCATTTCCAGCTCTGCTGAGTAACACAGTGAACATTTCCAACATCATGTTTCTGCTGGAGCTTTCCAGTCTCCAGCAGATCAGCTAACATTGTTTGGATTCTGGGATTTATAAAACTAATTGGAGATATTTCCATGAATGATGTAATTTTAAATATGTTTTAGGCTTAGATTTTGGAACATTAGACTGCTGATGCAGATAGCATGTTTTATACCTCTTTGTAATGAGAGAAATACCACCAAAAACTTAGTCTTCAAATATGCTGACAATCTGGTAGGCATTTTCATCTGTTCATATAAAAAATACATATATACATGACAGCAATTTTTTTTTTTTTTACATGGGATAATTACAGGAACATTTATGTGTCTCTTCTGGCAGACTTCTTAGCCTCCATTGTTAAAGGAAAGATCACCTTCAAAGACCATGCTTTCTAATTTGCTGAAGGGCTGTTAGATGAAGGCTTTACCATGGGGAAATTAAGAAACAGTTGTTTTGCAAGGTAGGCCAAATGAAGGGATATGATGCATCTTTGCATCTGCATACCTGATTGAACACCCCAAATCCTGTTCCTTCTCCTACTCAGGATCTGAAAATTTGTGTGGCTTCAGTCCAGGCATGAAAACCATTTTTTGTTGGTATTTCTTCTGTTCTAATAATTCAATCCCTACTAATTTGGTTGCCTAAAATAATCCATAAAGAAAGCAAACAAATAGTGTTGGTAGGTGCATATGATCTTGATAGAAATAGATTACACACACAACCATTACTCTAAAAAAAAAGGGTTAGATGCAGATCACTTATTTTTATTGATGATTTTAAATTAAACTGAATTTATATAAGAAGGAGGTATAAATAAGCATGCCATAATGAAGCAGTTTTCAGCATTCTCAAACCAATTTGATCAATATTGCAAAATATTAGAACAAAATAAATCTGTGGTGTAAAAGCAGTGCATTAAAATTCATTCTACATGCACATTCCTCATTAAGGAAAAAACAGCTTTATGATGTATGTGTCTGTGAGTAAATTTTACTGAGATATAGTACACCATTAGCAGACATTTCTCAAAGGCATGTTCTAAAGCCTTGAACTTGGCTGCATATAAAGCACTTGAAAATGTGTACTGAACTTGTAGAAGAAAGTATGAAAAATGCACATTCTACTTAAAAATTGAATATTTATTATTTCCTTTCCACAACATCCTTGGGGTTTTCTGTCATTTTTCAGACAAATGCAAGGAGACATTTCCCTGCTCAAAGCACTGGTAAAAAGCCTATGGCCATGATCCTGCCACTGATAGCACACAGGAGGAAAGTTGCCTCTAAATGGAGTGTCCTTGAAGACAAAGGGTAGTTTGAGGATGAATCAATCAGTTCACCAGCTATCATTTGAAGTGCTCTAAGCCTTAGACCTTAGCTTTGCTCCTCCTGATCTCTTACAGTTACCTTCAAAGGCTGCAGGGTGAACCTACACTCATACAGGGTACAGATAAAGAAATAGAGGTGAGATATAGATAAAACACAGAGGAAGGATTCAGCACCCTCTGTAAGCTCTCACCAGAGCCAGCCATAATAGAGCATTATTGCTAAGGAAGTGAAAAGCAAAGAATTATGGCCTAGAGATGGACTGAGAAGGGAATTTTATTCTCATGGGAAATCTGTTCGGAACTGTGTTTCCTTTCTAAATTTAAACAAAAGCTGAAATTCTAAATTTTTCACAGACTAAGAGGAAATTCCATAGGATCTCAGTTCAGAAAACTGAAATTTCCTTCTCTTGATAGGATAAGAATCATTATGTAGAACAAAAACCAGTATGTAACTGCTTTTTAATATACATTAATATGCATTATGATCATCTAAATAAGATTGACTAAGCTTAACACAAATCTTATTTTCAGTTTTATCAAGGAAACATTGTAAACCAGGATATTGATTCTGGTAGATTTGTGTTTCAATGAGCAGCTGTTTTTCTCATCAATAGAGTTACAATAGTTCTGGGTCCTGAATCAGTCATGGAGGATCTTCTGAGTGCACAAGGAGAAGAAAGTAAGACATCTTTATCTCCTTCACCTGCTCCATATTTGAGCATAAGATCTGAATCCCTACAGACTGGCCAAAGGTGGGCTTGACTGTGCTGGGAACCAGCCCAAGCTGGACACCTGCCCAGCCTGGAAATCTCTGGGACATAGTGCAGGGGAAGTCTCCTGTGAGCACAAGAGAAACTGGGATGTGCAGTGCCCTTTCCTGCAGCACATGGCTTTGAAAAATCCTTTATTAGCAACTATGATAATGTAACCAAAATTGATCCAGCAAAACAGCCAAGTGCTGATTTATTTTTAACTCTGCTGTTACTCCTGTATGTCTCAATGCCAGTTCTGTGCTCTCCCGGCAGTCACTCCCTAGAGAGGAGGCACCACTGCTGGTACTGCCAGAATTAATGCTCAAGAGCACTTCCAGCTTACTCAATTTATTGTAGAGGGAGTTTGGGAAGCCCTGCTGTTAGCCTTAGAGTATAGTGCTTACTGGGTGCACCTGCATTAGTGTTTCCATTCAGTGGAAGCCAATCATATAACTTCCCTGCCTATTGCACCTTGGTTCTTTTCCAGAAACTATTCATAGTACTTAGGCTCTGATTCTCAGGTGAAACTAAAACAAAACAGGACCCCAAAGCACACTTCAGCCAGTATTCAGACACTGGGACCAAACTGGTCCTTATTACAGTTAATCCCAAGAAAAGAGCTCCTGAAATGCAGATAGTTTGGATGTCAGGTCTCCAGCAGCAACTCATGCTCTGGAAATTGGTCCCTATTATACCACAATACTTCCTGCTGGATGCAAGGCTCTCCTAGCAGATCTAGCCTGGCAAGGGATAAGACCTACTCACATTACAAATCTACCACAAGGTCTGTGATGGAAATACGCTCCAAATAATTTGTGTAATTGTTAAGATCTGATTAGAGAAAGATGCCTATGTTAGAATTAAGGTTCAAGCAAGATCATATGCCAAAGTCAATAATACGGGTTTTATTTAGCAATGAATGTGAGGTAGAGACATAGAAAGAAACAGACAAGATAAATAAATTGACAAGAAATAGACAATAGAGGAGAGACAGAGAGAAGGAATAAGAAAAAGATAGTCACTACACATGGATCCAGAGGCATCCCCTTGCTCCTTATTTACACTGGGCTTCTCACTCGTGGGAGGTTGCATTGTTCAAAATTTTTCACTATTTATACATCTTAGCAAACATAGGAATTAAGGCTCATTGGATACACAGTTCTCTTACACTATTGACTACATTATTCCCTCACTTCTAATGCTCATTAGTCTGAATGTTCAGTCCTTTTCTTCTTTTGAGTCTGTGGGTTTTTTGGGTTGATAGGCTGCGAGTCCATCACCACCATCTCCTCCTTCCAGAATTGCCTTTCACCCAGCGGAGCTGATTTCAGCACAGTTTCAGAGTTGCCTTTCCTTGTGGTCCATAAATTCTGCATTCTTTGTGTCCATTATCAGTGATAGATTCTTCTCACCAAGCTTTGTTAACCTCTCCCAAAGTCTGAGACAACACCTGGACAACAGTACCACCTATTCTTATCTCAAGTTCCCACAGTGGTGGCTTTTCTTACAGTCCAAGTTCCATGTGTCCACAGAAACAAATTCAATGGAGCTTTGGTGGCCATTGGTGGTCAGAGATGCCATCTGTCCCATAACTTGGGGTCATCTTTGTTTGACCATTGATACACAAATAAGTAGTTGCTTCTTTACACTGTTTGCCACACTGGGAATTTTTGTCCTGATGCATTAACCAGGAAGAGCTAACTAGATCTTGCCTCTACCAGGCCTTGGGTTAGCACCATCCTATTGCTCCATCCTGTGCTTATCTCATGGCAAACTCCTTCTGTGGCCTTAAGAGTGTTTGAGACAGGCAACTGAGCTCCTTAAATCCTCACAGTAATAGAAATTGCTATGCCAGTTTGTTAGCAGTGATTCTCCTCAGCAGTGTTCTCAGCATAACAATTCTAAAACCAGGACCCTTGGGAAACAGGGCACAAGAGCAGACTCCATGAGAGCAGTGTGGTTCTTTGGAATGACAATTACAAACTTATTATGAGAAATTTGCAAATGTGTTACATTGTTTCTTTTTTTCCTCACTGTCTGGCACTTTTTTCCTAGTGGATAAAAGCTTTTCCAAATAGCTTTCTTTTGTGCTAAAATTAGGTTTTAAGTTAATATCTTTGGCACTGACTATCCTAATTGTAAGATTTATGCCATTTCCTGGTACTAATAGAGTGTTCAACACATGCCTGGGAGGTTCAGTAATAGGTATGTCCTTGACAGATCTCAAATCAGTATAGTTCTTTCATAAGAAATCTGTGAAAAAAAAATCCCATTTCTATATTTCTTACAGGAAAAAAAGTATATTTAATGTTATATATGTATGGAAATAACTTCTAAATATTTGTGTTTAAAAGTAGACTTGTAAGCAAAACTATAAATCTTGGAAATTATATTTTCTCCTTCTCTAGGTTTTATCTTGTTCTTCTGAATTGATATGCTCTATTCTGACTAATGTGCTTGTCATTTCATGCATACTCTGTAAATTAAAACAGATCTTATTACACCTGTGTAACTATGATCTTGCCATTGTTTTTAAGGATTCCATTTGTAATCCCATTTTCTGTCTAAGAACTTTCAGAGGTGCTGGTGCATGAACTGGAAAAAACACAGCAGAGCTGTTGAAATCTGAGATGAGTTCGAGGGGAGAGATGATAAAATCCTTTTTTATTTGTGCACACAGAAAGTAGGATATGGAAATTGGTAACACCTTGAAGGTGGAAAGCCACTATCTCATTTAACAGAGCCCAATTTTACAGTAGAAATGTAATTCCATTGCTACAACTGTGGAATTAAATGTGTCCTTGATAGTGATTCCAGTGTAATTGCCAAGATACATAATCCCAGATAATTTTATCTGTATGACCTTGAAATTACAAGGCAGACCCATAGGGATGTGAGGTGAGGTTCCTGAGACACTCACCTGGAGTCGCTGCATTCAAGGCAGGAATGGAGGCACTTACAGAAAATGATATGCAGGTAGATATTACAACAGATAAGTAAATTGCTCTCTAGAAATACTTAGGGGTGACCAAATAGCTCATATGTGTGTGCACAGACTGCAAATGTCAGCAGACAGTGAGAAAAATGTCATCTCTAAAACCATGATCCTGACTTGACTTGCGTTGCCCAAGCAATTCTGCTTGTGTGAGAAGAGGCAGTAGAATTGACTTTTTAACTTTTGATCTTAACATAGTGTTAGGGAAGGATGTTTTGTAGGCCTATGTTAAGTTTGTTTAAAACAAAGATGGTTTCTTCAGGTTTGCTTGGTTTTTTGTTTGTAATTAAATGTTTTTTAAAGGATATTTTATTAATTTGTGATTCTAAGTTTCATACGTAACTCAAAACTTCGATTTGAAATAAATCACTACTGAGCCTGGGGGGAAAAAAAATAAAAAAGAAGTGTGATGCATGAGGAAGCTCTGGAATAGGAAAACACACTATTCACTCTAAATGACTTTTCGTCTGGTCCTGAGACAAGTTTGTGTCCGGACAGAAACCAACTTTGCCAAGTCATCTGGTACAGGCATGAAATAAGAAACTAAGAAAGCAAGTACTTCTCTCTCCCAAAAAATAGGATGTATTTGAAAGAAAAGCAGTCCTTTTCAGGTGCAATAGAACTGATTAATGAATTTCTGCATCTGACAAAGCAAGCTGGCTATAGGAGGGACAAAGGGCAAAACACTTCTAAGCCATAGATAAATACTGAGAAAGCTCAGAGCAAGAAGATCAGGAAAATGAGTGATTCAACTCCAAAGAATATTTATTTATTAATAAGTTAGTTATTGAATAAGACACCAAGTTCAATTTACAGATGATGATGATGATGATGTCGACCATGATGTTCCCTGTTTGCACAAGATATTTTGTATTAAAAATCTCTCTCTAGGGTTTACATCAATTTATATCCACTGTTGTGTCTCCCAGAGCAAGCAGCCTCAAAACCAGCCTAGACTGAGACACATAGAAAGAAGAACTGCCAAGCCACTGGTCTATTTGAGAGGTGTGGGTGTACGACTCTGGGAGAAGCCCAAGCCAAAGCTTTACCAGAAGACTGCAAGCACAGCAAGCCAAAGTTGAAGTTTTGGTGTATGGATCATCTGTACAGAGCTTAAAGATCCATATGGAACTTAAAAGGCCTATAGGGCTACAATGAGAGTTTGTTCCGCTCTGTGATGCCCAGAGAGATTTCAACAACAAATAAAGAAGTGTGGGTGGAAGAGACAGAAAACACACTTGATAAATATCACCTTACATAACAACTTCCTGCAGGTTTCCACAGGTATAGAAAGGAATGAACACACAGAGAATGGAATAAAATATGTCAAGAGTTGACGGTTCACTTTAACAGAGACCTGCATACAGTCATCAAAAATAAATATATATAATGACAGATCATACTCTGAAGAACATATTTACTCCAGGAAATGACTGTAACCTGCTGCAAGAATTTTTCACTTTGTCAGTGCTCTGTACTGGTCTCTGCAGCGAGTGAAGGCACCAGAGGAATGAGGGCTGTCGTGGAGCCCTTTGCTGATGCAGAAGAATAGCTCCCCGTTGGCCACCCTTCCAGTTTCAGACTGAAAAGTGCACAGCAAAGCACAAAAGGAAGAAGCAGTAAACAAAACAACAAAACCCCAACACTCTTCTCTTTTCCATACAACCCCCTGCTAGGTACTTTCTCAAAACATGCATGCACTGCTTTATTTAGTACTATATTACTCATGCAAAAGCTCAATTTCTTCATCGGGTCAATACCCAACTGCTTTGTGCCTGGCAAGGCAAGCCATTTATTAATTAGAGCTGCCCTGCAGTCTGTCACTCCTGTTCCAGTACACTTTGTTTGTGCCATTCTCCAGCTGGTACAGCCATGATGTCACTTACTTTCAAAGACAATTTTAAAATTTGGGGAGAAAATGTGAAAAACAACAGAGTTAATCATGTTTTAAGCAAATTTCTGAAGCATTTCCCTGTTTTACATCTCCTGCAAGGAAGGGACAGCTCTGTACATGTCTCTTGGGAGGAATTTTTTCTATTTAAAGTTGCAAACACTCTAAATTTCATTGTTCAGAATGTTTTAATACATTTGTTTGCCAAATAGTATCGCTAATAATAATATGGTTCACATTTGGCTTTAATCTGGTGGTCTGAAAACACTTTGCAAAAGAAGTCCTTCTTCCTTCATTTCTATATTCCTGTTTCCCCTTGATCACTTTTTCATGAGATGCTCAGTAGAAGGTGTGTGGATAGGAGCTGCAGCATTGTACAATTCTCTGCCTCAGTGATTGTTTCAGCCCTTGTGTTTGATCACTCAAGGGAAGCAACCTAGTGCCTGCAGCACACCACACAGCCCCATCTGCCTTCACTGGCAGGGAATCAGATGTGTGAGGTCGTCCTGTGGCACTGTCATCTTTCAGCAGGACTGCTCTGTGCAGTCTGCTTTTCACAGTCTCCCAAGCTACTGATAGCATCTTGTGACTGAAATCTGTCATTTTTATGTGAATGTTATATCTCACTGAAGACTCGTCTTACCAGACCTCTGATACAGTCTGTAATACTCGTGAAAGGAGCATTTTCAAGACATCCCAAAACTGAGATCACAATGAGAAAGGTAAAGCCATTGATGAGCCTGTACTGTATTTTTTACTAAAAAGAACTTAAAAAGACATATTTTTTCTCTTTTGCCATTTCTGTTGTTGTCACTCTCTTGTAGTGCTGTGTCAAAGAAAACCTTAATGACATGACAGAAAATGCGGAGGGGAGTACAAGTCCTTCCCTGTGCTCCTGTCATCTTTTACCAAACCCTGCATTCTTAAACACACATAAAGAAAAAAAAAAAAAAAAAAAAAGGCTGCCCTTGTCCTGTGTATAGAGACACAGATCCTCCTTTCATAGACTTCCATAGATTTGCCTTCCTCTTTCATAGCTTTCCTCTTGGACAGGAATGTGCATAGGGATCCCATAGGGAATGGTGATCTATGGGTACTACTTAAGGTTAAAAGTACAGACTTAAAATGGTTTTTTGCCTGCCTATTATATTGTATAATAATTCATAGCATTTGTGTGAAAACGTTATCTCTCTGAGGAGGAACACTCTTTCCCACCTTTGTGAAGGGACTGCCACTACTCTGAACTTGTGAAATTACTCTTTTCTAAAAACTAACCTATATGACATTAAAATTGCATCACCCAGTCAGCAGACTGTGGAACATCAGATTTAAAATAGATGAAGTGAAAAGAGAAACCAAGGTGGAAATTCAAGGTGGTCAGTTGTCACAGCTACAGCCTAGCTGCATATAGCTCCAGCCTGATTTTTGTAAATGGTTCTGGAAATAAAGGGTGGATGACACTGATCAGGAAAAGCAGTGTCCTTCTATTATGTCAAGATTTTTAGAGATTAATGAGAGCTGCAGTGGCGAGAAGCAGCTCTATTCTTACTCAGTGCTCCTGTCAAGATGGTCTCTGCACCTAGAAAATGGGGTTTGGTGGGTTTTTTGGTTGGTTGGTTGGTTGTTTTTTGTTTGTTTTGGGTTCCTGTTTGGTTTTTTAATTTGTTTGTTTGGGTGTTTTTGTTTTTGTTTTAAGAAATAAGATGGAATCAGAATTATTTGCCAGGATTTACTTCCCAGAGTACAGCACATGGGAGAAAAATGTGACATTATTCCTTAAGAAAGGAAAAGGAAAATCTTTCCTCAATGTATTTCCTGAAGAAGCAATTTTTCAGTAGAGATAACATTCCTCTCCAGACACTTACATGCCTACATTGTGTCAGGTGCATATATTTTTTGAGGGAGCAAAACAGAAGCTGTGCTTAAAAAAATTTAGAGTGCTTTCTCTTTAAGTTTGCTGAACAAAGATGTAATTTCAGAGAGCTGTGCCATCAGTTATAACAGTGTAAAATCAGATGTGAGAGGTCATTCCCTGGCACACAGCTCTGGGCACACTTGCTCAATGACCTCTGTTTTCCTGATGGGTAAATTCATTATGTGATTGTGTCTGCTTCAAATTAACAGAGCTCTACCACTCTCCACATGAGGAGATCAAACAGTCCCATGTGTCTTGCAAATTAGTCCTCTAAATGAAGGTCCCCACACAAACAATGAGGTTGCTTTATTTTGAGATAGTAACATTAACTATTTTCAGTACAAATGTCTGGAAAGTTCTCTTTTTCAAACTGAGCTTTCATTAAGCTTAATGCCACAAAGTATTTCTGACACTACAGGCTTATCAAAACAACTTAATGAAGAAGTAGAAGGCATAATTTCAGTGTCAACTATAAATCTTAAAAATCCAGTGGTTTGAATGGTGAATGTTGTGTGAGTCTCACATATGTGTAAAGAGCTCACATACCCTGAGTGTGTATGCAGGTGTCTGTGTGGGTGCAATCTCCAGCCTGCAGTAACCAGCAGGGCCAGAGCCTCTGCCTTGAAGCCCCAGGAGCAGCTCATGCTTTACCAAGACTATTCCTGCCTGGCTCATTGTGGGTACACCCTGGATCTGCAGGGAAAAAGGAGGAAGCAGTGGAGCATTGCTTTAGCCTGTCCCCCTGGAAGGGAGAAAAGAATCCACCAAGGGATGAGGCTAATGGGAAACACAGTTCAAACAGAAAGGACAGCCCAAGGCAGAGGCAGTCTGAAGTCTGGTTGTATAAAAGTCAAATATACGGACAGAAGTCAATCAAAACATTAACATTAAATTATAACCTCTGTTGTTGTTACCTCTTTTTCAGTTGTTTTGCTTCTTTGTTTATCTAGTTCCCATTCTGTGTGTTAAATTAGTAGCATGAAGGGACATCTTCTGTAAAATCTGTGTTTTTTACTAGATATATGCATTACTGGTGTCAGCTATAAAGACTGACCCAGATAAGTGATCATTCCTTAACTTTCATGGGTTACATTTTGGTGAAGAAATGTTATTTAAACATTAATTGAGTAGGTGATAGTAAAATAATAATTGTTTCAATTGACTAGATTGTTTCCTCCCACAAGACTGTGAGAAATGGGAAAAAAAAATCTTAGATTGTCTTCAGATTTGTGCTTTCTTTCAGTTATAGTCTTCAACCCATAGAGCCATGTGAATCCCAAGGTGCCTCAAAAGGCTGTGGCACTCTCTGCAACCTCACTTGTCTCTTGGTATCACACCTTTTCTCCTTCCTTTAACTTCTATAAAAGAGCCTTTAAAAAGGCAAAAGCAGAGAAAGTAAGGGAGAAGTAGGCTGAAGAAGCAAAGCTCCTTCAGATTTTAACCCCAAGTATAAGGTATTAAGAGAAAACTCAGATGATCACTCTCTGCAGTTAGAATTATGAAGCAGAATATTTTCAGGTCAAAATTATCATAAACCCATTGAAACCTTTGTGATTATGACAGCAAACAAAACTGAACTTCTGTTTCAGTTAATGTAAATTATTTAGTCATTGTTCCCTTGCAGAAAACCCAATGCATTCACATTTCTTCTATTTTCTGAATGACAGGTACAGCACTCACTTTTGCAGTACCTATTTTGTTCTAAATAGTGTAGTCCAGAACATTTTGTAAAGAAGGAAATCAAGTGAAGACTAACCCTCCTAATAATATTCTGCAAATCAATACATTTTTTCTATTTAATAACTACATTACAGGGAATGTAGTCACATTTTTTGTTCTTGTAACCTGAAATCATCTTCTGATTTTGTCTTTCAGACCTTGAAATGTCTAGCAGTAACTGAATATTGAGCCACTTGATGTTCATTTACGTTCAGGAATGCACATTCCTGTGTAGATCTGAAGATGAAATACAAGTGACAATGTTATATTTCCTGCACACACACACAAAAAATTAGTATTATGCAGATAAAGAGCACAAACTCTAGGCCTTTACAACAATAACATTCACTGAAATGGCGCAAATACCCTTTTAGCAATAAATATGAGTGGTATAACATTTTGGTTTTTACAAAAATCAGTGTTGAAGCCTGTTAAGCAACATGAAAGAAACACAAAGAATTTTCCACCTATTCTTTTGGATTTAGTAAAGAGATGGAAGTGTCTGCTTAGAGAATAAATGCAGACATACATTGCTTCTCCCCTAAGTAGTGTAGATTTCCACTTTATAATTGTGTAGCTCCATGGATTGAGCTTCTCTCCAAAAATGGAAAATAACTTATCATACTGAAGAAAAGTTTGCACAAGCTCCAAACACTTAACTCAGCTTTTCTCTAAGCTGACAAGGCATCCTGACCCTGTGAGCATCCCAGTGGCTGTCCTGGTGCCAACATGACTGTCTGTAGAACCACCAGTGGAGCCAGACAGTGGCACTGGGAGAGGGACAATGCTTGGGGTTCCAGATCCTCAGACAGAGAACCAATTGTGCCTTTTTGTCCTAGGAACACTGCTTGCACTGCTGCCTAGAGAAGAAAAGTGAGAAGGCAGGGAAAAGCATGATGTTACTGTTTCCAGGGTCCAAAATGAGATTTTTACATGCAGACAAAGTGCTGAAGCCAGTGGCAGCCAATCTGAAAAACAGCAGGTAGCACTAAGGCTGTGCTGTACTCCTTTTTGGGACTCTCTTAATGGAGTAGTGCACACAACTGAACTAAACAGACACAGTAACAGGCAGAAGTCTCTAAATGTTTGTAAAAACACATCTGAGTAAGATTTTCAGTCACATCTGGCTCACTCTAAACCTTCTCAAATTTGAGAAAATGTCTGTGGGGAATCAGTGTGCTATCATACAATGGACCCTTTTTCTACCCAGATGTATTAACCTAAAGAATTGCAACAAGGATGTTCTTAAATAATTCATATCTTGTACAGGCAAGACCTGACAGTCAAATTAAGGAAATGGCAGAGTTCACTGTCATTGAGTGTCTGTGTCATGGCATTGCTCCACAACATGACCCAGGCAAGAGGCTGCCTGGAGGGCAGCTGCATGGACATCTCTGAGAGCTCCTATTCTGAGAGCTCCTGCTCATCTCTGAGAGCTCCTGCTCATCTCTGAGAGCTCCTGCTCTGAGGTTGCAGAGACAACTTCAATCTCAACGTCTTCGCCCTCCATGCATGTTCCCTTGGTTTGCTTTACTATACTTTGGGCACTATTTTCTTCAGTCAAATACAGTTGTGACACTGTATTTAAGAGTATTGAAGGACATTGCGATGAACTCACCTGCTCAGGAAATGCAGCAGGAGAACCAGATTTGTCTTATGCCCACGCAGCTGCATGAGTTACAAGTGTGCTACTCTGTTCATTGACTATGCAAGGGACCAGGTTCATTTTTGAACATTTTTGTACAACTGTGCCTGAGAAAAAAATTCCTTCTCCCCACAGTGGACACAGGTATGTTGGTTGGTTTAGCTGCCTATAACAAGAAAAACTACCTTGACTAAAACAGAGGTACAACGGAAAATGGGGAGGAATGTCAGCAATCCAGGGTAACTGCCAAAACAAAATTGTAAATATGTAAATATTTCAGTATATTAGCAGTTAGAAAGACTGTCTCCCTATCCCAACACTGGTAATTATTGCCTATCTTCCAAGCCTGATACTCAATGTATTTGAAGCCTTCACTAGGAAACTGAACACTCAGAGCTCGACTGGGTTCTATGCTGAGCAGCATTCAGAGGCAGTGCCAGCTGAGTAGGAAGGGTGCACTTACACAGAACGAGTTTGAGTCTGCCTGCCAAATGCCAGTGAGAGCCTAAGTACAGCACCATTCTCTTATGGCTGGGCTGGAGGTGCCCTGTTTTTCATCAGCTTGGGCTACAGTAGAGGGAAAGTTGTCTCAGTCCTCCATGTAGGTACACTGGCAGCAGCTGATGAATCTTGCCAGGTCTGATCTGTGATGGTTTTCATGCTGAGAACAGCATTACAACTGTGTGTGCCCAGGTGTGTGCTCTGCACATGGAAGGAGGGTATCTCCTGGGCTCCCCTCCTGCCTGGTGCCTCTTCCCAGTGATTTTTGTACTATCCTAAGGCATGAACTAATCTTTACCTTGCTATCAGCTCAGGTAGATGATTTCTTATCTCACGTTACAGTGTTTTTCTGTTGTTCTGTGTTGGTCCTTCATAACATCGAGGGGTGAACAAACAGCTTGAAATTCCCCTGCAGCCTTTGAACCACCAAAGCCACGTATGGGCCAGCGGCAACAGCTGCAATTGGAATAATCAGTTTGCTATAAAGAGGCTCTAATGTTAATAACAAACCGGTCCTTATATGTTGCAGAACTGACCTGAGGAAGAAAAATTAAACAGAAATGGCTTTCTCTTCTTTTTGAAACATTTTCTACCTCTGTAGATAATTTATTCTTGAAGGTCTTAGGAAGAATAAGCTTGTCATGTCGTCTTATAGCAACAAGAAAAGCTGCAGGAGCAGCAAAAGCAGTAGATCTGAACAATATTTTGGCTGGCCAAGACATAGCCATAATGATGACTGCTGAGAAAGCAGTTTTCCTTAGATGTGTACATCTTATCTCCTGTCTCCCAGGCAACTTCCTAACATCTTTTTGAAATTACTAAAGACCAACTAATGTATTCTAATACTGTGACAAGCCTTATCAAGCCAGTACAATGCCACGTCATTTTCTATTTTGAGTCATATACAATAAACCAAACCCAGTAACTAAATACTGATAGCTATAGGTATTCATTCCCGTATCACCATGTAAATAAAGCTACATTGTTTTCACATTTACCACGAGAAATAGATTGAATCTGTACACTGAATTTCTACACAAGACGTATATGTAATTCTATTGTATACAACATGAAATTCCTTGGAAATTATTTTCTCACTGTTCCTTAAGCTTTAGAAAACATATTCATATTAAACCAACAGACTTTCATTTCTTAGTACCAAAATCCTAGCTTGATATTTTGAAACATTCAAAACAATCAATATTTTAAAACCTATAATAAACAGCATAAAAAATACAGTAATATTTTTTTCTCCATCTGAAAGTACTTGAAAAATATATTAATTAATTAATTAATACATGCAGTAAGTCTTGACGCAGTTGCTTGTGGATCTCAGATATAAAGGCTGAGCTTGGATGTAGACTGTCAGCTCGCATGGCACAATTTGACACTGCAGAGTGCACTTTCCAAATATTATTAAAGATTGAAAATGATCTTATTGTCTTCTTGCAGTTGATGCAGAGATAGAAAATAAGATAGATTATAATTTTTAATTTGAGTGGGAAAATATTTCTCTAACTTATACTTCTATGCATAAATAAAAACATTCTGTATCTACAGGGGGAAATAGAAAAAACAAACTCAACAGATCCATGAACACAGGAAGAAATCTCTGTTTTGAGAAATATTACTACTTCAAATAATAAACTATACAGAAAAACTAGTATTAAAAATAACAAAAGTAATACCTCTTTTTAAAGAACAGTAGTCTTGCTCTCTAAGCAGTCAGAAACCAGGAATTCCCATTTTTAAGACTTATATTTTCTGTGTACATGATAATGACTGCCCTTGGCATCAGAGATAAACTTAGTATTAAGAGAGAAAGAATTCAATCCTTTTAAAATCCTATTCCAGACTGCTGAAACAAGAATGCATCTCTTTTCTGCAATCTTGTTATCAAATTTGCTGTCCCTACTTTGCTGTGAATAGAGAATACTTCTGGATGAATGGTTTCTTTTAGCTTTATTACAACCTCCATCTTACAAAGAAGTCCCAAACAAGATTTGCTGAAACAGAATTGTATAAGTTTTGTATTTCCAAACAAACATGCTAATACTTAGTTTGAAAAATATTGCAACACACTTTAGTACATGTAGAAAGTTAGAGAGAAAAATGAACAGCAGGGCTAAATCTTAAGACTATTCAATCCATATACACAATATGAACTGAGAGAATGGTTTGTAACAGAACAATTTTTAGTGACATATCAGGCTTAGAAAGTGTTGCCATTTAATTTTTAAAGAGCTTGAATTTGTGGCGGAATGGCAATAACTATCAGTCACTGGAGGGGCAGGCTGCCTAGAACAAATGCAGAAAGATGAATGCAGAGGAGCAGCACAGGTTCATTCTAAAAGACTGAAGTTCTCTTTTAATTTGAACAAAACAGAATGAAGTATTAGGTGTGAGTTGTTTGTTCTTTTTCACATCGCTATATTTCTGCCTACAATAAAACCTTTGTTGATGCAGTCAAAGACAAGGGGATCGAGTGCACCCTCAGTTTGCAGATGACACTAAGTTGGTCAGGAGTGCTGGTGTGCTGGAGATTAGGAGGACTGTGTAGAAGGATTGGACAGGATGGATCAATGGGCTGAGGATAATGGTATGAGGTTTATTATGGTGAAGTAAGAGCTCCTGAACTTGGGTCACAACAACTCCATGTGACCCTATAGGCTGGGGGCAACATGGCTGGAAACCTGCCTGGTGGAAAAAGACCTAGGAATGATGGTTGACAGCAGCTGAACATGAGCCAGTGTGTGCCCAGGTGGCCAAGAAGGCCAGTGGCACCCTGGCCTGTACCAGCAATAGTGTGGCCAGCAGGACCAGGGCAGTGATTGACCCCCTGTACTCAGCACTGGTGAAGCTGAACATCAAGCCCTGTGATCACTTCTGAGCCCCTCACTACAAGAAAGACACTGAGGTGCTAGAGTGAGTCCAGAGAAGAGCAATGGAGCTGGTGAAGGGTCTGGAGCACAAGTCCTATCAGGAAACGGGTATTCTTTAGCCTGGAATAAAAGATAGAGTGGAAATCTTAGTGCTCTCTACAGCTACATGAAAGGAGACCATAGCAAGATGAGAGTCAATTCTCTCTCCCACACAATCAGGGGCAGGACTAGAAGAAATGGCCTCAGGCTGCACCAGAGGAGGTTCACCACAGGAGTTTGGACATCAGGAAGAATTTTTTCACTGAAAAACTGGTTAGGCATTGGAATGAACTGCCTAGAGAGGATGTGGCATCACCATCCTTGGAAGTGTTCAAGAAACAACTGGATATGGCACTTAGTGCTATGGTTCCATTGATGTGGTGTTGGATCAGAGGTTGGACTCAATGATCTTGGAGGTCTTTTCCAGCCTTAATGTTTTTAAGATTCTAAGTCCAGAATGTGGTTAAATGCACACTGCTAACCAGTACAGTTTGCTTTATTGGTAACAGCTTTAATTGTGCACACCTGAACTTGGGAAACTTGGGCTCCAATGCCATCGCTGCTAGACATGCTCACATCCCTGCTGCCAGGTACCAGGCACCAGAAACAATTATACAGAAACCTACAGCTCCTAATGGGTCCTACAAAAACCAATATGACAGACTATTTTTAAGGAACTAAAAGAAAACATAGAGGTTAGTAATAGTCAGAATGAATTTTATAAAAACATACTATATGAAATCAAATCAGTTTCCTAGTACTCAAGATAGCAGAGAGAAGAAGCAAAATATGCCATATAACTTGGCTTATATAAGACTTTAATACTATGTTGTATAGGAGACCAGTAGCCAAGCTAAAAATATTTAGATGAGGAAAAAAAAATTCTTAGAGTCATGGGAAAATTCTACTTGTGAATTCATTATCAGTGGTTCAGGTACACCCTGAAAAGGATGAGTAATGTTCTACAAGGGTCAGTCCTAAGGGAGTGATATTATCAGATATTATTTTCAATGACCCATAAGATCAATTAGAAAATGTTTTGATTATATTTGAACACCAATAAGCTGATAGTATAATTGCAAAATGGGAATAGAATTAATGGAATCCTGATACATAGGGTAATTATACAAAAAAAGGAAAATATGTGGTTTCTTATGGGCAAATCTCAGGCCATGAACTTGGGTAAAAACAATTAACTGGACAAAAATAAGGAAGGGAGCAAAGGACTTAGTTAGAGCTTTTTAGAAGTATATTTAGAATTTTTGTGAATCATAGCTTCAAGGATTGTGTAAATGCAAAGCCCATGCAATTAATCACACACAATGATTAATAAACTGTCGCAGCTAACAGGACATTTCAGATAATCCTTCTCCTTTCAGCGCTGACCTCCACTGCAGTGCAGCAACACTGATTGTTGGGCAATGAAATCCAAAAAAGACAGGAGGTACCTGGACAGCTTTCAGAGGTAAAATTTTCTCAGAAGAGTAGTGGAAAGGAAGAGAGGACTGGAAAACAGATGAAGAGGAAAGTTCTGGTGAGATAGAGCTCTATTGCTTGTTGCCTAATTACTTTTAGGAATACAGTTAAGGCTTCAAGTTCCTGTCTTCGAATGTTGAATCCTCTTACAGGAAAATAAAATTACTCACATGCCCCACAAAGTCCTGTCATGGCATTTAATGGCTTTTCTCACTTCCCAGAAACACTGCAAGTGACAATGAAATATCTTATAATGTGACCAGGTTGCCTATCCCATTTTTTTTTCAATTCTCAACTAATTTCCTTTCTCATCCTTTTCCAAAAATATTAGCAACTTTTTTTTACTTCATGTTCAAGCTTCAGAGTCTTTAGGAAACTCTTATTTCACATCTTCAAGCCTTGTGCATTAACCACAACACCTAGAAGTATCTTTTATTATGTTCTTTTGAATCCAGGACTTTGTGTCTCTGGGTCTCAGAAAATATGACAGACACTGAAACTGTTGCCAGCCGTGATGGTCCTTGGCTTCAAACCCAGCACTTACTGAACCAGGTGTTCACTACTGACATGATTTTTTTCAGGCTGTACCTGAGCTCAAGCACTGTGTCTGGATTACACTCTTTTCACACAACAGCCAATGCTGACTTTGTATAAAAGGAAGAAAAAGTGAGAGGCAGAGAACAATTAAAAGCTTCAGCTCCTTCTTCATTCTAGCTGCTTTCATTTTGCCAGCTGTGTTATGTTACCCAAACTACACCATTCTGGTGCCTTGACCTGATGGGAGGTGTTTGTTGCCCAGGTTTTCTTCTTCAATATCAGCAAGGTGTGGGCTGAGAAGGGATGGGGCTAGCTTGGTCTTGCCCTGTCATAGCCTTGGCATTTAGCCTGTGCTTGCAGGGGCTGGGAGTGCTCCCAACATCCACCCTATAGAAACAACTCCTGAGACCTAAGTTTACCTAGAAATAAATCATTAGCCTGACAAGAAAATCTCTTTATGTAAATATCACTCTGAGCATCCAAGTTTCAGACACCACTGAAATGCATGAAATTTCTATTCAGCTGCAATATGCTATGGAAATGTATTAAGGGCCTCAACAAACAAATGACAATGAATACAGTCTTTTACTGCTACCTTCTATTTATTGGGATGGATAAGGACTGATATCCCAGGGGCAGGGAAGGGGAAGAGAGAATAAAAGGTGGGAAGTTTCCCACTGACAGTCACAGTGTGATACTCTCCTGGTTGTTTTCTAGGAGAAAAAGTATAGCATTGTATGATTCATGTAACAGCAATCTCTGCTCCAGATGAATGCTAAGCACCTGTGTCCCCTGATAGCTTGCTCCCTTGCCACTTCTAACTTATCAATAATGGTAAAATAGATATGGCCCTTTTCTATTTTACATAGCTTATTTGACAGTGCTTCAGCTATCCATCTTTCCATTTCCAGGGCCATTTTACCATAGTGACAAACATCCCCAGTTTTCTCCCTTCAAAGAGCATGATAATTATTCAGCTAGAATTAGGAAATCACATCAAATTCTGTCACCAGTGACTAGCCACTATGTCCTAACTTGTGTTTTCCCATGACAACAGTCTTTCTACAGTGCTTGCTTTTCCGTGGTGTTCAGAGTAATTCAAGCTGCCTTCTAATGCTTTGGGTTTTCCCATTTCCTGGTAGTTTCTTGGCCCAGGGATTTAAAGGAACTCTCTTTTTGCCATGTGCAGCATATTCTACACTGTGAAAAAAGTGGAACAGATCCAGTGCTTGGCATCTATTAAGCATCTGTATTCCAACTAACAATTAATTAGGATTAAGGGATGTTGAAAATATATCTTATAGAAGAAGAAAATAATTACCAACTATTAATCATGTATTATGATTATGTATTATTCTTTCAGGTACTTAAAAGATAATTGCATGCTCTTTCCAGAGGATCTAAGGAGACTTGTGAAATATTTAAATTGCCCTATAACCCAGGATCAATTGAGAAATGTCCAAGTTTCTCACAGGCGAACTAATGCTTTACTGCAGCACTTCTGTCTCTCTGCTCATGCTGTTATTTAAAACACAACCTGCACCTTGCAGCACCCCAAATTATGGTATACTGCTGCATAGCAAGGCAGGCAAGCTCTATCTATAGGACATTGTTATAGATTGCAGAAGTACATCCTATGTCAGTGAACAGAAAAGAGTCCCACTGTGGGATGCCACTGCTGGGAGAGGATCTCCTGCCTCCACTTGTCAGTGGAGGGGGTTGTCAGGTGAGGTTACAGACCTTGCAGTTCTACTTAATCCCTCATAGATAAGGACCTGATGTTGTCGTGGTGAAAAAGGATGTATCAGGAGAGCTCTCCTGATACATCTTCTCCTCCTCTCATACAGCTTGAGAGGAACTCTTCTGCACATGGACCATTTATATCCTTCAAGTGATCTGGCCAGGCAGTACCCTCTGGTTTCACAACAAAAGATCAATCAAAATGTTCCAGGGAAATCAGTGATGAAGCTGAGTCTCTCTGGTTAGGCCTCCAGGTCTAGTAACATGATGAATTTCTAAATTCAATGTAATGAACCTGAGCATTAACCGTTTATGACTCTTAATAATCTATTCTAAGTCTGATGACTAATTAAACTAAATGTAACAAACTTGCCTGCTAATAGAACTGGTTGTATGTAATTTGAATAAAAAAATAGCAAAAGATTATTTGCATATCCATAAAACTTAACACCTACAAAATATTCAATTATATAGTAAATCTTAGGTTTTGGGTACCAGATCTCACTCATCAGAATAAAAAAGAATGCAAAAAATAATTATGAAAAACTTATTTTAACTCCAGAAGCAGATTTATCGAGTATCAAATGTGAAATACTAGAAAATGAACAAAAATGTTTCTGGGTACAGAGTTTTTATTTGTGTGTTGTTGATATCAGAAGCACATATGGTACTATCCTCTCTGATTCTTTAGGTACAATGTTTTGTACTCAGAACACTGATTCAACAAGTTTGTATTTTTCATTATGTGTAAAACACTGTTTGTCCTTTCCCCAAAACAAATGTTTAATATATACAGATTTATTTTACTAGGCACTTAGATTGCTGACTCACTTATAAATGAAGATTAGTCCTCTAAGACAATGACCATCTGTTTCAGCCGTTTCTTCTCCATAATGAAATTGAAGTGATTTTAACAATGGAATTTTAACAGCCAAGTGATTTCAACTTCTGTGTGGAAAAAAAAAATCTTGAGCCCTAAGGAATTCTTGAAGAAAATACCTTATAAATAAGTGATTTTATTTATATTATGATTTTTAGGAATAAGCATACTTCAGCCAAGGTATAATTAGTAGGATGGCATGATAGGTAAATACTGAATGGAACCATTGTGACCACCACAGCTGTAAACAGGTCTGACCTTACAGAAAATTTCCATGTGGAAACATTATGAGGACACTGGGCACCATTTAGGAATACTCTCCATTATTTGACTTTAGTCTTTAAATTATGTATTTTAGTCTTTAAACAGGCACATATGTTTGTGCTTAAGAAATATTTGTAACACTTATTGACTGCTTATTATGTGATGCTGTTGGGGAACTCTGACTAAGAGTTAGATATTGATAAATAGATTTGAATATTGATCTTGAAAGTTAGGTGTTGAGAGTTTGGGATAGGGGTCCTCATTCTCCTTTGTAAACACAGGCCTCTAAACCAAAACATTTCCAAGGACTTCATTACCTCAGGCAAATTTCATTCTTCATTTTTTAAAGCTGTGTATCCCACAGGACTGCCTCACCAGAAAAAAAAAAAAAAAAGTCATCCCTGTGTTATCAACACTGTTTTGTTCACAAATCCAAAATACAGCACACACTAGGCTGCTCTGTGGGAAATTTACTCCACCCTTGCCAGATCTGTATGGAGTGATATTCAAACACAAGCATGGAGAATAATTGAAACAGATTATGCACTGTTCCTTCAAGCATGCATGTTAGATATATTATGCCCTAATACATTTTAAGTATGACAGGTATGGATGACAAAGGTAATTAAACCTGATAACTAGGTCATTAACTAATAAAAAACCCCATAATTAATAAAGGAGTAATCAAATTCAAATTATTCCATAGGAATTCTAAACAGTTAAAGTCTGATTTAACTTTTCTACATTTTGTTTAATCAGAAGGAGATGAGATTACTGTTAGATGTTCCTTTTTTTTTTTTGCTAAGAAGTGAAGGCTTGATTTAAGTACTGAAATCTCCTTGAGTATAAATGACAAATTGAGTTAAATCTAATCTGTATGAAAGTGCCTTTAATCCAACACTTAAATAGCTACATTTTCTTTATTAATCAACATTTTAGAAAAGAATGTTTTAAAGGTCCATGAATGTCTCACCAGATGTCAGACTAAGGTCTAGGACTGGTGTTGCTGTCAGTGGGGATGGACAGGACATCTCCAGGGGCTGGTGACCCAGACAGGGCCACCTCAGCACCGGCATCTTGCCTTGGGGCTGATGGGAGAGCAAGAACAGTAAGCAAGGCTGTCAGCCAGGGCAGGGGCAGCTCTGTTCTCTTCCTAGGGTGCCCAGCAAGGTGGTGTCAAAATGATGTCCTTTGACTGCTGAGGTGACTTACTGAGGCCAACATACCTGTGGCTGTCTGTGCCAGTGGCAGAAGCCCAGCATCCCAAACAGCAGCAAAAACAAAAGTCAGCGTGAACAGTGGCTAGGCTAGAAACTCAAATGCTCAATTCTCCTTTTAAACTATAAGCAAGGATGTACCACATGCCCCTGTGGATTGTGATGGAATACCTGATGTCACAGCACCATCTTACTCTGTCTGCCCTTTTCTGTCAATTAGGGATGACAAAGTTGCAAGACTAATACTGCCTCTAATGACACTGACAAGGAAGTCTGGTCATTGGGCAGGAGGAAGAAGAATTACTTTGGTAATTAATCCATTGTTGCTCAGAGATTCCAGTAGCATTGCTTGGAGTAATTCCTGCACAGATACTGTATTTGGCTGGTAAAACTAATAAAAAATTCATTAAGCTAACAGCTCCTAATGCTTATAATAATTCTGTTAAATCTTAATGGATATACTTGTCCTTGCCTTACTTTTTCATTTACAATTTATTGCAGATACACTTCACAGTCTCTTGTGTCTCAGATTAATGTTCTGTATTGCCACAAGATCATTGTCAAGTCTTACTGTGACTTTTAGACTGTGAAATACCTGTGTCACACTGTCCTCAGGGACTTCAGTAAGAGCAGTTAAGTAAGAGCTGTCTTTATCTCAGTTTGAAATCTATTAAATATGTTTATTTAATTTTTTGCTTATGAAGGCATTTATCTTTAGATGTATTTAAAGAATTTTAAAACAAGTTAAAAATAGGAGCAATGACAGGAATGTGAAAAGTTTCTATGAACAGAAATGTGAAACATTACTTGCCAAGATCTTTCCAAATGAAAACTCTACCTTCTTCATTCAACCTTCACTGGGGATGACTGGAAAAAGAGACCTTTTATCCAAAATACAGCCCCTTTACAATTTTAATCATCTTATGCACTCTGCAAAACACTGTGAGCTGCAATGCTGCTAGTAACACCCTACTGGGTGCTATAGCAGCATTTTATGTATGAGATCTGGTAAATCAGATCCTAGAGGGATGTTACTGGGAGCACTCACACAAATCAGCCATAAGAAGGGAGAAGGAGGAAGCCAAAGGTAGCAGGAGCCAGCTCGTGCCAATGCTCCTGTGATTCTAACAGTGACACCTCAGGGAGGGAGGAGAGGCAGAGAGAACTAAGTGCAGTATGAGACAAAAAAAATATTCATTTTCATCAGAAGAGGTAAATTAATAGCAACAACATAATTTTTGCCACTTCTCAGGATTAAAATAAACCATATGCATAAAATTGTTTTCCAGATAGTGGGACAGTCATCATCTTCCCCCCATAATTAATACTGGATAAGTGAAGTCATTGGCAAAAATACTGACTTCAAAAGAGTGCATCTTGGTTGGATGCTTTTCTGGGGTGAACTGGCAAGGGAAGAGAATTTTTTATCTTNTCAGCCTGTGAGTAAAAGAGGCAGGTCTTCAGTGAGCTCTGCATGGCAGCACTGAGGGTGCATTAACAAACAAGCAGTTGTTCCCCTGGATTTGTCCTGCTCTTTGTCTCACTGCTTGCACACATATCCAAGTACTGTCTGGCTCAGCAAGGCCTGGATTGAAGAGCTTTGCTCTTCTGAGGTGTTCAGAAGCTTGTAAAGAAAAGGTTAGTGGGCTCTATCCAAAGCCCAGTGAATAGGCAGAAGATACCCACTTTTCTGGGACACTACAACACTGAGCATCTTCAGGGTTGGTTCACCAAAAAGGCTTAAATGCCAAGATGTCCCTTCATTCCTTCATGTGATTTCCCAGCCACAAGGAATGTTGGCTTTTACCAGGGAAAGATGAACTGCCACAAGAACACTGCCTAATCTCTCTCTGGTTGTGGACATGGCTGACTATTTTACAAACACTAAGTTTACTCTTCCCAAATATTATTGTATATCTTTTTTCAAATCTGCACAGAGTTAATTTCTCCCTAATATCACAGTACCACCTGAGAACATGAATCATCTCTTCATTTGCTTTGCTAGGTAAGGATGAAACAGCCTGGGGCAAATACTTTTAGATTTGTTAATAAAAGTGTTAAATTGATCATGCATATTGGTAATGCAAAAAGTACCATCCTCCTTTGGTGGACTCATTTAGATTGTAATCAGAGAGGCTGCAATGGTTCAACACTACACAGATTTTAATTAAAAATTTTGGGAAAAAATAAGTTATTTTGTGTTATTTAATTATGTACTTTTCCAGATGTTAGATTTAAAATAATAGAAATAGGTTTAAAAAAATAAATTTCCATTGCATTGGAATGTTTCTTTGTCAGAGCAATTTTGCTACAGATTAGATTTCACAGACATATACAGCATTTCTATTTGCTGGCTTTTTGTTAGATTTGGCAAGAACTGCTGCCATGAAAAAAAATTTCTCAAGGCAAAACTGTGATTAAAAATGTGATTAAAAGATATAAAAGATCCATATCTGAGAAGGATGGTGATAGAACTGCCAATGAGATCTGTAGTGGCTCAGTGGAGCCATCCTGTGTAAGCATATTTAAATTATACACATATGAATATATAAATTCAATCTATTTTTTTTTCTTGAAGGTACAATGTGCAAAATAAACCTAACAAAGGCAGGCCAGGTATGTTTATACTACATTTCTGGAAATAAATGTAGATAGACAAGCAAAAGAAATTCATAGATTTATGGCTATGATTCCACTAAATGACATTATTTTTGTACAAGAAGGTTTTTAAATTGAGAGCTCAGAAAAGGCAATGGTTTTATGAGATGTTTAGTGCTGGCAGAAGTGGAGCAGAGGTTTGAGGCAAAGTTCAGAAAATAGGCAGAGCCCCTCTTGCTTGGATCATGAAGCAAAGACATGAGGTAGATCTGGTACATAAAGGTAGGCTGGAGTGAAATGGGAGAGAGCCCCAGTTCTGGCTGCAATAACATCTATACAGGTGCTCAAAGAAGTCATCATCCAGGGACAGACCCTGGGGTCTAGGGAGAAGGAAGGTGGAGGGATGGGCTGAAAGATCTGGTGGAGAAATAAGGCTTTTTGACACTCTTCATTTAGACCTTTATTGATAGTAAATTATTAAAAATGCTAAATTTGCACTTGCCTCTTTTGCTTCACATGATCAGATCTGGAGGACTTTATTAGCTAGCTGTGCATGTGAATGCAGAGAAGTTTAGGGAAGGAAAATATGATCTGGAATCCAAAAGTATCAGAAGGATAACTTTTCTTTGAAGAAACAAGAAACATGATAAAAATTTTTAAAAAAATGTGCTATTCCCAAACAAAAAAAAAGATCTCATTTTAGTAACTTAGTAACTTAGTAACTGCACTCATTTGGTAGAGGTATAGCCTAGAAATTAAAAAACCAAACCAAACCAAACCAAACCAAACCAA